>OZ026810.1:8035937-8606144 GCA_964023185.1 Macaria liturata
TAATGAATTTGTATATCCTACATCACATAAAATAGGTACGTTTTTACATATGTAGTTTTTTGACCAATAAACTATTTGTATTTGTATTATTTTGTATTTGAGTTTTATAACCGACTTCAAAAAGAAGGCTAACTTCAAAAAAAGTTTTATTTGTACGTATGTTACTCGATTACTCCGTTATTTATGAAGCGATTTCAAAATTTCTTTATTATTTAATTTCGCATGTATGCACGGTCGACACGGATTTTGAGCTTTTGTCCGGTGACCGTAGACGTTGGAGCTAGATTTATATCGTTGAGACTATTTAATCGCTTGTATCATAATATGTTACATTGAATGTCACTCGACTGTGGAATCAATTTGAGTTTCAGCACCCTTCTTTCAGATTTCGGTAAAATAACTCCTATATAACACTGTCTACCGTAGAAGAGATTTGTTAATGACAATTTACGACAGTTACAATGTATTTTAACTTTCCCGTTGTACAGAGAATTCAAAATACTATTATATGAATGTATGTTTAAGTAACCAAGAATGTATTATTAAATAGTCATACGGGAGTGGCCAGTGAAGATAGCCAGTGTTTAACTAAAAGCCTATAAATAAGTAAATAAAGTTTAATAAAAATACATGGCACGGAATGTCTCTGAATATGTATCTATTGACTTGTTTCCAGGGGTGCTCGCGGCAATGCGTCCGGGTTCCGCCTGTCGTCGCTCAACAAGCTGGCCGACACCAAGTCCAGCGTCACGAGAAACACCACGCTGCTGCATTATCTAGTCGAAATGCTCGAGACACAGGTAACGTTACATTTACTTAGCATTTTGAACCTGTAGTAATTTTGCTGTGAGATGTTTTCCTGAAAATGTACTAGAATCATCTAAGCCTCTATTCCTATCGCCTCTTTATTGATGTCTCTCTATTGGTAGGCATCTTGATATCTATCTAAAATAATCACGATAGGTAGGTTTCCACTTGCATCATTCTGGTAACACCAGCCCCTTAAGACAAGAGGCGTATTTCAGTGAGCGTACTGATGCATACTTATAGAATAGAAAGATCAATGCATGGTATTGACATCACGATCTTGTCTAAAGTTGGGCTGAAATCTTAATCAATCGGCCACGGTAGACTGCCAAGTGCGCAAATGTACACTCATTTTCCTGCTTCGTGGACTAAGCAACCGATGGCGCCACATGTGTTTGATCTGTGATCTATCTGTGCTACATCTTAGACTATAGTGGTGCTTAACATCATGCAGGCAATAGTCAAACGTAAGCCTATTTCGTGTTAAAAAATATTTTTATCGCTCGAAACTTTTTTTAAATTATATCACGTGTTCGTACCTGACGTGCAGTTCAAGGACGTGCTGCTGCTGGAGGAGGACGTCCCGCACGTGCGCGCGGCCGCCAAGGTGTGCGTCGAACAGCTCGAGAAGGATGTGGGCGCGCTGCGGCAGGGACTCAAGGAGGTGGCCAAGGTACGTCACTTAGCAGACGAATCTTTATATTTGGTAACCAGCACTGTGTTTACCAATAACAGTCATCCACCAATCATAGAAGTCACAAGGAGTTATACGATTGGCGTTTCGTTTCCAAACGGAAAAATTCCGAATTTGTGAAACACCCTGCAGATGAGAGTTCGAGGAAGTATATTGACGGCAATATTTGCACGAAAGTTACAGGCTTGTGCAAAATTCTCTGTGAATCACGTCTTAATTTTTACTTTTGATCTTGGTATATTTTAGCTTTCGATAAGAGATGACAATTTGTTGGCAACTAGACAGATTTCCTAGATGGACTCCATTTTACTCTACGATCGTTTCTAATTTGTGAAACACCTCTCTCGTAGGTAGTCTTAACTTACCAAGACCACCAATATACACCAGAATATAAACTTTTCATAGAGCCCTACACCAAGAAGAATTTATTCAAAATTAGAATGAAAACTTTTCATAGAAACCTGCATTAAGAAGAATTTGCCACTACAAAAAAAAAAACAAATAGAACGAAAAGGCGCTAAACTGCAAATCTTTGTGTTATTTTGTAACAAAATAGCGTATTTTTTATTTTTTTATGTAAGTAATTTCTTTTCAATTGTATTATGTAACTCCCTCGCTTCGCTCGTAAGTTAACCCTAGGGTCCCTCGTCCTTGGGGTTCAAAATATCGCCCGAGACATAATACACTGCTTTATCCCCTTAATAGCTGGTGTTATTAAATACCGGATTGATTCCACTTCCCAGGAGCTGGAGTACCACTCTGCGCTGCCGTCGGGCGAGTCTCCGGACGCCTTCCTCCCCGTGATGCGTGAGTTCCACGCGCACGCAGTCTGCACCTTCACGCAGCTGGAGGACCTCTTCCAGGTTAGAATCAATTGTAGTCTTCGAGTTCAGTATTATTACTAGTTACAACTTATTAACCTTCCTATACTCGCGCCAATTTTTGTAACACCTATACTCGCGCACGGTGTCACAGACCGATAGTTTGTACCCCTACAACATATTTTTTTTAACAAGAAACACATAAAGTATTACTATTATTTTAAAGTTTAGGATGTAATGAAACAAAACAGTATAACTAAAAGTTATTTTATTAATTATTTTACCAACTTATAGTTTTATCACAAATCAGTCTTAAAATTTGAGATTATTTTCTTAAGTACTAAAAAATTAAAATAAAATCTGAACTTCTTTTTAAAAACAAATTAAACTTCTTATTAATAACAACAAACATATCAATAAACATATTTATCTATGTTTGACTTAATTTTGAGCCTCGCCATAGCAATCAGGGCATACGGTTACAGCATGCTCCAAACAAAAGTATTTTTTGCAGGTGGCACAGTTGTAACGTGTCTTGCGGTTTTTTTTCGAAGAGCAGTATCCACAACGACCTACTTTATTATTGTAAGATGTTGCTGCAGACTCGGGTCCATCTAATTTGCATATTTCGGTGAGCCTGAGTCTTATGCTTCTCGGCAAGGATGAAATGAGAGCCCGTCGTCTAAGTTGCGGATTGATCAAATCGTATGCTAAGGCTTCAAGGAAGACTCGACGGCTAATTTTCTTGTTAGGGTTATTCTGCAGGTATATTATAAACGTATTTATACCCGCTACATTCATTAGGCTATAAAATATCACCATTGGCCATCTATTTGTCCCACGTGCGACGTTGTAAGTCTCACACATTTTGTCTACGGTATCTACTCCACCTTTGGTTCTATTGTAGTCCATTATAATTTCCGGTTTACCTGTATCTTCATTGATCTGGGCATCATCGTGCATGCTGGATACGAGAAGGACATTTTTGCCTTTTTTTGGTACATAGGATACAAGACTGCAATTGCCACGGTGCCCGAATAAACTAGATTTTTCGGCTCTTCCTCGTATTTCCGTGAAATTTTTAGGCAATTCTCGTTTGTTTTTACGAATTGTCCCAATAACTGTCAATTTGTGTTGAGACTCAAGCTTATCTATCAATGGAATACTAGTGAAGAAGTTATCACATGTGATATTACGCCCAGTATTGTGAATATTTTCACTCAATCGCAAAACCAAAGCCAAAGCGGAGTTATCAACTTGGTATGGACCGTCTGGTTGCTTCCCAACATAAACTTCCATGGTATGGGTATAAAACATTTTGGCATCTGTCAACGCATAAATTTTGATTCCGTATTTGTTGGGTTTTGATGGAATGTACTGGCGAAAGTTACAACGTCCTCTAAAAGCCTCTAACTTCTCGTCAATTGTAACATACTGAGACACGCTGTAATATTTTTTGAACGTTCCCACAACTATATCAAACAACTCTCTAATAGGTGCCAGTTTATCCAGTTGTATTCTCTCTTCTCGTGTATCTTTACTGTCAAATCTGAGACAACGCATCAATAGAAAGAACCTGGATAATCCCATAGTCAAACGAAATATCTCCGGGGATGACCCGTCAGTTCTGAAAAAATCTTTGGCATTTAGACGAGCGTTCCTTCTGACTCCAGCAAATAGTAAAAGGCCTAAAAAAGCTTCAATTTCAATATTGTCTGTATCGGCGCAGTCTCTCTCTCTTGTGAAATTATGCTTCATGCGATTAATTTGTTCATTAGTGTACTTTACTATCAGGCTGATAGTGCCCTCCGAAAAAAAAAGCCGCCACAGCTCACCTGGTTCCTTCAAATTTCTAGCTTCTCCTCTAGCGCCTGGAAGTTGAGTAACTATATTTCTAGCACGTCGCCTAGTTGGGTTTGAGGCAGGAGATTTATTCCACCTTGTCTGTCCATCTTTTCCTAAGTAAAAATCATGGGATCGTTCATTATGTTCTTCCTCAGATATCTCGTCATTGTCATCGTCTTGCTCGGTATCATATGTCTCTTCTTGTACCTCCACGTTATCTTCCACCTCACTGTCATTTTCGTCTTCATAGCTTGAGCTAGAACTTAATTCTTCCAGCAACAATCTGATGTGATCATCGTCCATTTTGATATGGATTAAAACCTAAAAAAGAATGATAAAATTGGTCAAAATATAATATAGAGCAACATACATACATATATTTTACTATATATACTTTATAAAGTAATCAAAGTCCGCAAAAAATATACAAATGCACGAAATAAATTATATTAATACTTACACAAAAAGTTACACCTATACTCGCGTCGGTCTCGTGGACCGATTGGTGACGAGTGCTACAACACGTGTGTTTCGCCCGAACGCGCGGCGTGCACTAAAACGAAGTTAGCCACAAATCCGGCAGCTAGCAAGGAACTCAACTTCTTAGGATTTACCTGCATAAAAATAATTACGAAAATGTGTTTCGTCGGTCTCACAGACCAACGCGCGAGTATAGGAAGGTTAATAACTTATAATAAGGCAGTTCGATGTCACATAGTGCGCTTGATATTATTATTTGTACCACTCAACCAGGCTTTTTATCATTTTTTTTTTTTTTACTTGGACGTGGTTGCATTTGGCTATAGTTTACCTGATAGCAAGCAAAGACTATGGCCTAAGCTTTGAAGATCGCTGGATTATAGTGCGGATATAGTTCTATCTCGTATATGAGCCAAGTGAGGAAAGTTGTAGCCCAAGTATTTTAAGTCAAAATTTGTTAGACCTCGTTAGCTTATTAGAGATGGGTTTTCGATGTTTATTTTTGTAAAAGTTATTGCCTGAATAAAAGCTGTTCCGGTATTCTGTCGAATAAGGTCGATTGAAAGCCGTCCTTTAAAATTGGGAAAATATTAGTTAACGGACAACAATCTTTTTCATGGTAACTTAATTTTTTTCCTATTCATAAATCATAAATCATATTTTTATTTACCTTACGGCATCGCACCGTACAGAGCAAGTCAATTTACAAATAATTTCACTTTTTAGATTTAATTAACTATATTATTATACAAAAATAAAACTATATCAATCAAAGATTAATCAATTTTTATCAAAAATGAAGATTCTGTTAAGGCACTAGTCTTAAATTCGTTAAGTTTGTAAAATGGGTGTATCTCAAAAAAATTAATGTATTCTCCAGGACATGAAGAGTCGCCTGGAAGCTTGCGCGCACGCATTCGGCGAGGAGCCGAGCACGTCTCCGGAACTATTGTTCGGTGCCATGGACTCCTTCCTCAGCCAGCTGGCGGAGGCGCGCGCCGAGTGCGATGCCATCCGGAGGAGGAGGGACGAGGAGGAGAGGAGGACGAGGCATGAGCAGGAGGTGAGGGGGAACTTGTTTTTTTTTACGTGGGATAGGTTTACGTTTGAGTACAGCCTGCCTGATGTTAAGCATTGCTGCAGTATAGGGTGTAACACGCTTACCTAGGAGATACCTATTAACTCTAGATTTGAAGATCCCATGATTGTAGTTAGCAGGAAACACAGCTTCTGGTAAAGTGTTCCACAGCTTGAAATTTTTAGGACTTATGTCATAGCAGGGTACTATAACAGGGCTGAAATGTTATTCGTATCTTCTGTTCGGTGCTATGGAATTATTCCTCACTTAGCAAAATGAGAAGAGAAGGTATTTGGGGTTTATATAGTTGTATATTATGAGAGTGGCCTACTTCTCAAGAGTTATTCACATATTAGAAAGCTGAAATAACTAATTATGCTGTTCAAGAAACGGCTCTGAATTTTAATGTTATGAATTCTTACTAAAATGGCTTTAGTCTAAGGCTTTGTCTGATGCTATTGATGCTATTCAACTGCAACAATTAAGATATACAGAGGAGCGTTTTTTAAAAGAGATACAGAGGAACTTTAAATATCTGCTTACTCATTTAGAGCTCAGAACACCGAAATTTGCCATAGCTCTACTGGCATTCGTTACTTGGTTTTTGCTTTGAAATGGAATCTGATTCTAAACACTTGTAGAGAAGAGCTTCTTCTTTTTTCTTCTTCTGCTTTAGAAGCCATATCAATTGACTGTATTATTTGTTTCCCCAGCTGAAGCGGCGCACGATGGAGCGCAAGCAGTCGAGTCTGCTGTCCTCGGTGGGCAAGTCTCTCGGCAAGTCCAACGGACACGCCGACACCGGCTCCGACAGCTCGCGGGACGGGACGCTCACCAATGGACAGAAGGTAACCTTTACACTTCTACTTCACTAATAAATAAATATCTGCAAGCCCGCGAAAAATTGTTAGTTACCCTCGGAAAAGAGAGATAGATAAAAATCTATAAATACTAATCATAAGAATTAATAATGAAATAATAATATCTAAAATAGAATCATTCATTTAACAAAGAAGTATTAATCTAAATACCTTTGTTCGCTTCGATTACTTATCCAGGTTTAAAATTAGCCTATGTGGTAATCCAGGATTTAAACTACTTCCATACCCAATATCATCCAAATCGGTTCAACCGTTAAAGTGTGGAATGTAACAAACATATTACAAACTTTCGCTTTTATAATATGAGTGAGATTTTATATTAGAGAAGTTTAAAATACCTTGTAAGTACCAAATTTCACAAATAATTACTTTCCATTTCCCAGGGCGAGTTCGACGACCTCATCTCAGCTCTACGTACCGGAGACGTGTTCGGTGACGATGTAGCCAAGTTCAAGCGGTCGAGGAAAACGTCCAAGGTCAATGTCAAGGGAAGGGACTCACCCCCCAGGGGAGTCTGTCGGGAGGACTCCAGAGAACGACAGAAGAACTGAACCATACGTGAGGAAACTGAACTCTATTCACAGAGGCGTAAGGTTTGTTTTCAAACTAATGACAATGCTGGAATATGATAGGACATTCTAAGCGTCTGAAGAATTTGAAAGTGTTGGAGGATAAGAAACTTATTGTTAAAGAGATAAGGTTTATTGACGATGGTCTGGTGTAAAACGAGCCTAATATTTGACGGTTGTTTAGAACTGATTTGGTAAGATGATATGATAGAGCTCAAAGACCAGTAAACTACGAATAATTTGGATTAAAGTAAAATAACTATGTGTTAAAACTTTGCATATGTACATCATGTATCATCGAGCGATGGGCGATATATTACCTCTACAGCATCATAAGATTGGCAACAAAAATAGTTGAATTAATAGCAAATAAAGTATATTATACCTACGTATAGGACCATTGTCTATATAATTCGGTAGTTGGACTGTAAGTTTGTTAGTGTGATCGTATACAAGTGATATTTTGAATGTTTACTGACTTTAGTCATATTTGATACTCAAACGAGTCACAAATAAAGAGATTTGACATTTATGAAGGAATATAAGATAGACGTTAGAAGTGGTAGGAGATTTTGGAATAAAAATGAACAAATAATTATAATTGGCAAACTGCGAAAGTTTCTAAGAATAATGTATCTTGGTAATCTGTTTTTAAATTGCGTTTGATTGACTTGAACTTTTAGCAAAGTTAAAAAATAGCCTTACATTTATTGTATTAGAGACAACGAAATCTATCTGCCATTTTTGTATGACTTTCGTATGTGCTTCAAATTTTGGTGCCTAATTTTTTGTAGTGCTAACTTTTTGTCCAATTTTTCCCCATAAAAATATACGTTTGTGTTGGTATAATATAGCTCAATGTAATTGTAATCTCAGTGATTTTGGTATGTGTTTCAAGATGGCGCTACGATGAGCTTATTGTTTTCTAAATAAACTGACTCGTAGTGAGGTATGTATTATATTTTTTTATAATACTTGTTTGAATCTAGTATGTCACCCTTGCAGTATTGGTTAAGTGTAATGCTTTCCATCAGGTCTGCGATATGAATAAATAACAATGTATCAGTGTCGTAAACGTCTGAATTAATCTCAGTTTTAAAGCCTTACCGCCTAACTTATAATATCTCGGTCTCAAACTATTGATAAAAGAAAAAACAAACACTGCTTATACTGCTGAACCAGCTGTTTAATCATTGATATATTTTTATTAAAACGTGTAAATTGTTATGTTTGACATTCATTGAGTATATTATACCAATCTATTCGTGAAGCTCCAATAAAATAGTGCTCCAACTGACTGACTGCTATTCCATACGTTTTTATAATTTTTAAAATTTTTACCATAAGCGATGTGTGATTCGATTAACCATAGATTATTTGTATTACTTAGGCCGTCTAGAATATCTTTCTAAGCCAATAAACTGAGGATTTGGAAGTTCGTGTCCTGACTTTCAGTGCTTTTATAATCTTTCTTTATTGAAGAAAGTTGTAAGTGTATTTGCTCATAACTTAATAAGTAGGTATGGTGAATAATGACCATATACATACACTGGTTTGAATGAAATGTGGCATAATTTGAACAAACATATCTCTTGTACCTTTTTAGAAAAAATTAACTCAAAATTGATACGCATAAAGATCGTTTTCCTGTGAAGCTTGAAATTCAATTCAAATTCAAATGTTTCTCGCATTGACAAAGATTTGTTTGTCTGTATGTGAGTAAAATCTACTATTTTGATCTTATATGTGTGAGTGTATATGGCCCGATTCTAGTAGATCAGCATATATAACGCAAATAAGAAAAGGATAATGAACGTACTCGTACGTTTGTGTATAACTTGCATACAATATTACATTGTCTTTTCTAACGGTCAAGAGTGTTGACGAGTATCCATTCTAATGTTACTATAGCTTAGGAATTGATACGAACTTTTGGATTTTTGTAATTAATTCATGAATATTGCATGAGTAGGTAGTCGAAGGTTTTTGATGAATATACATTTTATATAACACCCTCCCTAAATTATACACTATTTTATTTTCTAAATGTAAATAAGTACCTAATTTTAGTTGTCAGCCAAAATTTGTTACCGTGGCAAGTTGAATGCGATGTGTATTTAAATAATTTTATATAAGAAAATGGTATCGTATGAAAGTTTGTCATTTTGTAAATGTTTATTGTTTTGTTCAGTATTGCTTAAGCTCATAGTATATTAATATAATTATTACCTATAGACCTATTTAATAAAAATCTGAACATTAAAATACTCTTGCATTTTATTTTGTGATTTCCCTTTTTGAAACTTGCTCCATTAGCCAAAATACCCCTGTCGTGATATACACGCATGTATGTAGGTACATCTCAGAAATAGGATAATGCAGTAGGCATGAGACAGCCCCGTTTGAAATCGAATTGAATAGAAGCCCCGTGATCCCGAATTCAATTCGATTAGAATGGACGAGACGTGCGCCCATTTTGTGGAATCGAATGAATTTTTATCAACCCTACCGAATATACTCGATGAGGGAATGTTTTGTAAATAGATAGAGAGGATATAAACTAGAGGATTCTATGGAATTTACTGTCCATCAAGTATTTAGAGTTCTTATGAAGCGTTTAGTTTAGTTACGAGCATTTCTTTTTGGTAAAAGTGTTATTGTTATTTCTTAGTACCTAAATATGGTTTGTTGATGGATCTGGGCGCCCACCACTATCCTATTCAAAAGAACTTAGAATTTAACGAGCTATACGGTAAAAAACAACAAGTTTTACACTACTTATTCATTTTTTAATAGAAAATCATGAACGATATACCTACGTATAGATTGCTGCAAATTACCGACTAAATTAACGTATTGCATAAAGATCAAATTCCTTGAAATTTGAGTAGGTCACGCTTCAACATGGCTGCTCTACGAATCAGAAGTATTGGTTTAAAATCGACAAACTTTAAAGACGATTTTATGAACAAACAGCCACACCTTATTCCTATTATACTGTCATATTTCTAACATCAACACACACACACACTAAGAGCATATGCCCCAAACAACAACCCTAATACTAGATCTGCAAGAACTGGGTCTGCACGTGTGGTGGAGTATATTATATTACTCTATGGGTCGAGGCATGCTCAATTAGGATGTTGACGTAATTTCTGATTGGTCCTTCAAAACGAGTTGGTCGCGCATCAAGATGGCGGCTCTACGAAGAAGGTCTGTTTATAAATATTGAAGAAATAGGCTTAGTGAACAAACGGCCTCACTTTATTTCTATTATAATGCCAGACTTCCAGCAAGAACATACACACACTGAGAACATATGCCCCAATAACAAGCCTAGTAGGGTACACAATCTGCAAGAACTGGGTCTGCACGTGTGGTGGCGGCGTGCACTCAGTCACCTTGCTGTCGTTATTTCTGATTGGTCCTTGTAAATCCAGATGGCCACGCGTCAAGATAGCGGCTCTAGCAGGTCTATAGGTTTTACGTCGACGAAGATTTAATGAACAAACGGCCACACTTTATTCCTATTATAATGCCAGACTTCCAGCAAAAACACACATACGCTAAGACCATATGCCCCAATTAACAAACATAGTGGGTACACAATCTGCATGAACTGGGTCTGCACGTGTGGTGGAGGCGTGCATTCGGTCAGCTTGCTGTTGTAGTAGATGCGAATGATGCGACTTGTAATGCCTGCTTCTTTGACGCGGAGCATGCTGGGAACAGGAAAAGCAGGTGTAAATATTTAATATTAAAGTAAGATGAAAATTGGGATACCTCACGTTCGTCATTCTACTTTTGGGAGATTAAGAGTAGAGTAGTTTGGAGTTCGTCGGTGCTTTAAATTCAGGTGGGCATTTTTTGAGAGAGACCTATAGCATAGTTGGTTAGTTGGTCTGTTTGTTACGTTTTGACGTCGCATCGAAGTGACGGATCAATGTAGTTTTCGAAACAACGTGAGGGGAGCCACGGTCATCCACTAATTTTATGAGAAAACTTACACTTACCTACACTGTACTTATTTGGTAATTAAATATATTTTTTTTTACAATTTGATAGGCTCACGCTTGCCTACAACTCGCCTGATGTTTAGCAACTTTGTAAACTACAATCTAGCGCGCTTGCCTAGAAAAAACTGATTAACTCCTCGATGTGATGACCGACAATTTATAGTTCAAGGGGAGTAGAGATTCGAGCAAGGAGTTCTATAGTTTGGCTGTAATTACACGATGGTAGTCGAAGCAAAACGCTTGGTGCGATTGGTCTTTACACAAAAAGGGCTGTAACCAGTTACTTCGTAAGTACCTTAATTATATAATTATAGGGATCAAGAGATAGGTCATTAGGCTAGACTGTGAATACCTACTCCCTGAATACATTTATTAATTACGGCCCAGTTTCAGTGAATTAACTAATGAGAAATATCTTAGCGTTCTTATCTCACCGTTTCCTCTGATATTTCGTTTGGACTGTTCATTTATTGGTCTGTACAGTTAGATATTATAAATAATGTAAGATATTGTTGTACCAGTTTTTCAATATCCGTATACCTATAACTAACTTTAAAGGATTCTGCTTATTATCAAAAATGTTATTTTGGTCATTTATTATTTAAAATATTTCGCTGAATTGAAATGATTCCTTAAATAATATATGACGGAAATCATGTCTAAAAAAAGTCATACCTATAATGTATACGACATACTTTTAGGAACGTTTTTAATCTAGTTGCTGTAGTTCCTATAAAGGCGTGCCCTAGATCTAGTTAATTAATGTACGACTAAAGCATTGACTTGGGTTCAACATCAAACGGAGCTAAGATTTAGCCAATTAGTTTAGATTCAAGATGTCCTTTGCAAATGGAATTGAATTGGATCGCTTGTATACGACTCTTTGATACAACGTCAGCTCTGTACAACGATGTCATAGGCAATAAATGCCTCATTATGACTTCTTCTTATCGAATGAGAGTGGCCAACTCTGGTGTCAAGAGGAGTTTATTAAGCCGCCCTTGGGCCTCTGACAAGGCTTAACGACTGCCGTACTAGACAAACAGCCGGAACCTACAATTTAACGTGTAACGTGTCATCCGACCCACGGAGGCGCCCAAAATGGAATACCACTTTTTGAATGACATGCGATTTCCTCCGCCAGGAACTACGGCTTATTATGACTGCTAGTACATTATAAACCGGTTTTTTAGATCGATTTCTCTATTATGGAGGTTAGCAGTCAACTTATAGTAAAAATAGCCCTATTGTTTGATTAGGTTCTTATTTTTTAGATTACGTTTTATGTGTGGATTTACAATAATACAACATTATTCTATGGCTTGAGGTATCCAATACTCATGGACAGATCTCAGTGAGTGGAGAGTCACGGCCGCAGTATCAATAATGAAAAATGAAAATATCAAAAATAGTGTAACAACCGTAACAACTAAGAAGAGTACTTTATCTTGTTGGTTTGCTTTCTTCAAGAAATATAGTAGCTACCATAGAGTTGTGGAACTCTCTGCCTGTCTCCCTGCTCTCCACGCACTATCCAGCGATCTTCAAAGCGAGAGTGAATCGGTTCTTATCGGGTAAGCACCCTCCATCTTAGGCCATAGCCTTTGCTTACCATCAGGCAAACTATGGTCAAGCGCAAACCCGTTTTAGTTAAAAAAAAGTTTCACCTCATTTCCCTTTGACATGACCAAAAAAAAATACTAAGTAGGTTCAGAACCTATGCCTGTTATTCTACAAGCCTATAGAAACCTAGTTATATCTATTCTATATCGTATTTCAATCTCCGAAGCTCGGCAAAAGGAAAAGATTTTCCTAAGACCTACATCAACCTTGAGTAAGTTTCATTTTACTGCCTTAGGAAACTCGACGACTCAATTTATACTCAACTAGTGGAAACCTACGGCTTCGCTCGCGTTTCGGATATATAGCAGCTTATATAACTTTGAGGACCCAACATCCAGCTCCATACTAGAAAATCAAAGATCCGGAAGTCTTTGCAGCGATAAAGAAGAACAGACACGCAGACACATTTTCTCTTTAAATAATGGTGTGATGATAGCCAATTTATGCCTATGTCGTTCGTCATAAAATGTATTTTATTTTGATGAAAATGGCGAACGATGTGCGATGGCAGATAGCACCAAAGTGTCGTTTAGTGAAACTACGCCCATAAAAGCCGAATAAAACCGTCTACATTGTAGTTAAAGTACCTTACATTTTGTTTGTCTACCATTTTTTATTTTTATTCTAGAGTTGATATGTAGATGGATTAACGCTTTATGGTAACGAAAAGTTGAAAAAATAAATGGTATGTATGAATAAGTAATGTGAATTATATTTTATTTAAGAAACAAGAAAAATATTATTATTAAAATATATATTTTTATTAAATATATATTTATACTGCTACATAGATTATATACAAACGTTTTGTTTATAATTTTCATGGATTGACAAACGTTAATCTAATTAGTATACTACCATGACAGCCATTGTTCAGGATTTTTACAGGCGAAATTAATGTTTTATACACATAAGTAATACGTATTTTAGTACCAACTCTATACCATGAAATAACGAAAGGGTGTAGCTTACATAGTTTTTGTAAAAGAAACGGTGAAATTGGGGTACTTTGTAACTTAGTTCAATTTCTATCTGGAGAAAACCTTATTTTGCCTAGAAAGTTTCCTAATTGGAGCAAGTCAGGCAATTTGCTTACAAAGGGACAACTGAATGAGTATAGGATATAAACCGGGCTTACCAGTGGGAGTACCGTGGACGCTTAGAACAGATTGTATTCAACAATATCAAACATGAATCATGCAATGATCCAAATTATCAACCATTTTTTTGCATTCAAAATCTTCTATTTGCTTCCTTTTTTAAAAGACTTCAAAAAAAGGAGGTTATCAAGTCTACTGAAAGTTTTTTTTTTTTTGAGATTTTTAATGGACAGTCAGACAACTTATCTGAAGTAAAACTGGTATAAGCGACGCTGTGGTTGGATGATCTTGTACCTATAACTAGGTTTAATTATTTACCTTATTTTTGCAATCTCCATGTATGGGAAGGTTTTTGATACGAACAAATATTTCTTGAGATTGACGACGACATTGATTTGAGCCATGTCACAGATTTCGTTGCTGGTGAATACTGAAAACAAGCAAACAATACAATAATAATCTTCATTAAAAGTTTAACACTAACTTAGTAAGTTAGTTAACGAAATAGAAAAAAGTTACATTACATAACTTTTTTGTCTGGTCGTTTCTATGTATAATAAGTATGTATTTACAAAAGAAAAGTATATATGTATTATATCCGTTATCTAGTACCTATGATACAAGCGTAAGCTTAGTATGGGGCTGGATGGCGCTGTGTGATATGTCCAGAAATATTTATTTATTTATTTATAACTTTACGTGTTCTACGTCGTACCTTTTTTACTATTTCATTTTATATTTGGACTTTTACTTGCACATTTTTGTTTTTACATACTTAAAATAAAAACAGATGTTCCTACCTTTCTTTATATATGGTACAAGAGTGACATAGTCCGACAGCAGAGCGGTCTTGGTTGTCTTCACAGCCCTGAGTCCTTCCTCCATGGAGACCGGCCTGAGCTCGAGCAGTCTCTGATAGTTAGCGCTGATCGTACTCCTGCCGAAGATGCCAGCGATCTGTGAGGTGTAAAGCTGCAATTATACAGGGTTTCTGGTAACTAACGCATAGTCTTATAAGGGTAGCTTTGGTACATCGGAAGCAACAACTTTCTCTTTACGACTTTTCAAACTGTCGAAATAACATTTGAGCCTCCAGACAATTTGTCATGGGCGATGAAAATTTTTGTATGTAACTACCAAAGCCACCTCTAAAAAGTTATGCGTTTGTCATTAGTAGCTATGTATATTTATGCGATTTACTTATGTATAGGACGTCCTTCATTAAAAAAATAATGCGAATAATATTGCCTGTTTCTTTACTACCTACTGCTAAATATAGGCCAGCAGACATCAAATAAGAGATAGGCATGTAGATTAAGGTAAAGACATAAACAAAGGAACATAATTAGTAACTAAATTCTACCTTTGAGCATAGTATTGCACGTGATGTTTGTGGTGATCAGGGTGATTCACAAATTTGGAAAGTTTTCATTCGATAACAGAACATCAAAAGACAGGCAAGTGTAAATCAAACAAATGTAGTCATGGTGCGCCAGAAGACAGGCAAAAAGACGTTATAAATGGTACGTACACTATTATTTATGATGGCCTTGACACCATTGAGCACGACGCACTCGATGCCGCTGTCGAGTAGTTCTTGCAGCGTGAAGTCATCGCTGGAGTCGTTGACGAGGTGAGAGAGCAGGTTGGAGGTGTAGTATGTGTACACGATGTAAGCGAATATGAAGAACACGAAGTAGGCGATACGACGGGACAGCGTGCGTGCTTCTACCGGGGGGACTGGGGATAAAAAGGATTTATTAGTTCAAATCTAAATATATAAAACTTAAAGGTGACTGACTGACTGACTGACTGATATATAGTGATCTATCAACGCATAGCCCAAAACCACTGGACGAATTGGGCTGATATTTGGAATTAAGGTAGATGTTATGACGTTGGTAGATGTTAAGAAAGGATATTTGGAAATGCCACTTTTAAAGGGGTGAAATAGGGGATGCAAGTTTTACTTCTTAATGCGAGCGAAACCACGAGCACTCACTAGTCTTATATATGAACTAGTTTGCGTCTTTGCTTAATCCTGACCTGGGTTATGTGTTTATAGATCACTTTGTCAGTCAGGCAACTTTGAGTTTTATATGTTTATTTAGAAGATAGATAGAAGAGAGTGAAAATAATTGCAACAATCGGATCTGCACATCCGATTTTACTCGTATGGTAGTCTGCCTGACCACATGATCAAGATTCACGTTTCTAGTTTCAACTCTCACCATCTCATTCTCATTCTGTGTTTTTTCTGTTTGTGTTTATTCTTGGCTTATTTTAAGTCTGTAACGATAATTTCTGTGCACCTTCATAATATATTATGTAAGAATTTAAAGTAAAGAATTATTTAATAATATCCAGATAATCTCAAATAACTCATATAATAAAGTAAAAAAAATGTGTAAAGCTTCTAAAAACGAATATAGAGTGCTACGAATATATTGTACTAGATACTACTTGGATCTATTCTATGATTATACTTACTGTGCTGACAATAAGCTCCAAGAACCATCAGCAGTTCATATCCGTAGCTGCACTCCCACGCAGCACTGTCCACTTGGTACTCCCACTTCTTCAGCAGGTAGAAGAGAAGAGAACAGAAGAGAGCCATTACGTAGAGGAAGTTCCAGAGCGGGCGAGTGAACGGCTTGCTGTAGAAGTTCCGGTACGAGAAGTCTGGGTGGGATATTGTGAAGCCAAACCTGAAATAAGTTATAAAAATAAAATTAAAACAAAAACACATCAGCAACATTAATCAGG
Source organism: Macaria liturata (assembly GCA_964023185.1). Classification (NCBI taxonomy): domain Eukaryota; kingdom Metazoa; phylum Arthropoda; class Insecta; order Lepidoptera; family Geometridae; genus Macaria; species Macaria liturata. The sequence goes on from OZ026810.1 coordinate 8,052,621, forward strand.
CTTAGTTTTAATAGGGTTAGTTTCTTTCTTTGCATTTTTCTTAATCTATTGTAGGCATTTGGCTTATACCTATCTGCATGCTAAAGTACAACGAAAGGATTTTTGGAAATTTTACTTTTAAGAAGGGTGAATTAGGGGATGCAAATTTGTATGAAACTTTAATTCATATTAATACTACTACATATCCACGGGCACGTCTGATACAATATTTTAAAAAATGGTAAAAAGGATGTGTTACGTACTCCCAGTCAAAGACTGCTCCGACTGGTCTGGCGAGCGGCAGCACGTCTGCGCGCAGGCTCATTGGTCGCGCGAACAGATCCACGGTCGCATTCATTCCGTACATCTGTAGGGACATCACATCACACCACAAGGAAATTAGTCTGAGGAAATTATAAAGACCAAAGCTAGAGTGAATCGATTCTTACTGGGTAAGCACGTTCCATCCTAGACCGTAATAATTGCTTACCATCAGGTGAATTACGATCAAGTGCAAGCCCATTCCTTGTAAAAAAAGCTACGGTGACTCAAATTACGTAAAGTTTGATGTAAAATACATGGAGTAATCTGCTGTCGAAATACGAGTAAAATACAATGTGTGAACAGAGTAATAAAAGTGAATAGTAAAAGTGTAAACAAACCTTTATCTCGTTGGTGACATCGCGAGCTATGTCCTGTTTCTGGTACACGTACTCGATCCTAAAAGAGGGACAAATGTTTCATTACATACGAGTATAGGTACTCAGTTTTTTTACGGTTCGATTAACGTATATTTCTGAGATAAGATCAATCAACACTTATCTCAAAAATATAAGAAAGTTCCTAAATTTTTTTGGGAAATTTTAGTGACTTTAAAACCGCACTTATTTTTTTAAGTTTTGTGTCAAAACTTAAGGTTACCCCAAGAACCCTGTACTAGTACACAACAAAACAAAAAACGTACAAAAAATGGTCTTCCGTTGTGAGGGACGAGAGTTTCTATTTACGGCATACATACTAGGAACTATACAATGCATAGATAATGTAACTAATACTTAAAGTTGAACTAAGTTGTATTGTGCGTCATAAAACTAAATCTGTACCTTCTTTGAGTAAAATTTGTTTCAAGAAGTTTGCATGATTTATGTACATGGACGAGATATTATGACGTGGAATATTTATAGCTCAGTTGCAAAAAGTCTAGATATTAAGGTGGTAGTATTCTAGTAGTGAGGGATATTTTTGCGAACTAGAAAGTTACAAGTTTTTGATAAATAATAAAATTAAAATAAATATTCCGGGGCATTGCACACATTGCCATCTAGCCCCACACTAAGCAAACGCTTGTGTCGTGGGTACTAGATAACGGATAATGACATGTATTGTTGTGAATATTATTACCGATAAATTTAAACACTGAAAGAATTTAGTGCTAAATTGTTTCTAAAGGAATAGTTTTGTTCATATATTTGGGTCAAATTATGACGACATATTCAGATATAATCGTAGTGCATAGGTATTCAACGTAACTCAGAACTACTAAGAAATTTAGGGGAGTTAATCGAATTCAAATATAAAAAAATATTGATCAATTCATTTTCTTTTAAATGACGCTGTGTAATATGTCTCGAAATATTTATTTCTTATTTTTTATTACAGATGTATGTTGTACATAAACAATAAATAAATAAATAAAAGTAACTCTAAGTGTATCGCCAGTTTTTCTTCAGCATGCATATTTTTATACTATGTAATAGTTATATAGGACCTTAGCAGAGACACGTGTGTGCACACCACAACCGTACTTGTGTGTGTGTATATGTGAGAGCCTACGCCAAGAATACTTGAGTCGGCTGAGCGAGCGCGCGAGGCTTTTTGGAATCTCATCTCACATATTAATGAAAACGTCACTTCGTTTGGAAACGCTTGAAACACTAATGTTTTGGAAAAATGAAAGAATTCTTGTGAGAACTTGAACGTACTTTATTATTTCGTTTGAAGTTGGCCTTGATATTAAGAAAGCAGGCAATGCTTACCTATGTCACTTAAAAACAAAACACGTTTTTAAGTGACATAGGTAAGCTTTGCCTGGGTGTTTTGATTAAAAATAATGTCCCATGTATTATATTTGCTATGATTAAGAAACATATGTTCTTGCTGAAAATGCTGGTCTAGATTAAATTAGGTTTATCAATGTTTGCTAAAATGCAGTTTGAATCTGGCATAATAATTATTATTTTAACCAAATAATTATTATGCTAGTTACAAACTGCATTTTTTTGAAGTATGCAGTACAGGAAAGTATACTCACGAGAAGCCATGCACTTCCTGCATTAGGTGTATGATCTGGCACCCCAATATGGTCTGCCTCCACAGAGTGTTCTGGTTCAGCTCGTCAGAGGGCGCGGCAGGGGCGCACGGGAACAACGTGGCGATGGCGAAGGTGGCGTTGGTCTTCATTGTGGCGTAGGACTGGAACATAAGATATACGAGTAATTATTATCGGTAAGTAAGTTGAGGAAAATAGTACGAAAATATCAACATGTTTTATTCAATGACTTTGGGTGAAAATGTGTCAATGAACAACAATCAACGGTTTTTTTGAAAACTTTTGGACGCCTCCGGCTTCGCTCGCATTATTTCAGGACAAAAAGAAGCCCATGACACTCCCATGACTCCTTCTTTTAGATATTAACACTGATTTCTTCCTAACTTTATTTTTTTTATTAGCCATTTTCAATTATTACACTGTGGCAAGAATGTAAGAACGGGCGGAGAAAATTTGGCACAGGTCTAACGTTGGCAAGCGCCCGATTGCGACTGACGGGGTAGCGGGCGGCGCGGCGTCTTGTCAAACTGCTGGGAAATATTCAAGTTTTGGGATTAATAATTAACTCAAAATTATAGGACTTTAGTTGAAACCCAAATTTTAGCAGGTTCTCTGTAGTATTTAAAGAGAAACATTTCTATATAAAAATGATGTGTAAAGTCAGAAATTTTATTAATAAGATATTCGATTTAGACTTTTACATTAAGCTGTCTTTGGATTTTTTTATGATCGAGTAAAGTATACCCTATCGTGTAACAAATTAGCACATTCCTCAGACAATATCCTTAAGTATATTGTATATTTTTTGCAAGACCAATATTAAGGAGTAAATACCTAAAAAAATTTATATAGTAAAACGTTTTTCTCCGCTTTTTACTGGCCTTAAGACTCAGATAGTACTACCTACATACCAAAAATCATAATGATTCGTACAGCCGTTTTTGGTTGATGGTCGTTTAAATAAACAGACAAACAGACTACACTTCTAGCAACTGTTGGAACGTACTTACCTTCATTTCGAAAACACGGTTCTAAGAGGTCGAAGTTCTAAACAAAATTGAATATTTTCACACGATTGCTTTGTTTGAATGATGGCCGAATAATTGCGATTTACAAACCTCTTGAAATATAATTAAAAAGCTTGCTTGCTTCGGTGAGGATTTTCAAATGATCATAGAACGGCTTGGATAAAACAGTATGATCAACGATCATACATGAAAAACATATACCTAACCAGCTTTTGTTCTGTAAAAATTACGTATAAAAAGTAAAAGATTTTTTAGTAACTCGAAAAGAAGTAAAATTGTCATTTTTTGTGCCTATTTCTTTTTGCAACTGTAGGTTGCAAAAAGGATGCTCAATCAATGTTTTCCATACATTTAACGACAAGCTGTAATTAACACTCATCTGCCAATACGGTCAAGTTTTTTCATGTAATCTCGTCACATTATTTATCTTTTTTATTTAGTTTCAGCAACTTGTGTAGAATACTTTGAAGTAGTTAAAACTAAAATTTTTGACACACATTAATAAACAAAGCAATAAAAAATTGCCATCCTCCTTCCCTCAAACTTAGTTCTATTCTACGGTTATCAACCACAAATATTTTGGAAGGCGCGAAGAGAAACACATTACGTGCATTGAATATTTAATACGTTGGTTATCGGGCTGGCTTACTTCAGGTTAAAATAATAAATTAGTGAGCGTCCCTTGGGTAGAGAGCGCTATTTAGTGCTATGAAGGGGAACAAAACAAGGATTTGGGTGTTTACTGTGAACAGATAGCAAAGGGGATATTGGATACTCTGTGGTACATGAGTCTGTATTCTGTGGTACTGAATTGGCAGCTTTAAGAGATTTCGAAATCTAATTTTTAGGAACGACTATCGGATTTTTTGTAATTGTTTTATGGATTTAAAAGTAATAAGTTAATTGTAAAAGTGCCATATTGTGAATTTTTATTTGAATGAATTGAAGTTATGGATGTTAACCGTATCTGTTAATTACATACAAAATATGCATAAAAATATTTGTATGAATATTCGTTAGGTTGGAATGTAATTGATTAAGATAGTTTAATAACAATTATACTTCGGGTCTACCGAAGACGATTATATTGTTTACTAGCAGCAGTCCATAGAATTGTGCTGCCACTGTCACACTTTTAGATAGTCAACTACTTTAAAAAAGCAAAATTCAACTTCCGGTGCACTCGTTTCCGTGTCCGCTCCACGCGGCTCACCTCGCAGGAAGGCGCCTGCAACTCGCCATTACGTGATTTTGTGTCGCCGCTGTCGCACGCCTTAAACAATTTGTTTAAAAATCTATTTAATTTTAAATATTCTTTACGTTTTGTGTCCAGTGATTATTAAAGAACATTGTGAACTGTGCCAAATATTAAGATTTAATTGAACCGTGCCGTTCAAATTTATAAATTCGAAATGTGTTAATAATAAAAACTAAATGAAACAAAAATTACGGTAATTTAACGTCGTTAAATCATTTAACCAAACATTACGACAAAACCAGTGAATATTAATTGCTTTTGTGAGACCAGGTTACTGGAATTCTGTCTATGACGGAATTTTATGGATAAATTATCTTTGGTGAGTGACTTATTTTATTAACATACGATCTTATTTTTGAACTACCCTCGAATTTATGATAATGGTAGTTTATGTTTTTACTTGATTGTAAAAACTACTCAAGTACCCAACTTTTGTACATTTTCTTAAAAAATTTGTTCATTATGAGACTTTAATACTACATGTAACAAAATAATCTACAAATAGAGAATGAGCATGCAACATTATTCACAACGATTCTCAATTTAACTGCTCAAATCAACCTAAACTTCACTTACACTTCTTACCGGCAACCACAGTTTAACATATACATACACACAAGCACTTATACGTGTACCTACACTATTCATAAATACACAATATTCATAAATATTCCCTCTTTTAATATTACAACGTAACTTGCAAGTATACAATTGTTTGTAACCAACATCAGTAACCCTGAACAGAGTGGCTGTCATTTGCAAAGGCGACAAATGCCTTTGAAATGACTCTGTGCGTAATAATTATGTACCTTCATAGGGGCTCCTACACACGTATGTTTATTTTGAACTATACAATTAAATTAATGCGAGTCCAATGTCATTATCACACTTCACCTAACCGGTTTCTTCTAGGCAAGCGCGTAAGATCGTAGATTATAACGTTGCTTAACATCAGGCAAGTTGTAGTCAAGCGTGAGCCTATTTCATGTAAAAAAAAAAAAAAAAAAAAAAAACTTCAGTGGAACTGTGGATTATCGGGTGTTTTATTATAATTTTATCAAATGTAGACATTTTAACGTTGCAGTTGAGCTACAGATCATCGTGTTTTTGATATGGAGGTAGTAAAGTCCTGAAAAGTGGCACGTCTGTACAAAGCGTAAACGTGTCTGTAAAGCCGCAAGCAACCACTATTTCGCCTCAAACTTATAGAAATAGCTAGTATTACCTACACAAAAATATTAGCGCAGAAAAATGTCGTTATTCTTGACTGTAGATAGCAGGTACAATCAGATACATATTCATAAGGAAGCACTTATCTCGGCCGAGGGATAACAACTGTACCACCGCCGTCGGAAGTTAACAATGATAGCATTGTGTCGAGAAGCCTTAAAGATCCAGAATTCCTACTTATAGAGCCTTTTTACATTTATTTGTGGAAGGTTTTTGAGGTTGCTGTGACTTTGTTTTTTATAAGTTCTGTTTTTGGCGTTCAAACACGCGTGTATAAATTTGTTTATGTTAATTTACTACATTTAGTTTAATTTTCCAAACTACCATTTCTGTTACCAGATTATAATTTGTCATTTTGAAACTTCTTTCATATTTTCCTTAATGAATACGTTGTAAAAAAGTATCTTACAACAAATATCTTAAATTGCCTCTGTATTTGTACTCGGTACGACATTCTTAATAATTGAAATAGCACACAAAATAAGTCGTTATAATTTATTTTCATCTATTCGTAGAGGTTGTCTATAGCTGTTACTACGAATACAAACCGCTAAGAAAATAGAGAGGAAGACCAAGAGGTAGGTATAAATTTCACCGAATCTACGACAATTTGAAAGGATAAAACTTACGACTCTATAATTTCGTGCCTATGGATAAAACGAAAAAAATACTTTGGAGGATAACCTTTGCCATTAGGGGCGATATAAAATATACTTCAGCAAGAAACCAAATACGAAAAAGTGGACTGTGATCTTTAATGTTTCAAGAAATAATATTTATTCGGACTGCTTTAGACTTTGTTGCTGAATTTTGAGCACATTCTTAAATAAATATTCCTATAATTTAGATTTTTAAGTGTTTAGCTTTATTTATTGATTTTTTTAATAAATTATGTACTCCCACTTAAAAACATATGTGAGTGATAAACAATTTAATTACTTGGCTTCAATACCAAGTTTTGCCATACTATTGCGAAAACTAGTCTTTCATGTACCTTGATAAGAAAAATATTTTATATTTCTAGTTTTACATTATAAGTAGTAGTTGTTGTTACCAAACTATTTTTTTTTTTCAAATAAAATTTACGAACATTTTTATAAATGTTCCGGAAATTAATTTAGTAATGACGAGAAACTTCTCTTTTACGGACGAACCATAATTAATCAAATTTGTCTATACCTAGAGTAGGAAATTTCGGTGGGTTTAATCTAGTTGGTTTAGAAGTTGTTTGTCTTGTAGTGCCACATTTTATTTAAAAAATTGATTTCGATATTCACGAAATGGCCTCAAAACTTGTTCCTAAGAAGTTTCTGTGTAAATATGAATTGAGGCTTGGTGCCACTGTGTATGGGATACTTATGTGTGTGAGTGTTTTGTGATATTTCTTCGGTAATTGTAAAATGCGATGTTCGCTGTCCAGCCACCTTCAATATCTGTTGGCAGGCATTATAACGATGCGTTCCAAAGATTCGCTGTGACCCACGCTGCCGCTCGTACGACTGTAGGTGACAACACTGGTAGTCAAACTCAAATGCCTATAATCCATTGATCTTTAAAGTGTGAGTGAATCGATTCTTATCGGGTAAGCACGCTTCATCTTAGGCCATAGCCTTAGCTTACCATCAGGCAAGCTGTGGCCAGGTGCAAACCCGTTTCCTTAAAAAAAATACCTGACTAGTGTTAAAAAAACTTGAACTTATTTATTCTCTACATACGTTGAAAATATGTCTCAGCTAAATAATGAGCACAAAGATGTAAATTTGAAACTGCGATAAATTCATAGACACTACACAATCAGTGCATTTCATAAAGGTGCATTAAACGAAACAAAACGCGTTGTATAAGTTGACCTGTAAATATTAAGTAAGTTGGGGTATCATCATCTTCATCATCATCATCATCCACAGACGTTTTTTTTCCCAACATTATTTTTGCTAATACTGTATTTTTCCCTCCAGTTCGTGATGCTAGCCTGTGTGATAGCGGGTATAGTGGACATGCTGGCCAGCAAGGACTCCTGTGAAGACGCCAAGAACGTGAAGCGAAGTGCCTACGCCTTCTCCATACTCATCATCATCTACTCAGTGCTCATGCTGTGCGTGCATATCTGGTTCCTGTGGGCTGTCAAGAGGGTGAGATACTTCATTCAATATTCTTAACACAAACGTTTGCTAAGTATGGGGCTAGATGGCGCTGCAAAAAATTTCTCAGTTTTTTTGTTTATGATTAACGCTTTGACTGTTCATAGCGCGTCTTTGCGCTGTCAGAGAATTAACAATATGCCCGGAACGCAAGAATGTTTCCTAAATTGAAATTCAAAAAGGGGGCATATCTGGCATGTATAAATAGACATACAAAATAAGAGGGCAGCGAATGCGTTAAGAGTCCGTGGCTGGGGACTGTAATGTGTAGCGTGCTGAGGAGGTCTATACTCAGCAGTAGTTAGATACAAGGCCACGCCAACTCTATTTGTATCATCGTCTTCTCCACGAGAACCTTTTTTATCGACTTTTTCAAAAACAGGAGGTTGGCAATTCGACCCATGTAATTATTTACATATACATATGTATGTTTACCTATGAGTTCAATAGAATTTTATTATGACGATGATCTATTAAGGCTTCTAAACACGTGTGTGTAATTTATTCTAAGCATACTTAGGGAACTGCGCAAGTTTTATCACAATTAGTTTTGTGCTTTTTGAAATATAAGTGAAAAATTAATGAAGTCTGATTGTTTTGACCAAAAACTCATTTAATAAATAACACGTAAAAAATGTTTACTTCCCAGGGCAAAGCATCCGTGGTGCTGGTGTGGGTGGCCACCACCACGCTGTGGCTGGCTCAGACCACCATCCTGACCGTGATCCTGCTGTGCCTCTACATTCCCGACGCATCCTTCCTCGCCTGGCTCATGTGCCTCATCTTCGGGATCATTGCTTTTGGTACCAAAGTTTGATAAGTTCTTTTAGACAATGCTTGATTCCTCCACGGGTCGACGACATTGATTATCAATATGTAACTGTTGTGGTTTCTCACTTACATACACATTGATCATATAGATAATATATAATGTCTACCTGGAGCCCTTTTTCCAGAAAATTATAACCCAGGGGTCTTCAAATCCAGAGTAACTAATGGTACCAGGGTCTCATTAAAGTTTTGTAATCTTTTTATCTTTTATCCTTAGGTAAGTAGGTCCTTTTCTAGGTAATGATATAGGTAATCTTAGGCTATGTGTCGCTAGATCGGAGGGATATCTAACATTACTTTAATCTAGTCACAAAATTATTTATTAATTAATTATTTTTATTTTGGTGTGCAATAAAGTTATATTGTATTGTATTGTTGTAAAATTAAAATCGCCATAACAATGCATAGCGCTTATCACTATGAACTTTCATTTGATATAAAGTGTGGTCAAGTTACACGAAGATTTTTTTTGAATGCCATACGTATTGCTGTCACGCTCTGGCTCACGTGCTATTGTATATGTGCGAGCGAGAGGACAATCAACCCAAACAAATAGAAATACCTGCAGTCTATAAGAAAGTAAACAATACAAGAAACGTCATGTTAGATTTGTCACAAAACAAGGGCTGACACAAGTTTGACATACCTACATAGTTCAGTTACATAACTTACTTGGCCGTAGTTAGTGAGACAGGTTCTTTTACAACATTTTCACTTCCTTATTCTATTGTACGGAACAAAGGGAATCTTAGCATTTCTGGGAAAAAGGTTAGATAAGTGTACATAGTTGAATTGTACATAGATATTATTCTTAAGAAATTAAGGGATTGGTGAGGTTAGGTTATGTTTGTTTCTGTTTAGAATTGCTATGAAATAATCATTACATGTTTTTTGATTACACACCTACAAGCTTTGGCTTAGCTCATCTATTTGTTTAATAAAATTGAGTTTTTTTAAGAAATAACTAAAAAGTTACGGGAACGAACACTACACGATACTTGAAGAAAATTAAACCAATTAATTTGTTAGTTTTATTTTTTTATGAAAATGTGTGCGTCACATCACTTTTCCCATGCAAATGACAGCTCCGTAAATACACACCTACACCCTACTATTATATATCTACATAATTACTATCTCAATTACATGCAATATCTTTATTTACGTTCATAAATATCATAATAGAAATCAACTTAAAACTTGTTTTCTGTTGAAGATTTGTATTTGTTTAGTTGGTGTCTGTGGGGTTTTATTTAAATAATAAATATAAACACAACCAAACCCATAAACCGCGTTATTTTTAATAGAAACAGTATTTTTAACAAAATTAAAATTTGACTTTATTAAAACTTTTTAAAAAGTATAAGTGCGAAGAGCACTAATTTTTAGGGCTGTTTTAGAAACGTGGTTTGTGTGTCTGCAATACCCCGCGCGGCAATGTCGTTGGCTTTAATTTAATCAATCGCACAGAGCGGGTAACCGGAAGTGAGAATAGTGCTCTTATTCAAGTTGAAAGAGAACTCCAATAAGTTAGTTATATCCTTATCACATGACTACGACAATAAGCATAATAGACACTTTATTATACAAGAACACTCGCTTTTGCCCGCGGTTTTGTACGCGTTATTATACATATATCTAAAACATTCTCTTGAATCACTTTATCTATTAAAAAAACTGCATTAATATCCGTGGTATTGATTTAAAGATCTAACCATACAGACATAGGAACTAAATAGTCACTTACAAATTTCACTTGATGAGTTCGCTAATTGTGACCAAACATTTAGAAATGCTACATAATGGACAAAAATACATCCCAAGTAAAGACGTAAGTGCATTTTTTTAAATAATAAAGGGGAAAAAAGGCAGACGATTTGCCTGATGGTAAGCAGTCACCGTCGCCTATGGACACTTGCAACTCCAGAGGTGCTGCAGCACTTTGCCAGCTTAGAGAGGTGTTTGATAATACTCTTTTTAAATCTCCCCATATTTGTATTTATTTTATTTATGCTAAGTAAGCAGATAGCAAATGTTATAATTATCACACGATACATGTACATATTTACTGTTTTATAAAATAAAATGCTTATAAATTTAGGCATTTAGGCAATAATTATTCTAAAAAACGTAAAATTCTTTAAATTACACAGTCTATGTCTTGGACCTTACCGATGCTTCATAAAGAACTACGAGGCTCTGTCAATTAAATATCGAAGTAAATTAACATAGAACCATGTACGTGGTACAAACAAACTATAGTACTAGGCTTTATTTTGGCTAGGTGGTGCTGCATCAAGAATCTCTACGACTCTTTTAGTGCCACGTGATGTTTTATTGTTTTCTATGTTAGAGTTAAAAACAAAACAATACATTTAGACGAATTGAAATCACTTTGATGGATGGATTCTGATTTGAGCATAGATTTAGGCAAATGGGCTACTCTCATACAAACTTACTTGCATGTTAATTTTATTGGGCATAAGCAATATCAATACCTATACCTATTAAAATTTTAACTGATCGGTGTCTGTACTGAGAAGATAATTAAATAAAATGGGGGTGTTTATTAATACCACAGGACTCATTAAATTATATTTATTTATTATTACATCACTCCTCTATGGTTGCTACTATCCCTATATTTTATTTTATTTACGTTAGTTTCCTCACAAGCTATAAAAGTCTTAAACACACAAATCCAGCTGACATTTATCTTTTAAATTCTGCGAAGCACTTTTAAAACGAACGGAAGAGAAACCTGAGAGGAAAACACATTTCAAGTTAAACCAATTCTGAGTCGAGCCGAGATGTGTTTGTACCTTGCCGTTTAGAGGTTTCAAACCAGTAAAGTTGAGAAATAGGAAGAGTTATTTTATAGTAAGTGAAACTTATCGGTCAAATAAATTAATTCAAAATCCTACCACTCTGTAAAGTCATATCAAGTAAGCCAAAAACAATTTCGATGATCTAAATTACAGGTAAATGATCAACAATATGTTTACGTATATTTCTTGTGATTTTTGCTAAAAAACTCACTTTTTGGATAGTTATTTCAAAATTTACAAACAGTAAAACTTACTTAACTTTTATTTGTTTATATATTTTGGTTGAAACTTTATTTTGTGTATATTGTATATTTGTAAATATCTATGGTTTAATATTATGTTTAAGACTAGTAAATAAATTAAAATCAATTATATTAGGATAAAATATTCAAAAATATTCTGTAGAATGTTCCTATTTCTTTATATCTAAGAGTATCTCATAACGCTGGTTCGTCTTAACTTAATCCGAAGGTGTTTCTTGTTAATGCAAAGTGACTGTCGCATTTACGAAGCGATTTGGGCTCCTTCTTACTGTATCTTGACATCTTCAACAAACGACATCACATAGTAAACCACTCATTATTGTAAATAAATTCCACACAAATGTACTCCGAATGTAAATAATATTATGATATAAAAATATAATATTTACAACTTGGGTAGCGTGCCCAAAATGCTGCATTGCTCCGTTGAATAAGAAAAGACTTTGGGCAAAATAAACAATATGCCAAATAAATTAAAGTGATAAGAGTTAAATATAATATATCTAACGATATAATATTTGCGAGATGGGATTTAGAGGGCCGATATGAGTTAAGTAAAAAAAGTGAACCCTTGGTAGTTGGGTGTTTCTGTGTTCTATTGCCTACATCACAAACGAAACATTTGCAAACCAAAGCAGTGGAATTAAGTCGAGACTCTCTGCCCAATTTTTTATACTAATTGCATATCTGATAACGGGACTTTTTAATGTTTACCTTTTTAAAACAAATGGATATCTGTAATTGCTTTGTTTTGGCGAACTGCATACTTATTACCAAATACTTCAAATGATCTTACATACGTCTAACAATAAATAAAAAGAGGTGGAATAAGTAATTAAACATGTATATCATAACAGGCACATACATTTTTGTCAAAATTTATAAATCACATAAATACTTATATCTACACTAATGTTGTAACATTCTACTTATGTTTCCAACACTTGACTTATAATTACTACTGTTATAGCGCAGACAACAAAACACTCAATTTAAGCAATTTCACATGATGGTATAATATCCACATCGATATCGTAATATCTCATTATAACATCAATAAAACGCGACCAACCTTATTGCAGGGCTAATCAGGTTGGTCGCGTTTTATTGATCATTGCTCTCATTGGTTAGATTTAAATGGCGGCAAAATCACTGTGACAATACACGTACGCGTGAATTTAATTTAATAAATTAAGTTAGAATGTTACAACATTAGTGAAGATAAAGTAGTGTATGCAACTGCATATAACACGGGTATTAAAACACTCGTTACTATAACGAAACTCGCTGCGCTCGTTTCATAAACTCACACTCGTGTTTTAATACCCTTCATTATATGACAGTTGCATAAACTATTATAAAACCATTATTTAGTTTTGTGTACAAAATAGTGATTTACAATTTAACCTTGGTTAAAACGTTTGTAGAATAGTAAATCTCACTGACAGATTTAACTCGTATGTGCTTTTGACTAGTGGCACCCCGCGGCGTCACTCTAGTTAATCCTTTTATACGTACAATAAGTTTAGGTGTCCGTTGAAGATGTATCTGCCCCAGGAAACTCTTCCATTTAATTGATACAGCAGAGGAATAGCAATTTTTAGGGATGAGAAATATTTATCGAGGTATGATGACTTATTAAATCATTTTATTCATAGTTCATAGGCATTTATTTATAAACAGAGTTTACACGTCAAATTCCAAAATAATATTAATATATCATATAGTATGTATACACACACTTAAGTAACTATGTTAATTTATAATATAATACAAATTGCACATTAAATCATTTTATTCGGATTTTGCCATCAACTTGTACTAACATCTTATACGAGTAGAAGATCTGCTTGAGAAGCCAATCGTTTAGTCTATGTTTTATGTTTGATTAAATGTTATATCAGTTCTATTAATATCAGCGTGTCTAATTTTAACTTGAATTAGTAAAACGTATTTGAGTTTACCGCAGGGAGCGCCTGGATTCAAACTGCGCAGGACCGGGACGAGTGGCGTACTAGAAGAGCGGCCTATGCTCACCAGTGGGCGATAACTTGCTGATAATGATGATGATGATTCGATTTTGATTCACACATGAAACGTCCGGACAAAATGTATTTTTATATTCTTAGTTTAAGCTAGCATGTTACGAGCGTCTAGTTAAAATCGGCGGCCATATTTAATCTGGTCAAAGCAAGAGTTAAGCTCGCCTAACTGGTATTTAACGGGCTGCTGTAAACTCTAAAGCCTTTTTTCGTGGGACCCGAAAACTCTTTTGAAACCCTTAATAGGGCACGTGTAATAGATGCTAGCCTTTTGCGTTAACGATGCGTTAACCTGCTTCAAAGTTAGAGCTCAAATCCAGGTTTAATCCGTAATCCTAACTGGCCAGTTTGTGTTTTTTAAAACTTTGTCTTTTTTGTAACTAATACTAAAACTTGACCATAGTTTGCCTGAAAAATAATAAAAACAACTTACCTTACTGTTGTTTTTCAGCAGATTGTTTGTTACTAACCACATCATTAACTGGTCAATTTTATAATTTCAATAATAAAATTCACGAACTGGGGACGCAATTAAAATAAATTATACTCAAAATTGGAATCTGATTTTTTTACGGACAAATTAAATTGAAGATAAAGTTCATGCTAAATTTGTATTATGAATGTTTTTATATTATTTTTATGAAAGACAACTATAATCTATATTAATTGTTATTGGGGAGTTAGCCCCAGAAATATCAATAATCTGCCACCTATAGAAATAATACTTATCAAAATTATGATAAATTTCTATATTCTTATTAAGGTTTACCAAAACACATACGAGTACCAGCGCTAATATATTTATCCGTTTAATTCAATAAAACCCCAGTATCGTTTCACAGGCTTTGTGGCATAATGAGGAAGACACGTGTACATTTTTCCAATTTCTCTCAAATGTTTATATGTGGTACACATGAGGAAAATGGGTAAAATAAAAAAAGATACTTATGTTATGACTGGCCTGTTAGCTTAGTTGGTAGTGGCTCTGCCTTCTGATCTAGGGGTTGCGGGTTCGATTCCCGCCTGACACAAGTATTTATGCATTTTAAAAAGGTATAGGTAATTGCTTGTGTTGAGTCTGGTTGTTTGTATGTATATAATAAGTATGTATTTACAAAAGAAAAGTATATAAGTATTATATCCGTTATCTAGTACCCACGACACAAGCGTTTGCTTAGTGTGGGGCTAGATGGCGCTGTGTGCAATGTCCCGAAATATTTATTTATTTATTTATTTATTTATTTATTTATAAAATAAGTCAAAGGATAATCAAATTGCAGATCATAGAAGTGGTTGGTAAATAATATTGGTATCTAATTACGGCGCAATCGCCCGTGCATTAGTTGTATAAAAACTATTATAATAGTAAGTAAAACTAAAGTGATAAATTATACCTCAAAACGTGCGTATTCAAACATCTAAGTTTGAATCTGGACTCTAAAACTTACTTAACATATTTGTTATATTATTTAGATATGTCGTTCGCTAAGACCCACTAGGTCAATGTGGAAAAATTATCCCTCAGGGAGAGTGTCGGGATGCATTTCCTCCATACGGTAAAGTGATTATTTAAATGCAATTATGTTTGTTGCAGTGATATGCGTGTACGGAGTTCTGATTGGCTACGGGCTCTGGCTGGAGCTGAAGGGACGCCAGAGGGAAACTCCACCCGCCTAGCGAAGCCACATTGCAATGTTTTCAATAAATATAGTCGTTGTAACTATGTTTACATATTTTTTGGACCACATACTTTTTTTTTCGCATAGGTTTACTTTTGACTACAATCCTCTGGATTTTAAACATTGTTTTAGCGTGTTGGTGGTACACGTTCACCTACAAAGTACCTATTTATTCAAGATTTGAAAACTCTAAGCTAGACTAGTCCACAAGGAAAATAACATCTATTACAACAATAACATTGTTAATATGTAGTGTTGAATCGTTTTGATTAGTCATATCCTTTCTCAGGTTTCTCCGATTCAAGATGTCTAACACATGCCAGCAAGATTTCTCTTGCGTCATTTGGGAATAATAAGTACCAATAATCGATAGCTCCGTTGCGGCGCAAAAGTAGATAAAAAATTATGATCAATATTCATTTAGTTTTCGTATTCATATGATAAAAAACCTATAGGATCAGC
Source organism: Macaria liturata (assembly GCA_964023185.1). Lineage (NCBI taxonomy): Eukaryota > Metazoa > Arthropoda > Insecta > Lepidoptera > Geometridae > Macaria > Macaria liturata. The sequence continues at coordinate 8,068,691 of OZ026810.1, forward strand.
AGTCAATACTTCAATATTCCAAAAATATGTAAGCACAAGAAATAAAACTCAATAAACGTTTAATAAATAACTCTCCATACTAAACATCGAGCTACGATTGAAACTTGCCGCTTAGAAGCTCAGCCATCCGTAGTCGATCGCCCGGTTCATCCACATTATCTGGTGGTGATGAGAGGTCACCACCCGGCGGTGATAAGCCATCAGGTTGGTTCTTCATCAGCTCTCGCCGGTGACTGTTCACCACCAGGATGAAGTAAATTGTTACTGGAACCAAATGTTATCAATTATGAATGTCTGGACATTACACGTAAAATCATTTTTATTGTTGTCTCTTATAAACCAGCACTGCTTAATATTGCTAGTACACATTATAATAGTATCATTAATATTGAATTGAATAATAATTTTATAGATAATAGTAGTTTATGCAACTGTCATATAATGAAGGGTATTAAAACACGAGTGTGAGTTTATGAAACTCGCACTCGTTTCATAATAGTAACGAGTGTTTTAATACCCGTGTTATATATTTTTTTTTACAAATAAAGTAGTGTATGCAGTTGCATACACTACTTTATCTTCACTAATTCAATTAATCAAACAACAAAAATAATAGCTGACAATAGTTTATCGTACGTGTATTGTCACAGTGATTTTGCCGCCATTAAAATCTAACCAATGAGAGCGCAGCTCGCGCGCATCAATAAAACGCGACCAACCTGGTTAGCCCTGCAATCAGGTTGGTCGCGTTTTATTGATGTTATAATGAGATATTACGATATCGATGTGGATATTATACCATCATATGAAATTGCTTAAATTGAGTGTTTTTTTGTCTGCGCTATAACAGTAGTAATTATAAGTCAAGTATTGGAAACATAAGTAGAATGTTACAACATTAGTGTAGATAAACAGAATTATGTATGTTAAAATGCTCTATAAATAATATATTATACTTTTGCCCAGAAAACGCTTTAAAATGTATACTTTTTACATCATTATTTAACTTATAATTATGTACACTCATCAAATTTTACACATAATGAATGTTGCATTATACGTGTAATATTATAAGAAAATTTCAGATGCCCTTAGGGCGGCTTGATAAACGCTCGACACCAGATTTAGCAACTCTCTTTCGTTAAGAAGATGATAAGAAAATTATTATTATGTTTAATCTTACTCACACATATACCACAGCATGCCGAATATAACAATAAAGACTCGGTTCCTCTGCTTGCGTGAGGTGAAGACGAGCGCCAGGAGTATCATCATCATCAGCATCACGGCCACGAAGATCACCGCGTACCACACCCAGATGGCGCATAGCAGTGCGCTGTCCTGGATGGAACCAAGGGCCACAGTCAAAACATGTCATTGTGACCTTATATATCAATTAAGCTTTAATATAAATAAAACAAAGGTAACCATAAAGGTACATAGATATACTCCCATGTACCAACTTATAAAAGGGATCATATCAATAAGAAACCTATCAATTCTAGCTATGTCGGGCTCGGAGCTAATGGGACTCCACTACCGACTAAAACCTACCACGATGTCCCTTCACCTCGGCAAGGACGGGTTTCGCGGGCAAGCGAGCAATACTCCTCCGCAATTCCCGTCCCTAGACGCTTTCCCTGTAAATGATTGAAAACACGCCGGGATAATACGGTATTGTTAACGAAAACATTGTTTTTACCTTCGAGAGGCCATAAAACAAAACCACGGAGGCTGCAAAAAACAACGAAACCAGGACCCAGATGGTCACGAGCAGGTAGCTCATCGGAACAAAGAAAGAGCAGCCGTAGGCCATCGGGTGGATCTGTAATTATCAAGGCAAACATTCAATGTTACGGGGATAAGATGGCTGGAGGTTTTTTTTTAACTAATACAGGTTTGTACAATTGGGAGAAGACTCTGGCCTTGTAACACAGTCTCACGACTAGCACAAGGCCCGAGGTTTCACGAAATTTATTGATTTCCGTTTTTTATTATGTCAATAAATATTTTGCATTTTGTAGCTACGGTCTAAGATGGATCGTACTTATTCAGTAAGAACCGCTTTAAAGATCGTAGGATTGTAATTCGTGGGGAACAGGCTTGAAACGTATTGAATTTTTCTAAATATATTTATATAAAGAGTCAGATTTTAAGATCACTATGTCAAATGCAGTAAACCATATTATGTAACTTAAAAATAGTATGTAACGGATTTCAAATACATCTGATGACAGAGTTAGGTTTGAAAATCTTGTCATATCGGATAAACTGATATTCATGGAGGGAGTTGGGGGAGACCTTTGTCCAAAAGTAGAACTGTACAAGTTAATAAAAATTTGGATTTACAGTTAAATTTGAAATATACCTAGTCAGTCATATTAATTTCACATTTAATTAGAAAATCAAATTTAAAATATCAAATTAATAAAAATATTAATAACAAGACTACTATGATTAAAATAAAACAATGGCAGTTTTAGACGCCCGCCAACTCTTTTTAACTAAAGTACGTTTTATGAATTTTTGATAACCAAAATTAAATTCACTGTTCAAAAGGGTGGAAGTACATATAAAAAAATAACATTTAAAAAGAGAAACCAACTACATTAAATTTTTATGAGTTGCGTTTGTAATTCAGGGAAATAGGTAAATACAGTTTTCTATATCGTGGCGATATTATTAAATCATATAACGTACCTAGTATTTTATTTATTTATCGGGTTGATTTGTAGCTGTTTATTACTTAGTTGCATTCAAAAATGATAAGGAAACAATATACCTATTAGGTAATGCTGAGATTGCTTTCACGGACGTCGGGCGCCACCAACAGGCTCACGGATAGTTGTGGGAGGAACCTCCATCCCCGTCGGTACTACGCTGAAGTACCTCGGCATCGTACTTGATGGGCGATGGAGGTTCGAAGAGCACTTCAGGAGGATGTCCCCGAAGTTGATTGGTGTGACTGCGGCCCTGACCCGCTTGCTGCCTAACATAGGAGGCGGTGGGGTTACTTGCCGCAGCCTTTACATGGCGGTTGTGCGCTCCATGGCGCTATATGGAGCCCCAATATGGGCCGGGTCCCTCTCCACAAAAGAGCGCGCCCTGCTACGCGGGCCCCAGAGAAGTATGGCCATCCGAATGTGCAGAGGGTATCGCACCCTCTCACATGAGGTGGCCTGCATACTTGCAGGGTCCCTCCCGTGGGACCTAGAGGCTGGCGTCTTGGCGCAGGTGTACTGGCGCCGCGCTCAAGCGCGTCAGCATAGCCTGTGCCCCCTCCACGAGGAGGTGGAGCGCTGGAGGAGGGGCGCAAAACGCGCAGCCGTGGGGACTTGGCAGGATAGTATCCTCGCTAGGTCCACACGACGAGGCCAGGGAGCCACCCGTTTCCTTGAGGCCATACGGCCTGTCCTAAGGAATTGGGTGGAACGGAAGCACGGCGCGCTCACCTTCCGGTTGACGCAGGTACTCACGGGGCACGGATGCTTCGGGAGGTACCTGCACAGAATCGGTAGGGAGCCAACCCCGGTGTGTCATCGGTGCGACTGCGCGGAAGATACCGCGCAGCACGTTCTCGAGACATGTCCGGCGGAGCTCGGACCGCGATTATCCCTGATCGCGGTAGTAGGGACAGACCTCTCCTTATCGACCATCTTGCGAAAGATGGCTGACGACGAGAGGTCATGGGACGCGGTGGCCTCTTTTTGCGAGACGGTGATGTCGCAAAGGGAGGCCGAGGAGCGGGAGCGGGAGGTGAATCCTGCCGCTCATCCGATCCGCAGAAGACGGACACGGAGGCGAGCCGCTCGTGCTCGGACTCCGTCTCCGCTAGGAGGCCCTGGGGCGTGGGATGCGGGGGCATCCCATACCCCCTAGCAGGGACAAGGGCCTCCCGAGGAGTTGATGCCCGGATGTCCCTGGGCATCACTCGCGCAGCAAGAGGGAGGGTGTCCTCCTGAGGCGGGTCCACCTGGACAGTGGACTGCGGTTGGGACGGGAATTGCGGAGGAGTATTGCTCGCTTGCCCGCGAAACCCGTCCTTGCCGAGGTGAAGGGACATCGTGGTAGGTTTTAGTCGGTAGTGGAGTCCCATTAGCTCCGAGCCCGACATACCCCGCTGCCCCCCCCGGGGAGAGTGCGGGGATGCGTAAATGCATTTCCTCCACGAAAAAAAAAAAAAAAAAAAAAAAAAAAAAAGGTAATGCTGAGATTAGTATAACGCCGTATAAAACAACAAGCCCGTCAGTAAATTTAATACATGACATAAACTCTTTAAGTAAAAAGTATTTTCATAACTTTCACTTGATTTTAATATTTGAAAACTTTCATTCAACTTATATGCTGCAAATAGCTAGTGCTACGGCGTAGAACTTCTACGAGTAGTTATATTCTCGTAGACAGTCTACGATACGTATAAATATTGCACAACAAGCTTTCTACATTGTTTTATGCGTTATTTAAAAGTGTATGTAAGTATTATATCCGTTATCTAGTACCCATGACAAAAGCGTTTGCGTAGTATGAGGCACTGTGTGCAATGCCCCGAAATATTTATTCATTTATCCAAAACCTGGGTTAATGTGTTAAATCTGGGTTTACTTTTACCTAAAGCATTGGTATTTTTAGTTTATTCTTAAATAAATGAAAAGCATATTTAAATGCATCACAAAAGTAAGTTCTAATAGATATTTAAAAACCGATTAAAATTATGTATAACATATTATTTTAGTTAAAAGTAATGTTAATGAATCCCACAAGGACCTAGCTCATGAAAAAGATAGTGTTTTAAATTTAAAATGCGGTGTCCCACGTAATTACTAATTTTATGCAAAGTTTTATAGAAATTTTATTTCATTTTCATTTGTTTTATTACGAAAGTAAAACAGTATAGTTTACTCTCACAAAATGTTAACTGCGTGTATTATAATATTAGTATATTCCACTCTCACAATCTCGTGATATCAAAATATTACTCTGATTTTATTTAAAATAATTACACGTATGGTAATTAAATTGCTTACGCTTTTGTAGAGCTTGTATCTTGTTCAGTAAATTGTAATTGTTTAGTTTAAATAAATATGTTTAAACCTGAGTGCTTAATTTTGATAATTTAACTAAATAAGCAACTCAGGTTATATCTACGAAGTATTTAAAGCTTTTATTAAATCCGTGGATAGATGCGAAACAATTTCAGCGAATATCAACACCGTTGACGGAGTTTTAGATTAAATTTTAATTAATTCAAGGATTTGTATTGCTTTACTTAAGGGTTATCTCTGTGACTTTAGTCATTGAGAGATTTGGATACAATTTATAAGTTAGTGAATTTGTATTGGAGGGGTGAATTCTGATATTGAGAGAGGCAAATCGTCTCACAAGCTTGGGATTGATTTAAAGTGTATGGTATAAAGTTCACACTTATATTAGTTAATACAAAAATAAATAACCCTCCTCCTCCTTAGTTGCACCCGCGTTACTGAGGGTTGTGTCTCATTTCACAGAGTCATTTCATTGAGAAAGTTTTCTTGAACAGATTGATATTGTGTCCATCATGATAGCCTTCCTGATATTTTTATAGATTCTGTGATCTTCAAATATCTTATTAATTTATTGTTACACCATATATAAATCATTATGATTTGGAGAGTTGTATGTATAAACTGGGTACATACTAGCCACTTGTAAGGGTACTTACAATTCCAATAGCTGCTATAATCATAGAACCAGTCTTCAGATCTAGTCCGAGAAATGAATTAACTAGTGGGAGATCGTCTAGTAACGCCATTTTTATAAATATTCATAAAATACTAATTAATTCCAAATTAAAATCAAGTTTTGCATATAAATTATTGGAAAATGATTCCTTGTTTTCGTTTTGTGCGTTCTGTCCAATGTTTCTGTCAGTAATTCAATACAAAGAATACTTTTTTTTATTTTTTTTTATTTATGGACTCTGCGGCACCGCCGCAATTTCGCCAAAGTCACGTCACAAGGGGGACAAACGTTTATCTTATTAGCCAGTAAAAATAATTAACATTTGATCGGTGCGGAATTAGCGGAATTACCTTCGAGCATCAACGTCAAAGGGAATTACTAACTTATTTGAAATTTATTGAGCTTATTATTACCCTTATTCAATATGTCACTGTTTCTTACACACATCTTATAAAATGTCTTAATCAGATTTTTTGACAGGCAAATGAAGCCGGCAAACTTTTTCTGTGAAAAATAATTAAGGCAGATTAAGGCCCTTTTTTAAAAGGGTAATAGTATTCTTTGAATTAAGGTTTATAAGTGATACGAGCAAGGATTTTCATATATATTAATTCCATGGATACGTGTATGTGAATGCAAGGATTTTCATCCCTCTCTTATTATCTCCACGTGTGAATGTATCTAAAATAATAGAGACTCAGTCTGATATATAAAATGTATTTGCATTGCCAAGCTTTAGCTTATATAAGCTAAAGCTTGGCAATACAAATAGAATAGAATAGAATAGAAAAATCTTTATTGCAACACACGATAAAAATTACAAAGAAAGAAGAAAAAAAAATCTTAAGCCACGATTAATAAGTAAGTAAGTCACGATTTAGTTCAATACGATAAATCCTATTGCAACCGCAAGGTGCGACAGAAAAACTACTACCTAAGTCAACGGTCGTCTTACAAAGTTGTTATTACTTTATTTATTTTTCACAAAGAAAAGGCAGTTCTGCGAAGTAATTCGAAGTTCCCACAGCTACAGTAAATACCAGACGCACTTCTGTTTCACTTTACAGAAAGAAACCTGCCTTCAAAGCGCCTTTTCTAAAGTTGACTACAAAGTTGAATAATGAATGACTGGGAACTGAGTTCTAAGTGTTTAAATTTAGATCACTTATAAATGACACTACTCTACTACACAGCGCTTTGCCTCTACTTTATTGTACGGACGGCAAAGCTCTGGAACACTTTACTGGGAGCTGTGTTTCCTGCGAACTACAATCCAGGGGTTTTCTAATATACAGTTAAGTCTAATATAAGTATTTAACACCCAAGGTTGCAGCAATGCTTAACAACAGGCAAGGTTTAGACAAACACAAACCTATCCCACGTAAGAACAAAAACAGTAAAAACAACGAAAAAAATATTTCTTGATAGTATACTCTAGTAAGTATAATCTAAAATATAAGTAATAACACCAAAGGAAGGTTATGAATAAATTTGCTATTGAGGTCAATTTCCGTATCATTTATAAACGTAAATTAACGATTTGATTGTTAATCCGTGTTTTAGCTTTATACCTCTTTTTTTAAAAAGAGGAATAAAGCTATAACACGGATTTAACCAGCAGTGGGAGATAGTGATCAACTGCAATCGTTCATTACAAATCTATGCTTTGGGATTGGATACGCAGCTTGTTTGTAACTAACTGATTACCTTTTAGGAATGGCTTTAAATATCAAAACCTAAAACTATTAATTCAAAACTTTTAAGAATTTGCGAAAGAATCGGCTAGTATGTACAAAAGTCAACTCCTCTATAATATCTTTATTTTTTAATGGATTTGGAATAATCACCGTGACGAAAATCTCTAATTTATTATTACCAACACATGTCAAATATTACAATTTTAAAGTAAATAAATTATTATTTTTTGACGAATATTGTTTGTGATGTACTCAAAATGCAATGCGCTATAAATCGAATCGACTGGCCTGTTAGCTTAGTTGGTAGTGGCTCTGCCTTCTAATCTAGGGGTTGCGGGTTCGATTCCCGCTTGACACAAGTATTTATGAAATTTAAAATTTATAATTACTTGTGTTGAGTCTGGTCGTTTGTATGTATAATAAGTATGTATTTACAAAAGAAAAGTATATAAGTATTATATCCGTTACCTAGTACCCACGACACAAGCGTTTGCTTAGTGTGGGGCTAGATGGCGCTGTGTGCAATGTCCCGGAATATTTATTATTATTATTATATTCAGAAAAGTATTTTTTCTCGGAATTTGAAGAATTCCGGTAAGTTAACGAAACATCACGGGCCACGGCCAAGTGAGTTTCGTGTTGTTGATCCTACTCTTGACTAGTGTCATCTTGAAGGAATTTTCTTACAATGCGACACGTGTTTAATATAGCGGCCTTTTGCATTGTAATGTACAGAGTTTTGGACAGATTTAGTAATTGGATAGAGTGATGTAAGTATTTTGGTATCACACCTGTGCTAGAGAGAACCAGCGGCACAATGTACACTTTGTTCATCTTCCAAATTCTTATGATTTCTTCTTTAAGTTCAGTATATTTATGGATTTTATCTGTTATGGTTTTTTGAATATTATGTGTGTTAGGAATGGCTATGTCTATTAAATAAACGCATTTTTCAGTTTTATCGATAAGAGTTATGTCCGGTCTATTGTTATGTATTGTCTTGTCTGTGAGTATGGCTCTGTCAAAGTACATTTTGTGGCTGGAACTCTCCAACACAGGGCTTGGCACATATTGGTAGTAAGGTTTTAGGTTATTGTCTATTAGATTGTGTTTTATAGCGAGCTTTTGGTGTATAATATGGACTACTTGGTTATGTCTGTGTGTGTAGTCAGTTTGTGTGAGAGTTGGGCATGCGCTAGTGATGTGTTGTATGGTCTCAGGTTGTCGGTGGCATTTCCTGCATTTGTCATTTTGTGCGTTGGGGTCCTTAAATATGTGTTTTCTGTAATTTTTTGTGTTTATAACCTGGTCCTGTATTGCTACCATAAAACCTTCCGTTTCGGGGAACAGATAACCTACTTTCAACCATTTGTTTGATGCTTCCAAGTCTACATGTTGTTGCTCTAAATCATGAATGTGTCTACCGTGCAATTCTTTCGATCTCCATCTGTTTAGTTTTATATTTTCATGGTCTTGCCTTGTGTCAAATTCGATGTCTTTGTCAGTGAGATTAAGTGGTGTATATTTGTCATCTATCGCAACTATTGCAGAATGGATATCACTTGTGTTTGATTTTTCGTTATTATTATAAATATTATTCGCGACGTGCATTTAAAAAACAAACAATTCAAATCCATCTAACTCAACTAACTTAACTGAATCGAACAAAGAGATTTAAAAATGTTATAGTGCTGAAATGTAAAGCCTAGGACACAACTCAAATTCAAATTTCAAATTTTATTTATTTCATCACAAGAAATGTAACAAAGTGCTTTGACAAATATAACTTAATTCTAACTTAATTTACTTAATAGTTGAAGCCATGTATATTTTAGGACACAATTATAATACATTTCATTTATGTGGCACGCATCTCCTACACTGAGAGAGATCTCGTGCTGTAGGAGAGTGCATTCTCCTCAAGGTACAAAATTTATATGTATATGTTACAACTTTCAACATAGTATTTTAGTATCAGCGTGGGTGTCACAAGCAAACATGTATTTTTCATAAATGAAAACACACTGCTGTTCCAAGCGGTATTATTTTTGCTGTACTTGAAACGGGTTTTGCAAAAAACTCATAATATATAACACGGACGTGCTTGCGTTGTTTCGCGACACACATTTTCCAAATTCATTTTCTGAAGTCATATATGTACGATACAAGTTAACTTTTTCACAAATATGACAACAATCTATTGCATTATTGGAACGTAAAAAAAACAAACCAACAAAAAAACGTTTTTTTTATATAACGCTAGTCTGATCCAGTTAAAAATTGCTAGGAAGTTTTGCTTGTTATTTGTGCTGCTGCTACTAAATGAGCCTTTGATCAAAGCAAAATGTTTCACCGGATTTTTATATCTATAAGTCTTTTTTGTGGGAGAAAACCGGGCAAGTGCAAGCCAGACTCGAACTTGAGGGTTGCACACAATTATTTTTAAGAAACATTGTAAAATCACCTTTTTTGCGTGGGTTGATAATTGTTTGAGATTTAATTAATAAGCTGCAACAGAAAACTTATTTAAATTTATGATGATTTAAAGTATATAACCGTCAAAGTCGAGGGTCCAACCTGGATGAGATCTGCACAATATCGACGCAGATGGCACATACAAAGGGAGGCCTAGGCCAGCAGTGGGATCCCGGGAAAGGCTGTGGATGATGACGATGATAACCCGTTATATATCATAGTTAGAATATAATCTTAATATAAGGATCTGCATTTTTACTCATTTGGGTACAGAACGCTAAAAAGTCCAAAGTTTTATCCGACAAATTCGTTTTAATCCAGAATAATCCGGTTTAAGGCTTGTTAATTGTAAAGTAAGGACTCAGATTTCGTTATTTAAAGCTTGTAACTGTGCTAATGAGGAAAAAAGAGAGTTGAATTTTAAAATACGGATACTTTCGTAATAACGATGTTATAATTCTTGTTTTTGTATTGTTGAGCTGAGTGGTCAGCTCTGGTGTCGAGAGTGTTTTGGTAATATGATAGTAAATATAACAAGGTTATTGACAGTTTGCGAGACTATTTAAATACGAGTTTGAGTATCAGAAAATATAAAAAAAAAACATACGAAACATACGGGTCACAAATCGATAGCGAGATTAGTACCTACATCATGATTCATTTAAAAATATGCAAGTAACCTTCGTTCTTAAAACCTAAAAACCTAGTCTGTGAAAGACTACAGATACCATGCTAAAAATATATCAAACTAGCTGGTGCGCGCGACTTCGTCCGCGTGGAATAGTTATTACCATAAAAACGGTTTAGTGAGTTAACCTTAAAAGATAGACATGTACTGTTTGGGACATTTTGTTAGATCTTTTTAAGAGGAATAATTCTTTCATACACATTTTTTTGATATCTTGAACCGTTTTAGCAGCGCACGCAACGGAAGCCTTCAAAGATGAATAATTTTCTCCGTTTTTTCCACATTTTCTATTGTTTCTTCGCTCCTATTAGTTGAAGCGTGATGTTATATAGCCTAAAGCCTTCCTCGATAAATGGTCTATCCACCACAATAAGAATTTTTCAATTCGCACCAGTAGTTCTTGAGATTAGCGCGTTCAAACAAACAAACAAACAAACTCTTCAGCTTTATAATATTAGTATATAATCAAATATATTTGTGAAAAACATTAAGTTGGTAACACAATAATTTGAAGACACAATCAAACCGAAATACACCTTTGTTTATGGAAATACATCTGGATTCAAATTCAGTTCAACGTATTGTTTCCCGGCCAGTTTCCAGGCGTATACTGTAGGCATTATCAGCTCGGAGTTGAAAGCAGCCTGGTCGCGACACCACTCGCTAATTGAAAACTATTCTTATCAAACCAAAGACTAAACTGGTTTTATAACAGATGTGACTTTTCCGTCTGCATAATACGTTAAATTGTAGGTACCGGCTGTTTATACTACACTTGTTAATGTCAGATGTCAGAGACCCCTAGGATCGTTTCTAAACTCTGATACCAGAGTTGACTACTCTCTTACGAAATTAGCGACTTTAAAAAAAATTGAGTATGATAATTAATATGAGCTTCCAAACATGTGTCTTAACCAATAGAGCTGCATGCTCATCTGGGCACTTCATAGTAGGTCGAATGACATAGGTAGACGTAGGTTTTAGAATTTTGCCACAGTACTTACGCCTGTCAGTCGCTAACATGGTTTCAAAACTCTCAACACCAGAGTACACCACTCTCACACGATGAAACAAGTAACATCTGTTCTTTCCCGCGCGAATTACTCTATGTCCCTTTTGTTCTCTCCTCGGTTGAAAGCGATTACAGAAACCTTTTAATAACAATGAAAACGTTTATTTTCACGACATGCCTTTACAACACTGCATAGGAAGGTTTTTTTCTAGAAAAAGGTTAACGGTGTTATTTTTTGAACACTTTTATCAGAAAGTAATAATCCACTAGTATAGAATATGTATAGAAATGGACAGTAAATTTTTTGAAGATTAAAACCAAAATAATAGACTAAAACACCATTATTCTACTTATTTTATCATCACCATCATCATTTACAGCCATTTTCATTCGCTATATTTTCACTAGATACATGTACATATACTTCCTCTTATTTTGCCTATGGCCGAGCGGTGGGCTAGGATCGAAGGCAATACCTACCAATTTGATATTGAATGGATTTGAAACAATAAATAACAATTTCAGGACATATCACACAGCGCCATCTAGCCCTGATGGTTACTAACATAAACCTAGACAAACTATACTCCACTTCTATTCTCATAACCTCTTAGTATTTTCATGTAGGTTACCCAAAATTCTTATTAATGATAGTGTTCAAGGGTTTACACAAATATTTGTCGAAATATAACCTAGACCGATACGGCAAAGAATAATATTCAAGTTTTTTTTTTCGGGTAGATTTACAACCTCTCATAATTTTATCAATTTTATTGATGTCATTTTAAATTTAATTCATTATGGGAGCTGTAAGTCAAATACATTGATAATATTAAAAAAGTACAAGGCCGTATTAGAGTGGATTATTGTGGTATTTACAGAATTTAACCAAAATAGGTAAAACTGGTAGTTTATTTCACACGATACTTTTCATTTTGTAGGTTTTAGCTGTTTGCTTTAAAAATATTTTTTTTTTTAACGCAAATTAGGTCATCGAACTAGCTCAGTGTGCGCTAGCTCCAAGATTTAGAAGACTTCCCTCTGTTTTGTGCTTATAATCTTTATATTGCGTCCAATATTTAACTTTTTTGCGTACTTATTACATTGTCCCCAAGGCTTTGAAGGAGGATTTTTGAATGGCTGCAAAAGTATTACGGCTCTAAGAGGATTACCTACTTTTGTCACAGAAAATAAATAGCCATTATTAAGTGGCACCGTAAAAAGCTGGCGAGGAAGTAATAGATGAGGCGGGATTTTTAATCGTTAAGACAAGAATTGTCGTTTTTTTACAATAACTTGATGTGATGAACATTGGAAGACATGAGTGTAAAAAAGTGTTATTTATGTTAATTATCGGATTCGTTCATTTCAGACCAGATGCGGCGATATCAATCCTTTAATTTAATTTGGTAATCCAGTTAATACGTACACATTTACAGCGAGACGCGAGTGTAAATAACTAGTTTTACCAAAAACAGAAAGAAAAACATTATTAATTAAATTTCTAGACAAAGTGGAAATGATAGATAGATAGATAAAACTCTTTATTGTAACACACATTGAAAAAAAAGAAGAAACACTAAAGACTTAAAAAATAGTGCCACAACTGGCGGCCTTATCGATAATAATACATTATTTATTCGGAAGACTTTTCGAAAACACCAACTTGATTTTCTTAGTCTAATGCACTTTTTTAACGTTTTCTGTATTATTATAATACTTTGACAAAAAAATTTAAACTTATGAAAAGTTTGAAAACATTGGTAAAATAAATAATATCTACAAAAGGCAAAGCATCAATCATAAAACCTTTCTCTCAAAGACTGTCCTGAACATTTTCTATTTTTCTTAGTTCATTGGGAGAAAATGAAAAACGCATATTTGTAAAATGGAACTCGTTTTGCAATTTCATAAAAGACGCGACTGCTGTAAGACTTTATAATAATGAATCTATTCTTTGGGACTTATTGTTTGCTAGAAATTACATTTTTGCAACGGACATACTTTCTCGTAACTCATAAGATATTGAACATAATAATTAACAAAGTAAGATATAAGTAATTTCGTTAGTATATAGTCAGTTACCGTCACATTTTTGTTTAAGTGGGTATAGTTGGAAAACTCTCAAAACCACTTTACTACTAATTATATTTTACGGAGTATTATTTGTCGAGTTTATTACGTTAGCTTTATACAATGATACATAACAAGCCAGTGCAGGTACTTAACTTTGGTATAGCAAGGAAGTCTCCTTTCTCTCTTTGAGTCGTATTTCCTCATGAATGAGTTACATGACTCCCACGCAGAATAAATTCCATATGCAAGTTTTCAAATGAGTAAGGAAACTTTAGTTTTAATAGTAAAATACATGTATAAATATAAATAGCATACACAATTCAAGTACAACAATACAGTCATAAAATAACAGACCATTCATATTTCTTATATAAGAACATCGTCGTTCAGCCCTAGGGAACGAAACGATAATAATACAAATAAAATCATAACAATAACCCACGTTCGATCCCACTCATTTTATTCGATACAATACAAGCATTACGCGGTAAGGTCATTTACCTATTCGGATTTCATGTTGACAAAGTTAAGCAACGGTTGACGCGGTCAGTTTTAGGATGGGTGACCAGATGCTTGTGCTTTCGTGAATCAGATAACATATTAAATTGGTCTTTATATTATTATATAGATGTTTAAATGTGAATACGTACTACTGGACTGGAGTTTCTTTGCAATAATAAATTCGTTATAAACCACAGAGCTTTGAAGTCCATGCTTGTCGCCCTGTGACTAGAGGCGAATTCTTTCTTTATTCAATACAAAACAGGTGTCACCATTTACTAAAACTAACACACTTTTGGCACGCACACTACGACGCACGAGATGTTCATGTACACAGTACGCTTCAACTTCATCGGCTGTGCAATGTCGATATTTTTTATCGATTATTTACACATTTACTTCGAAGATGGAAATATATGTCTATAGTATAACTATATTATTTAAGTACAAATTATAGTTAACTAGCTATGGCCCGCGGTGTTATCCGTTGTAAAAACTTTTTTATCCCGTGGGATAAAAACTATCCTATGTCCTTACCGGGGACTGAAACTATCTCTATAGCAAATTTATTTTTATCTATTTTATTTAATTATCAAATCATCTTCAAAATGACTGGAGCATATTCTGGCATTTTTATGAGGAAACCAGTTGTATCTACCGGTCGCCAATATCCATTTATTTTTTAACACTGGATTTTTTGGAAATCTGTAAATTAAGTAGGTAATCCAGAAACATTTCCATACAAATCCAGAAACATCATATACATTATATCGATTATCGATAATTTGCTAGGTTCCATTTACACATCACTTTGCTATCGAGAAGTAGCGTCGTCAAGACAACGAAAGTGTTAGTGCCATTCAAAATGTCAAAAGTTTTATTTATTAAAATTACGAAATTTTACTACTTACTGCTGGTATTTCACGCCGGTAACACTGGAACTTGTTCTTACAATTTTTAACTTGACACCAGGACATATTTAATAGTTTATCATGCTGTAAAACCGAGTAAAACGACCGAAAACTCTCTCTCGCTCGGACTATGTTTGACAACAGACTGACAAACGCTGTCGTAGGTTAGGTTGGCATGTTTACTGGTCCAAACGAGAACCACGTATTATTAGTCATTTCGCTTCTATGGGGGGGCGCGCGCGGGGGCGATGTGGCCCGATCGTTGTTCTGTGTTATAAACCTACGACAAATTCATTTGGTCAATATATAAAGGCTATGTTTTCAACCCACTCTATTATTTAACTAATGTTTTATACATATGTGATTGTGGGCATCATGAATATGAAATCCACGGGTGTGTGTTACCTTTATATAATCATTGTACCGACAATAATATGCAAGTTATTTAATTTAGTTTTGCATAAATCGAAGTTAATTTTAGGTAGGTATATGGTGTAAATAAGTTATATAATTAATTCTAAGGTCTTTCATAAATTGACACGATCACTTATCATTTATACTCGTTAAACACTTTATTATTTAAGCTTTCTGAGAAGTTTCTAACAAATTTTATACAAATCTATACATTGAATAAGAAAGAATATGGAAGCCGCAATTAACATCGAAATTCACGTTTTTACAACGTGTACTCGTAGAAGCCATTTCAACATTTCAGTAAAACAAGCTAAAACATTTTCCCGAAAAAGATTTTTTGCAACGTGTTAAGAATAAAAACCCAAAAAGTCACGTTTTAGAATCCTTTTCAAGTCTGTTTACCACTTTCAAACTGTTTTGTACAACGTGTCACCGAATATAGTCTAGTTGCATAACAATTTGAAGCTAAACTGTAACATATCATTTGTCATGACATGTCAAATGACAGAGATGGTATACAATATATCAGAACAAGTGTATACATTTAGCAACTTACAGAATTAACGGGCTTATATTTACTAGAATTAAGGATCAAATCTATAATTCAGATTATTTACTTACCAGTTTTTTTTAAACTGGGTTATTATTAGGTTATCTTAATAACATGACCTTAAAATGAGCATATTTTTTTTGCCTTTATGTTTTTAAATTTTGATTCAAGTAATTATGTACATACTGACCACATATGTACTAAGATGTTGCTATCTTGATGAAAGTGAGGAACGCACCAAATGTCATCTAAATTGGTTCAGTCGTCTGCCATGGTCGTCTGGCCGTGAAATGACAAACACACGCACACACACACAAATTTTTGCCTTTATAATATTATTACGGGAACTAATATTACTGGGTCTCAGTACAAAACGTGGTTTAACTATTAGTCCAGAACTTGGAAAATATGCAGTCCGTTCTTGTTGTTCAAAATTTGTCTTCTTCTGTCATAATAATCAAATTGACAAAATGTTACCAATGATAATAAAAAGGAGTCTTGTATATTGTATTGTTCTTATTTTGTCACAAAACACGTGCGCTTTAAATAAATTATTGTTTTTAAATAAAACTTTTATTAAAAACAAGTTTAGGGTTTCTTAACTCTTGCAATTTTTACTTGCGAAGTTTTATTTATGGTCAAAATTTTCTTTTTTTCTTTTGACAGTTTTTCAGCGATTTGTTTACTCGGAATGTACTTGTATTGTTTGTAATTTTTATCATCATTTGGTATATAAGTTTTATTACATGATAAAGTCAATCGAATCGGGGTCTGGTCTGGAGTGGTTTATTTGTTATGAATAAACTGAGCATGTTATGTGTGTTGTAATTCTCATTGATATTGATATGAGAAATTGACAATATCATACTAAAACAAGAACTATTTTTTGAGATAATAATTACTTGATCATTATGAAACATATATCATAAATCTGAATAATATTTTAATACACTCAAAAATTTTATTTTGACGCCATAAAAAAAATTTGGTTACAGGACTTAATCAATTTGAAAACGTTTAAAAGAAACAAATTAAAATAAATAGGTAGAAGTTTTACGTAAAAACAAATTTCTTTGAATATTACACGCTGAGACGACATTTATTTCCAAGTTTTTGGCAACGCCAACTCGTCTGCTAACTTTGTCAGACATATGCCCAAAAGGGCATTGGACAGTAAAAGTTCACATATTTTTATTTGTATGAAGGTACATTATCTATTGGTGGTGGGGTTAATTATTGTTACAAAAGCGGGTTCAGGGATAAGAAAGAGATAATTTTCCACAACTCCCGCCAAAATTTTACATTGTCATAAAAACTAACAAAAGAGTTCCTACAACTATGTATAACATGCAAATAGGTTGCATCACAAAACAAAAAGTTTTTACACCTAACTTTAACCTGCAAAGAGGTTTCTACGTCACAATATTTTTTAAATGTACACTGTGTGCGTTTCCAATAATATGTAAGCTGCGCTAATAAACACTGATTTTTTTTCTGATTTCTTGAACATGTACTGTGAATTTCATAAACTTTTTGTGCATAATAAACTTTCGTTCAAGAATTTCACATGCAATAAGACAAAAATCAATAATTTATTTTATAATCTTATAAATCAGGATTTTTTATGAGGGGTGAATTCATTTCATACTAAACTAAAAACAAACCTTAATTCCTAAGCAGAAAATAACAAGAAACTAAGGTAATATAGGTAGAACCTAAAACAAATCCTTATTACTATAACAATTCCTCACGAAAAATCAACAAGTGGTTGCAATCCCTAAATCTCTGTCTGTATAAAAGTAAATCTCCTGACTCCATCTCTCAGTTTCGCGGCACCGCTCGAAGGGTGCGGACGTTACTTTGCAGTACCTCCAGACTCTTATATAGTTACGATGTTTTCGAGATTCAGTGCAAGTTGAATAACAGTTAACAGATATTTATAGTGAGTGATACAGATAGTGATGGATTAGATTAGTTATTGTGCAGTGGTAAGTACAGTTTTGTGTGTTGTGGATCGTGTGGCTTTGTGTGAGTTATTTTTATAGTCTACTAAGAATTTAGAAGATTATTTTTTTCATAAGCAAATTGATGGTTACATAAACGTAGGTATTAATAGCACTACCTATGTAAACTATAATGTAATGGTAGAACGTGGCCTAGCAAAATATTACACTTAGGTAAGTTATTTATCTTATTTTTGGTAGTAAAAACTCAACAACAAGCAAACGTAACGGAGGTTACGAACTAATATATTCTTTTACCTATTTCATGAGGAAAAATCTATAGCTTTTGTTTGTGTCTGTTGTTGAGATGACAGCTGAAGACAGTCGAGCACACTTATGTACCTTTTTATTGCTTTAGCCACTTATCTATACATACGAGTAGGTACATGTATTATATCTGCCAATCGGTATCGGATTGCTTACTTATAACTAATTAGTGACTTGAAGTATTTTATGTAACCATATTGTTTTATTGTGTTACTAAATGACATAAGAGATTTAGGGACATGTTACTGATAGAGGCAGGCAGTGATGCTTTTTCGAAACGTTATTTACTGTTTCTCGAATTAATAATGTCAGTCTGCACTTGAAAATTGAAGCATTAAAGTTTCTAGTTTTAGTTCAAGTTTAGTTATCTAGCGAACTTATCGAGATAAATCCAGCTTACTTGTCTAGTGGAAGCTTGATATTCGATAAATTGTAGATCAAGGAGAACAGAGATATAATTTTAATAAATATCATTCCCTGAAGCGAAAAATGGAATTTAGCTCTAAAAATTCCTTTACAGAATTACAAGCGCGTCCTTACCCTATTTTTAAACCAATTTGAGGAGCATTGATGTCGCTCGCAGGCTTCGAAAAATCAATTGAAAAGTTTGCCCGATCGTGAAGTTTGGTAATTGAGTTTTTCATGCACATGTGATATTGTAGATATTATGATTTAGGTTTTAACAAATGACATTGACGATACTTGACCCCAGAGTGACATAAAATACAGCTACATTATAATGCTTGTGTATGTATACCTTTTGGAATGAAACTGTCTCATAAACTGAAACAGAGCGTTAGATGTTGGGCCACCAATATTCAAAGTTCTTGTCACAAATTTTATCAACTTATCAACTATTTGTTTGATGAATATCGATCCTAATATTATAAGTATATTGTAAGCCTTATCTCTGTCTTATTGACATTTTATGATCCTTTATAGAGAAGGAGCGGGTTTCCGAGACACAAGTAATTTTTTAGTTCGGAAGCCAGTCTTTCAAATTTCTTGTGTCATATGTATAATGAAGAATTGATTGATTGATTGAAATAATAATAGTTAATTTCATATATCTTTGGTACAAAGCAAAATCTTTTAGCCTTAGGTTTTTATTTAGATATAATCCAGTCTTCGGTTTGCCTCTAATGCAATACATCTTTCATCAATTCGTGTGAAAAGGATTCTTTTCCACTTAACCAAGGCTGACATCAAACATAAAGATGGTTTAAGGATAGCCTAGACCTGTGATGGACAAAGTACAACCCGCAGGCTATATATATATACGAGCCCTATACAGCTAAAGTGACAGTACCAAGATTTATTTAAGTTGACGTATTGTATGATTACATACCTATTATTACCTATGTTTGACATGTTTTTAATAACAAAAATTTTCATTATGTTATTAATAAAACTTGACATTGTAACTTCTAAAATTTTATTAAAACTAAATGTTATAAATTCAATTTGACGAGATATTGTAATTTGTGTAGCATATTCTATGATATTAGTACTTATACCTATGTTACAACTTTACATTATCAATAAAGATTCTTTATCTTTATCTTTATATAAGCCGATCAGTGATATCTTAAAGACCAGGGCCCTTATTCCGTAAGGCAGTGACCTGTCTTACCACAAACACGTGACGTCATACGACATCTTAACTTTTTTCGTAACATGACACGGGCTACTATATATTATATAAATTGAATTCTATAAGCCATGCGATAGGTTGTTTATGACTAGTTATCAATTACACGTGTTCGTTCAAAAATCTTCTTTCCGGTTTTATCGACAAATTATGGTTTTTGGTGTTAGCGTTTATTTATTAATTTAAAGTGAATTAGGTAGAGAAAACCAAAAAATAATACACAATGTATTGATTGTTTACAAAAATTGTAATAAAAAGCTACAAAATCACTATTGCTTACTAAAATAAAATCTCTGAACTATGGTTTTTTAACGAACAATTTACTCTATTTTCTTGTCAGTGTCAATTGTAGAATTTGTTTTGTAATTGTAAATATTTTTCCTGTATTTATCTTTGCGTAAGTGTTTTGCAGAATGGAAAGTATTTTACGCAGAAGGATAATTCGACTGGCGAAGCAATAGCCGCTCCCGTGAGGTTGCGTGCGCCGTTCGTCGTGCTGCTGCTCCCGAGCGGGAGGTTGACGCGCCTGCACCACCTTCAGGAACCACCGCCTGTCGTCCCGGCGCTGTAGAAAAGCGCCGCCACGGCAGGCACTTCGCCACCAACATCACCACGAAGAGCAACGACTCTCGCTATGGTCCTTCATTTACTCGGCCAACTATCCCAGCTGGGACGGAGTCGCTTTTTAACGGCTGACTGGGCTGGGCTTGCAACGGCTAGGTGATGGGTCCATGTTTCCATTAGAAAAAGAAGTCAAATTGAATGATCATACATTTAACGACACCATTCACAATGAATCGCTAATCACTTTCTTAAACCACATATAAGATTAAAAATGACATATTATGTTGAATATGTCCCCCTAAACTTACAATTGAAGTAGGATAGGATACTTACTTATTTTATTAGAATTAGTTAAAAAAACCACAGGTCACACGATTCGAGATAAACGGTTGAATTGAAACTTATTGTTTACACAGACACAGAATACTAAGTAGTTACTATGGGTAAGATGTAGTCTTGCCGCGTTACGAGCCCACGAAGCATACGATAAGTTGAAAGAAGAATTCCTTATGTCACTGTGGTTAAGGAATTTGACATTGGCATAGGGAATACCGTAAACGTGCTTTGCCGCCTTTTCCTTATCTTACCGTGTTAATAGCAAGACAAAACCTTATAGAATTAGGCCCCAGTAGGTTGAGGGTACTTTCAACTGTTGTATCAGATCACACAATAACTGAGAAAAACAGCAATTAAATAATAAATAAAAATAAATTTTCCGGGACATTGCACACATCGCCATCTAGCCCCATACTAAGCAAACGCTGGTATCGTGGGTACTAAATGACGTATATAATACATATATACTTTTCTTTTGTAAATACATACTTAATATACATAGAATTGACATTGATTCGTGACAAAGAATTTGTATAAAGAATGTAGGTTTATGTGAAAGTGGCCAATTCTGTTAGAGCTTTCACTGCTTGATAAGCTTATATCAGCTGCCAAACATTTCAAAATATTGTATAAAACCTTATTTTATGCTTAAATCACAAAATCTACGTAAATAAATAAATAAATATTCTAATAATATATATAATAAATATAAATAAATAAATATTCCGGGACATT
The DNA here is from genome assembly GCA_964023185.1 of Macaria liturata. Taxonomy (NCBI): domain Eukaryota; kingdom Metazoa; phylum Arthropoda; class Insecta; order Lepidoptera; family Geometridae; genus Macaria; species Macaria liturata. The sequence continues at coordinate 8,090,289 of OZ026810.1, forward strand.
GCACACAGCGCCATCTAGCCCCACACTAAGCAAACGTTCATGTCGTGAGTAGGTAACGGATATAATACTTATATACTTTTCTATTGTAAATACATACTTATACATACAAACGACCAGACCCAACACAAGTAAATATAATTTTTTGAAATTCATAAGTTTTTGTGTCACGTGGGAATCGAACCCGCAACCCCTAGATTAGAAGGCAGAGCCACTACCAACTAAGCTAACAGAGGCCAGTCAAAAATTTAAACATGTACGTTACTTATTTACGTTCCATCCTAGACCGTAATGATTGCTTCCAATCAGGCAAATTACGGTCAAGTGCAAACCCATTTCTTGTAAAAAAAAAAAAAATTTATATAACCAAATTTTATGCTTAAATAACAAAATCTATGTTAATGACTGTGATATCAAGATAGATCAAGATCTTAAGTTGAATACAAGTTACAAATTCAATCTTCCATAGCGTTTGAGATTCAATAAATATCAGTTTGTAAAAAAAAATGTTCGGGCTATAGTCCTTTAAGCCGGTCATATATTATGACGTTTCTACTCGTAGGTTAAAATGAAAAGCAAATCTAAATCGAAACTAAGACATTTCTATGAAGTGACAAAGTGGCTCTTCGTCTTCTTCCCAGAGACTTACCGCATCGCCGCTAGCTGAGCGGGCGCTTCTCGTGGCTAAAAGCCTGTATAAAACATATTATGTAGGCTTGGAAACGAATCTCAATCGTAAAAACTCTAAAATGATGTTATGGTGTGGGAAGTAAAATTCTTCTTTTAAATAATGTTGGTTACTTTATTAGAGCACCTTCCAGGTAATCGCTGTAATCTAGTACTTTCATCTAATCTCCATGTCCATGTCAAATTGCATTCAAATCAGTTGGTCTGATATGAGTTTAGCTATTTGGTCGTTAAGAATGCGTATGACAGTCAAACTTTCGTCTTTATACTTAAGTAGTGTCATTTCTGTCCCACCATAAGAATAAGCCAACCGTGCACCTATTACAGCTTAAATAGATACCGTATTTTCTCGGAATCTCGCAAAGTATCCGCTAAATATTGACAAACATTGCCCTTTCCTCGTTCAAAGCTAGAAGGTAAATATTTTGTATTGAAAGTGATGCTTATTTCCGCATTTATCGTAAATGTTATCCGTGTATTTATGGAAATTTGGTAGACCCGCTATTATTCAGATATGAAAAGTAATCTGAGTAAAATAACTTAACAATATTCCCTACGAGTATATATACAGGGTAACTGGTAACTAACGCAAAACTTTTTAAGGGTGGCTTTAGTACATCTATACCAACAACTTTTGTTCTACAACTTTTGGAAATTCGTGAAAAAAAAATCAGCTGTTCCATACAAGAGTATGGAAGATATTCGACAAAATGTATGGAACAGCTGATTTTTTTTTCACGAATTTCCAAAAGTTGTAGAACAAAAGTTGTTGGCATAGATGTACTAAAGCCACCCTTAAAAAGTTTTGCGTTAGTTACCAGTTACCCTGTATATATGTATATAATCATATAAAAATGACCCAGTCTTTTGTACCTATAGCTTGAATTGTATTTTAGTTTCATACAAAAAGAATCATATTGATATCACTATCAGAGAAATACGTTGGGAACGTAAATAGATCATTATAAAGATAAGTGAAATTTTTAATCTATTCAGAAAATATAAAACATCTACATACGAGTATCTACAGGTTAGGAAAAAGTTCTTTATACTACACCTGCTCGGAAAGCACCTTGTTACTTTATCAAATTTACGGTAGAAAGTACGTCATTGCATATCGAACAAATATGCGGGGAGAAAACGCATCTGAGCGGGAAGAAATGGATTTTCATACTCTTTTCTCTCCCGCTCAGATGCGTTTTCTCCCCGCATATTTGTTCGATATGCAATGACGTACTTTCTACCGTAAATTTGATACTTTCCGAGCAGGTGTAGTATAAAGCACTATGTATCACGCGAGAGAAAGTGCGATTCCCGATCTCGGGTGTTTTAAAGCCGACAGACGACACCCTCGACGGTAATCGGTCACTTTCTCCTCTCGGTGAACAATGTACTATACCATCTTTATGACATGGCCATAGATACCTCACGTTAAATAAATAACATCATCTGAAAACAATTCGTTTAAAAATAAACGAGTGAATACGAAACAAGCCACGATGAAAGCGTTTTCTGTATAACAGAGATATTGTCATGAGCGTATTCCTATTTGCCGCTATTCGTTACAAAAATACTTCTGATTTTCCGCTTCTTCTTCTTCTTATCGAATGAGAGTGGCCGACTCTGGTGTCCAGAGTTAATCAAGCCGCCCTAAGGGCCTCTGACATGGCTTAACGACTGCCGTACTAGACAAACAGCCGCAAAAAACCAACATATTTTCCGCTCTAATTACGTCTTCACGAACGGCAATAAACTGTTTGAATTACATATTAAAGAATGTAGGTAATAAAAATACCTCGTAATATTTGTTCTTCCACTTGGTAGATCAAAATTGGTTCTTTTACTTTTCTACTGAAGGTTATTGTAATTTATACCTGTAATTTTTTACTGACTTAAGTGTTGTATTTACGTAACTAAGAACGTGTATGTTTTGATCGATAAAAAATATGCGTTTACTAGTGGACGCCCGCAGCTCGCATTATTTCAGGATAAAAAGCATATGACACTCCTAATACCTCATACTACCTACATACCAAAAATCATAATGATCCGTTTAGCCATTTTTGGGTGACGAGCGTTTCAATAAACAGACAAACAGATACAAACAAAATTTCTGAAATTGTTAAAACGTGTTTTACTATCAATACGAAGTATCTCCAAACATTTTTTTTTAAATATCTTCAATGTTCAGACTTTCGACCCTCTTCAGCTTTATTATATGTACAGATAAGTGCATACCAACAGTTTCACCCGCGTTTTCATTAAATATATTTTTCTTGGACATATCTATGCCGAATTCATAAAAGTTAACAGTGACCAAACTATTTGTTTGGATCAAACTATATGTTATAATTTCAGGGTATACATATATTATAGGTAAGAGGTAGCTGTAATTCAAGGTAGCCTACACTTGATTTATCATGACACTTTAACTTTAATGCATAACAGTTCGCACACACCTTATTGAAGCCACAGAAGCTAATGAAGTAAACCATCGAGATTTTGTAATTTGTGTAGCATATTTAATGATATTAGTACTTATATATGTATGTTACAACTTTACAGTATCAATAAAGATTCTTTATCTTTTATTTGATCTTTAGGTATAACAACAGATAAAAACAAATACCTACATTTTCTCTCTCACGTAAAAAATATCAAGTAAATAAAAAAACAGTACACCAGAAATGTGCAAGCAAACATTGAGCTCTCGTATTGTATTTCCTGTTGCGCCGCGACGATTCTCGAAGGTTCACGTTACCACCGGCCTACCTACGCGTACACATAAACAAGTTGTTTACCACATTTTAATTGCGTTCCAGAGATTTCGACCCTTCATTTTAAGCGTAACACAAAAGAACCTAATTTGCATAACAATGATTTAATTACCTTGTTTACATCAAGCGCTCACCTACCTAATTTGCATGACAAAAGATTTATGGTTCTGTTTTAATACAAGTAATACAAAAGCATTCGAGAAGTTTCTTACCGATATATAAACAGGCGCAGCTCGGGCCAGAGGACAGTTTCAATCAAGCGATCGAGGCGAACAGTCAAGCGATACCAAAGCGATATTACGTGTGTGAAAGTGCGAGTGAAGTACTGTGTAATAAACGTGTGTGTTTAGTGTTTTACGTAGTCTCTACGTACGTGTGTGTGACAATATCGTAGAATTAAAGGCAATAAATTAAGGCATTGTGTTTTTCCTTAAAAACAGCCCCCTATCCCGTAACATTTGGTGTCAGAAGTGGGATTAGGAAGCAAAATGCCTCTCTTGCCTTTGGATGACGACTCGGTGCGCACTAGGAACCAACGTCGGGAAGAAGCACGTCGGACGGAAGAGCAGGCGCGCCGCCGCGAAAGTATGGACAGCAGGCGTGAACTGCCTGCCGAAGAGATGGGAGAGCCACCGTCAGAGAGCGTTACTGATACTCCGGCCGCCCGCCCTGCTGCATCTGTCCCCATGGATTTGTCAATACTGATGAGCATACTGGAGGAACAGGCAAAACGCCAAGAGAGCATGCTGCAATCGATTCGGGCAGAACAAGCTCAGCAGCAAGAAGAACAAGCGAAACGCCAGGAGAGCATGCTGCAGTCAATGCAAGAAGAACAAACAAGACGCCAAGAAGAACAAGCGAAACGTCAAGAGGAATTACTACGCTTGACGCAAGACGAACACGCGAGACGCTTAGAAGAAATACAGGAGCTGCTGGGAAAGGACCTGAAAAAGATAAACCTGAAGTTGGACCAACACGAAGAGAGGTTGAACGAGACAGAGCTGCAGATTGCTAACGTTCAACGGTCCCTTCAGGTAATTAAGACTGAAAAGGGATCAATCATTGCTGCTGCTCCAGTCTCAGCGTCCAGCGGCTTCAAGATCACACCATTCGACGGGATGTCGTCTTGGGCCGCTTACAAGATACAATTCGACGCCATAGTGAGAGCCAACGGCTGGAACAAAGAGCAAGCAATGACTGCCCTTACAGTGGGTCTTCGTGACCAGGCCTTGTCAGTTCTGGAAGCTCTGGGCAAAGACGTCACCTATGACACTCTTCTGGAGGCGCTGGAACGTCGTTATGGTGATGCGCACCTGGAACACGTATACCGTGCTCAACTGAAGGATCGCGTACAACGGCGCGAAGAGACCTTGCAGGAGTGGGCCCTGGAGGTTGAGAAGATGGTACGCAAGGCCTACCAGTCCGCACCACAGCAGGTCGATACAGTTCTGGTGCAGGAGTTCATTAGTGGTATTCGTGACCCAGAGGTGAAATCCGCAGTGGCCCTTGGGCACCACCAGACCCTGAAAAACGCCCTGGCACATGCTCTGGAGGTCGAAGCCGTACGTAAGGACCATCGCTCTGTACGCATCAGGGAAATGAAAGAAACAACTACACCGACGTACTACAATAGAGGTGCTCCCAGGTGCTACAATTGCCACGAGAGGGGGCATTTAAGTCGTAACTGCCCCAAATTGAACAGGCCTCCAGAAGCACGGATAGAGCGCAATATAGACCAGCAACAGGGAAACGAGTAAGCGCCAGGACCGAGGGGCAGGTGCTGGCCGGTTTTTATAAGGCCCCGAAAGTTTCGATTATATCGATCTCGCAAGCCAAGGATGGAAACAGTCTGATCATCAAGGGAGAAATTAATGGAATAATCTGCACGCTGACACTGGATACTGGAGCTTCACGAACTGTGATCAACTCCCGACTTGCTAAACGGCTATTTCGAAACTTCAGGAATTTTAAGACGATTAAACTAGTGACGGCAACCGGCCAGCACATACCCGTACGAGGAGAGCAGCTGGTTGAATTAAAGTTAGGTGAAAAAGTTTACAAACATGAAGTCGTAGTGGCTGACATCGTAGATGATTGCATTTTGGGACTGGATTTCTTGCGAGAACATTATTGTGAAATTGATTTGAACCAAGGAGTATTGAGATGTGGTTCTGAAGAAATCTTCATGGAAGGTGCCACTACAGGAAATGTCTACTGTACAAGAAGGATCAATCTACCACCGAGATCGGAAACCATCGTACCAGTAAAATTACCTCGGGGTATTGGAAATCACAGCCGATGCGTTCTCCTGGAACCAATCGATTACGAGAACCCTTGGATGATGGCACGGACTCTGGTGATGAACAGCAGTACCGCAGCAGTACGTGTGTTGAATCCAACTGACAAGGAACAGACAATCAAAGGAGGAACTTTGATGGGCACTTGCGACAATGTGGACTGGATGCGTAAATGTCAAGAAAAACCAACTGATAACAGATGTCGACCAAATTTCGACGTATCAGTCCTTCTAGAAGGTTGTCGCAAAGACCTTTCTCACAAAGATCTGGAGATGGCTAAGAAGATGTTACTGCGCTTCGCTGATGTCTTTGCTTCGAGTGAAGGTGTTATCGGAAGAACTGGCTTAGTGAAACACACGATAAATACGGGAGTTGAACCACCGATACGTCAACGTCCAAGAAGAATACCAGTCGCCCGAGAGAAGGAGGTGGAGACCATGATAGAGGATATGATGAAAAATGGGGTCATAGAACCATCGTCTAGCCCATGGTGTTCTCCTGTGGTTCTGGTGAAGAAGAAAGACGGCAGTATGCGGTTTTGTGTGGACTATCGACGACTTAATGATGTGACAAAGAAGGACAGTTATCCTCTCCCCAGGATTGACGACACGTTGGACACATTATCGGGAATGAAGTGGTTTTCGACCTTGGACTTGAAGAGTGGATACTGGCAAGTGGAAATAGATCCCAAGGATAAGGAAAAGACTGCTTTCTCCACGGGGAAAGGCCTGTGGCAGTTCAAGGTTATGCCATTTGGATTATGCAACGCACCAGCCACTTTTGAAAGATTAATGGAACTAGTCCTCACGGGACTAATTGGAGATGCTTGCCTGGTATATTTGGATGACATCATAATTGTCGGGAAGACTTTCGAAAACCATCTGGAAAATTTGGAACGAGTTCTGACTAAAATTCGGGCGGCAAACCTTCAGCTGAATCCGAAAAAGTGTTCATTCTTTAAACAACAAGTAAGCTTCCTGGGTCATGTTATATCGGAAGCGGGTGTGCAGACGGATCCTGAGAAAACCATCACCATTAAGAACTGGCCGATTCCGAAGGACAAAACTGAAGTTAGAGCATTTCTGGGCCTGTGTTCTTACTACCGAAGATTCGTCAAAAGTTTTGCTGACATTGCAAAGCCACTGCACAAATTGACGGAAGAAAAACGTGTCTTCTTATGGAACGACGACTGTGATGCTGCATTTCAAGAACTAAAGAAAAGACTTTGTGAAACACCAATCCTTGGATACCCAGACACAGAAAATGATTTTATTGTAGACACGGACGCGAGCAATACTGGAATCGGTGGCGTGCTGTCTCAACGGAAAGGAGACCAAGAAGTAGTCATTGCTTACTTCAGTAAGTCCTTGTCAAAATCGGAGAAGAACTACTGCGTTACAAGAAAGGAGCTTCTTGCAGTAGTTAAGACCTTGCAACATTTCAGCAAATACCTACTTGGCCGGAAATTTCATCTAAGAACCGATCATGCGGCCCTTAAATGGCTACTACAATTCAAGAATCCTGAGGGTCAAGTGGCAAGGTGGATTGAGCAGTTGCAAGAGTATGACTTCACGACGGAGCATCGAAGTGGTAAATCACATGGAAATGCGGACGCCCTGTCTAGGAGGCCATGTGATGATGATTGCAAACACTGTCTGAGACATGAGTCAAAGGAAACCGTACCACTTAGGATGCTAAGGACAGACCTCAGCGACGATTGGAAGGAGACCCTGAAGGCAGCTCAGCAAGAGGACGTCGACATCAAACCAATTCTGGACTGGATGGAATCCGGAAACACTAAGCCGATTTGGAGCGACGTCGCAGGGATGAGCGTAGTGACCAAGAGTTTATGGGCGCAATGGGACAGCCTCGTGCTCCATGAAGACGTATTGTGCCGAAGATGGGAGAACGCTCGTGGAAATCACTGCCATCTTCAAATGATTGTTCCTAAAGTGAAGGTGCCTGATGTCTTGCGACTTTACCATGAAGGATACTCAGGAGGACATCTTGGGGTAAAAAAAACCCTGTTGAAAATACGGGAGCGATTTTACTGGATCAACTGCAGGGACGACGTGGAAGATTGGGTTAAGAAATGTAGCAGTTGCGCGGCAGTGAAAGGCCCACATACTCGGAGTAGAGGAGCATTGAAGCTTTATAACGTAGGAGCACCATGGGAACGTATAGCGCTGGATGTCGCGGGACCTTTCCCTGTCTCTGAGAGTGGAAACAAGTACTTCCTGGTTGTCATGGATTACTTCACTAAGTGGCCTGAAGTCTTCGCTATCCCAAACCAAGAAGCCACCACAATAGCCGATAAGCTGGTCCATGAAGTGTTTTGTCGTTTCGGAGTACCCCTAGAGATTCACAGCGACCAAGGTAGAAACTTCGAGTCTCAACTCTTCCAAGAGACATGTAAAGTAATGGGTACTCACAAAACTAGGACCACATCTTACCACCCGCAGTCTGATGGCATGGTGGAGCGGTTTAATCAAACACTGGAGAGATATTTGGCTAAAGTGGTTGACAGCAAGCAACGAGATTGGGACAAACACATTCAGCCATTCTTACTGTCATATCGGAGTGCAGTTCACGAAAGCACAAATGTGACTCCAGCTTTCGCGAATTTTGGGCGAGAATTACGAGTGCCGGCGGATTTGATAACTGGTATCCCGCCGGACTCTCCACGTACCATGACAGAGTATGCGAGTGACCTTCGGAGCAAGATGAATGACATCTATGAACACATTCGAGACTCTGGCCGACAATCGTCCGAGAAAATGAAAACTCGATACGACCGAAAGCTGAACAACCCCGGATTTTCTGAAGGGTCCTTGGTGTGGCTACACAATCCCGTCCGCAGCAAGGGCAAGTCACCGAAATTACAAGCTAAATGGGATGGACCGTATCGTGTGGTGACAAAGATCAACGACATCACATTCCGGATACAGAAGGGCCAGCGAGGCGGACCTAAGATCGTTCACGTGGACCGGCTGGCGAGATACCATGGAGACAATGGTGCTCGGGACGAGCACGTCTAAGGAGGGGGTAGTGTTGCGCCGCGACGATTCTCGAAGGTTCACGTTACCACCGGCCTACCTACGCGTACACATAAACAAGTTGTTTACCACATTTTAATTGCGTTCCAGAGATTTCGACCCTTCATTTTAAGCGTAACACAAAAGAACCTAATTTGCATAACAATGATTTAATTACCTTGTTTACATCAAGCGCTCACCTACCTAATTTGCATGACAAAAGATTTATGGTTCTGTTTTAATACAAGTAATACAAAAGCATTCGAGAAGTTTCTTACCGATATATAAACAGGCGCAGCTCGGGCCAGAGGACAGTTTCAATCAAGCGATCGAGGCGAACAGTCAAGCGATACCAAAGCGATATTACGTGTGTGAAAGTGCGAGTGAAGTACTGTGTAATAAACGTGTGTGTTTAGTGTTTTACGTAGTCTCTACGTACGTGTGTGTGACAATATCGTAGAATTAAAGGCAATAAATTAAGGCATTGTGTTTTTCCTTAAAAACAGCCCCCTATCCCGTAACATTTGGTGTCAGAAGTGGGATTAGGAAGCAAAATGCCTCTCTTGCCTTTGGATCGTTATTGTAATTTATACCTGTAATTTTTTACTGACTTAAGTGTTGTATTTACGTAACTAAGAACGTGTATGTTTTGATCGATAAAAAATATGCGTTTACTAGTGGACGCCCGCAGCTCGCATTATTTCAGGATAAAAAGCATATGACACTCCTAATACCTCATACTACCTACATACCAAAAATCATAATGATCCGTTTAGCCATTTTTGGGTGACGAGCGTTTCAATAAACAGACAAACAGATACAAACAAAATTTCTGAAATTGTTAAAACGTGTTTTACTATCAATACGAAGTATCTCCAAACATTTTTTTTTAAATATCTTCAATGTTCAGACTTTCGACCCTCTTCAGCTTTATTATATGTACAGATAAGTGCATACCAACAGTTTCACCCGCGTTTTCATTAAATATATTTTTCTTGGACATATCTATGCCGAATTCATAAAAGTTAACAGTGACCAAACTATTTGTTTGGATCAAACTATATGTTATAATTTCAGGGTATACATATATTATAGGTAAGAGGTAGCTGTAATTCAAGGTAGCCTACACTTGATTTATCATGACACTTTAACTTTAATGCATAACAGTTCGCACACACCTTATTGAAGCCACAGAAGCTAATGAAGTAAACCATCGAGATTTTGTAATTTGTGTAGCATATTTAATGATATTAGTACTTATATATGTATGTTACAACTTTACAGTATCAATAAAGATTCTTTATCTTTTATTTGATCTTTAGGTATAACAACAGATAAAAACAAATACCTACATTTTCTCTCTCACGTAAAAAATATCAAGTAAATAAAAAAACAGTACACCAGAAATGTGCAAGCAAACATTGAGCTCTCGTATTGTATTTCCAATAGAGGAGGGAAACGATCTCAGTCCATTGTAAGTTCCTTCTTCGATATAAAGACTATCAATGGGGCTATACTATCTATTGGTACAGTTATAAAACAAAAATTGATATATTATGTATTTTTTTTTTATTAACCCATACTGTCTCACTCCTGGGCAAAGGTCTCAAAGGTACCTTTATGTAACTTATTAAGTAAAAACTATTTACATGTAAAATAAAAACTAAATACTAACAAATGACAGACTAAACTAATATTATGTATACAAGTATTAAAAACTTTAACTACTTCTAAGACTAAAACTTAATTTAACTTACCTTGAAATATAATAATTAAGAATTTGCCTAGTCAAGCATTGGCGTATATTGTGTGAGAACTGAATGTGTCGAAACGATTATTAAAAATATAAATAAAATGGTTTTATCACTTTACGACCAGACGAAAACAATATATATATATAATAGATGTTTTCGTTTTAGTGAAACTCTCTGGGTTTCTCTTCAGAGAGCTTCGAAAGCTCAATCTAAAGCAGAGGAAGCCAAGCGAAGTTCCTATTGAAATTGTATGCACATTCAAAGCTTTGGTTGGCATTATACAGGGCAACTGATATACTGGGCAATTGGTTACTTAACGCGTAAGGTTTTATGTAATACTTTATATAACTATAATATTTGTAACCATTTGAGCGTATTTTTTTGTATGAAACAACTTATTGTACTGAAACTCTAAAAACGGTTATAAACTCTCGACATTCGATTGGCCACAATCAGAAGAAGAAGATCAAAACTGGTTCCTTTTGACGTACTAAAACCACCTTTACTAGGTTATGCATTTGTTATTAGTAAAACCATCTATATTCTGTGATAACGCTTATAACTTACTAGCGACGATGTCACCCGTGTTAATCTGTACAGTGTAGGGTATAATCTATCTCCATTTGAATTTCGATCTAAATCTATTCTATTACATATATAAGCGAAAAGTAGACAAGATTAAGAAGATTTAGCTGCTCTCATACTTGGTTTTTTGCGAAATCCTTATATGTTGTAAACGCCAAAACTCCATTACGTTCCCTAAAATCCACTATCTATATTCTGTCAGCGCATTATTTTCATTTTGCCAGAAATTCATCACCTACATTAAATACGTGGATAGATTGTAATATGAATCCACTTATGAAAATATTTCTCGCAATTTAATTCATCTACGTAGGCTTACACGTGTCACATAATGGCAAAATTAATCAGAAAAAGTTTAATTATCGCTTAATTACACAAAAATGTTTCATAAAAAAAATTTTGAAAAGTCTATCAATACCATAACGATGAACCCAAATTATAAGTTATTAATTCTGATCTCTTAATCTGTTTAAAGATGAAACTCAAGGCTAATTTAGCACGATATTCGAAGATACTTTCGGAAGAAAACTTTCCTTTGTGCTATTAACACAAATTGATCAGAATTTTAAATAGTAATTTGATCGGAATTTCAACTTCAGTCGAATTTATGTTATGTATACTGTGGTTCTGAGCATCGTTAGATACTTCGGGAATAATGGCCAATTAAGTAACTACCTAATTTAAAAAAAAAGCACTGCAGGTCTTTGTAGCAATACTTACCTCAATCTATTTCCGTATTACGTTTATTTAGAAGGCAAGTTATGTACATAATGTAAAATGATATTCGTCTTAGAATGGAAACCATATCCGAATATAACAGAAATTCCACAAAGAGAAACCAGCCTTTAAATAATGAATTGATCAAGATGGCAAAGGTTATTTCGTTTATCAAGGAATGTGTCAATGTGTTCGGTACGATGAAGGGTGAATTAATAATTAATTAAACAGTAATTTATCAATGTCGGTAGAAGTCGGCTGATGAATTAAAGCTTGACTGATAACCTTGTTCTACATCTTTTATTCAGTACGGAGAGCTCCGTCTTGCATTTTGAATTTTGGTCTTTGTTGGTCTGAAGTAAATGAGCGATTTTTTGAAAGGCGATATGTAATTAATTATTGTGTTATGTAGTTTTTGTTTAGGTACTTGTATTGATATAAAACCAAGTGGATAGATAATATAATGAAATAAAAAAGAAAACCCTTTTAGATAGCTTTAAACAGTTTAATGAATAAACGTGTATAAAGTTTATTCATTTTTCGTTTAGACCATTTGCATACTTAAATACATATGTTTGTATGGTTATGCATTTGCAGGTTATCAAATGCCATTTACACGTAAATAAATGTATGCTTGAAAAGTATGTGTAGGTGTCATAGTTATGTAACATATTGCATCGACTCACGATAAATAATACAGTATCTACTATTCGATGTCACATTTTCCCAAAATCCCCGAAATAAAACATAAGGCCGTGACCTCAGTGTTGACTTCTAGATGTCACAGAATATCATAAATATTGTATAATATGTGATACAATATAATATCCAGAATACCGTGTTCGCTGACGGCGTCTCCCTTTCGGTAAAGATCGGAATTTTACGATTATGGCAATAAAACCCAATATTGTGTGAAATATGTCTTAGAAATTCTGAAAGTGTCACGCCTATTCGAAAGACGAAACAAATAATAAATATCTATCTAGGGTAGGTCATGAAATCGTAACGTATGAAGAATATTACCTACCTACTTTCTGACGTTTGAGAGTATGTACTTACATTTTATATTATAATGTGCTTTTAATACATTCCAAACACTGAAATTTGATCATTTAATCTGTAAGTGATATATTTTGAGAATAAAAAAAAATAGTTTATTATTTAGTTACATAAATTATTATCGAGGTTCGTATAAAGTGCGCATTGCAAAGTTAGGTCACCCAAATTTAAACTTTGAATAATATAATTTACGGAGCAAAGTATCAACATGGTACAAAGTAATTCAAACAAGTCAAATTAATTTTCTATCATATTAAACAGGTAACACCCAGTGCCACTGCTTGTTAGAAAATATTTATAGTTTGCGAGTTAATCGACTAAAACTATTCAATGCCATAGAAAATATACAAAATCGCGTGACAAAACATAACTTATGGTACATTTTACAACCATCATTATAGCGTAACTTACTTAAGTTAATCCAACATGATTAACATTCTGAACCGGTCATAAAGTGTAGCATACTGAAAGCTAAACTCTGCTCGTAATTTTAATATGATTTGCAAACTTAATTTTTTACTTAACTGGCAGGAAACATGAGAGATCTTAATATTATTATTTTTTACCCAAATAAGAAAATGCAGAAAATAATCACCACCATTTTGTTTAAGTTTAAATTTTCTGTGCAATCTGAACTGCTAGAACGTTATGGTCGTACCGAATGCGAATACCAAAGCATTTTTGCAATGTCGCAAAATATTGGTTATAATAAAAAAAATGAGATATTGCACAAATGCACATGCCAAAGCATGTATAAAATATAAATAAATATTATGGGACATTGCACACAGCGCCCTCTAGCCCCATACAAGTACCCATGACACAGGCGTTTGCTTGTGTGGGCGTATGGGGTATATTGTGTTTGAAATGTATCTAAGATGCGTGAAATATCTTTCAAACATCCACGCAAGACTTCAAAACCAACATTATTAACATAAACTTCGCTTATAACTCATAAGTCGTTATTAGTTGTAATTCCGCGACCTCAAACGTCTAAGTCAATGGTTACACAATGTGTTGGAAGCCGTAGATAAGTGTCGCTCGTCACCGGAGACGTCTCGGACAAACCGCAGCCGGCCTCTGGAGCCCGTGTCGACTTAACTATACACGGTTATTTGGAAATAACTTTATAATAGGACTGGGTGTTCACGACTTCGCTTGCATTAAGAAGTAAATCTTGCATCCCCTATTTCACCCCTTTAATGTAGCATTTCCAAAAATCGTGTTTCTTAGCGGATGCCTACGTTATAACATCTACCTTTATTCCAAATTTCAGCCCAATCCGTCCAGTGGTTTAGGCTGTGCGTTGATAGTTCACTAAAGCAGTCAGTCAGTCAGTCATTCACCTTTGAGTTTTATATATTTAGATTTATGAACGCCAGCGGCTTCACTCGCATTATTTTGAGATAAAAAGTAGCCTATTACATTTCTAAGACCTCATACTACCTACATAACAGAATCAGGATGATCCGTTTAGACGTTCTTGCGTTATAAGCGTTTATAAACAGACAAACAGGCAAAAATTCTATCAATTGCTGAAACGTGTTCTATTATGGATTTAAAATATACGCAAACATTTTTTTTTTACCCTCATCGGCTTTTTTATATGTATGGAGTATAGATCATCATCATCTAGTTTTATCTTTATATTGAAGTTTGGAGGTCAGTTAACTATGAACTATACAGGGTTTAATGAAAGACACCAGTAAACTCAAAGGTATAGGTAGATAATCACATTTCTCGTGAACTCCAATATAATAAAGGCGAAAGTTAGTGCCTAAATGAGTATGTTTGTTACTTCTCCACGCTCAAACGGCTGAGCTGATTTGGATGAAATTTGGTATGGAAATAGATTAGACCCTGGATTAACACATATGCTAACGCGGTTTTACACACAAAAAATAAAACTTTAAGAAAATCACGAAAAAAAAATTAACTGATTGTATGAAAAAATTATCTGTAGGCAAAGAGTTTTTTACATGACCATTGACCAACTATTATTATACTCTAGTTCAATATCATAAAATTGAAAGTTCTAATATATAACTAACCCTGTGTACACACGAGGTTGGTATCCGGTTTTTCAAATCATTAATCAAACGGCAAATCGTGTTGACATCCTGTGGAGAATCGATTTAAACCTTCTTCATAAAAACCGAGTCTTCTGACCCATATCTACTTACGAGTATTCTGTGATGTTATTGGAATCTGTTATTTTGGTATGTTCGTGTTATTGTGAGATTGATTATGGATTTACAAAGGACACGCTTAAGACAAGATGTCTGATGAAGACAAACTGTTGCCACTCATATATTTTAAAAATTCAAACTCAAACTCAAACTCAATTTTTTTTTTTTTTTTTTTTTATTGGTTTCATACAATAGGTACTTAAAAACTAAGAAAAGATAATATTTATAATCTAATTTCAAAGTTGCACGCGGTGTGTTGGCGTCCGGACGAGAAATATCTGTATCCGGATACCAACGTCTTCCCGTTATACATGTTATTTAGTTATGTAGCAATATAGTAAAATTACAAATGAGGGTTAGGTTAATAGATTAGTTAATAACAGGTTAACGTAGTTAGGAATCAAAAGTTTTTAAATTTAATATTTAGTGTTTAAGTTTCAAGCCTCAGTATTTGTTCGAGTACCAATAAATACTTAGTCACTTAAAAATATCTTTAATATGTTTTTTTTTTTTACATGATATAGGCTTACGCTTGACTACAACTTGCCTGATGTTAAGCAACGTTATAGTCTACGATCTAGCGCGCTTGTCTAGAAGAAACCGGTTTACTCTCGACTTGAAGATCGACAAATTATAGTTCAAGGGGAATAGAGATTCGGGCAAGGAGTTCCACAGTTGGGCTGTTCGCACGATGAAAGTACACAGATTATGCAATTAAGTTATGAATTGTATCTATTTAATAGTCAATTCATATGACATTTATGTAAGACAATAGGCAAGAGTGGAAAATACTTGCAAGAGACAGAATATAGTGGACTAAACTGGGGGAGGCCTACGCCAGAGAGGCGACAGATGTACTTAACCTAACCTTACCTAAACACATTGATTGACTTCACAGAAATTTTATTTGACTTAAAAAACAACACTTTAGAGAAATTAACATTATGGGAAAAATACATCAAAGATCTATATTTCTGAATTTTTAAATGACATGTATTACTGATTTTATTAGACATGGAAAAACCATTTCTGCATAGTGTTATTAGTGGTGTTGTGTTGAATTGTGACATGTTTAAAAATTTAAATAACCTCTTATTCTTCCCATTTATTGAAATTCTAAAGTGACATTTGAAGTATTTTATTGTAATAATCAACTGATTATATCTGAAATAAAGGCTATTTTTATATTATTTTATTTTATATGTAAGAGAATACAAGTCTAATATTCACAATCGGTTTATATCCAAAGTAGTTCTGTATCCATATCTTCTAAATCTACAATCAAATTACGAGAACAACCTCACCCTGTGAGAGTTTAAGTCGTTCCTTACTAAGGTCTACTTTGTCAATTATCCGGGGTATTTTTCCTGAATGATAGAGTGGAATGCCCCGGGATAGTCCCATAGGACTCCCTCTGGAGTTTGGCTACCTTATTCAGCGAACCTTTAGTTTATAGTTTGACGTATTATGTGTCAAGTATGTTTTGTTTTGTTATATCTTTAACCGACAAGAAGAAACAGAAAAAAAACTTTCCTAATGAGCAAATTCGGCGGAGGAGTCACGACCCCCAGTAATGATGAACATCGATCGTCTGTTTGTGCCGCTTTAACACCATAAGGAAGCAACGGATTATCGTGATTTTCGGTATTTACGGTCGTGGTCCTGGCATAACGTAACCTACGTTATATCCTGTTGTAACGAAAGCGAAGTCGCGGGCATTTATTTAGAAGTAAAAAATTAAATACCCTTAGTAATTCCACCATGAATAGCCAACATTTGTTTCTGTGCTTGTCGACTCTCAATAATGAGGATCGCGACTATATACATGTAAAGTTATAGTAACCTCCATAGTACTTGTTAAGCTGTCAAATATTTGGCGACCACCTCTGCACCCGTTTCAAACGCTATGAACTTCCGAAGGCAAAATAAGCGGCTTACATTTGCCCTGGGACACAAAATAACACTGACATTTTGTTAAGAGATATAAATATTAATTCCAATGTATTATTTTAAAAGTAAATTATACAACATCTTGAACAAAGAAAATATGAAGAAAAGACAAGAATCTCATTGTAGTTTGAGGAATGGCGGTCTTGTCTCTTCCAGACGTCTATTTTTTCAGCTATTATAATAATAAATCTTTTGGTTAATTTTGGTAAATTTATAACTAAATTGAACTGTTTTTGTTGCCTGAAAAAATATTGTACGATACATCAACACGACAAAAAGAAATACGAATAAGTAATTGTATTTTTTGTATAATATTTTTTTTATAAGTTACTTATATACGCCCGCGGCTTTGCTCGTATTATTTTAGGATAAAAAGTAACGTATAACAATTCTAAGACCTCATACTAATCTAACTACTTATGTAACTTTGGTCCACATGGACGGACACAATCTTAAATATCTTATTTCCAGTTAGGCAGGCGCTTGTATAAATTAAACATCTGCGGTGCCTTGATCCCTTCATTTCCTATGGCAATTGTGCTCGGTTTTCGTTTGATTAAACTTATGAAATGACTGAATTGAAACGTTATTGTGTTCTGATCTGTATACGAAAGAAGACCCAGAAGGGTTTAGCCAGGAAATGATGCGATTTCCCCGACACGTGTGGATGGTCCTAGAGACCCTTTTTTTGTACACATATAAAAAAATGGAAAATTATTAGCTGTAAATACAATATCAATTTATATACCTATCAATTTATTACATTCACTTGTGTGATCTGCTTGAGGCAACATAGTGGTAAATGCAATTCACTATTAAGAGATATTTAGAATAGAATACTTATTTCACCTCACAACATAATATTTAAATTTTAATTTCTTTTTTCACAACAAAACACATCACCCTACTACCAATAATCACTAATGATTATACTAACCTAATCGATTAGAAACTTTTCTCAAGTTTTAATTTGCTTGGAGTTTGTTTAGGTAAGTCTATATTAGTTGTCGATGCTTCAGCACCACCACTTAACTAGCACTTGGTAAACTTTGATCTACTGGCTACCATAGGACTTTACCATTATGTATTGAATGCTGTTTACGTTTTGTTATCAATAAACGAATGTAGAGTAAATGTTAGCATGCATCTTAACTAAATACAACAAATACAAATATTTTATTTATCGAAACACAGTGACAGTACATTATACAGTACAAATAAGCTTACATTACATTCTTTATGTTGGCGTACGTTCGACATAAACCCTGAGCTCCACGCTAAGTCCCATACGGAACTTGTGTTTGTGGAGCCACAGTATTCATCCCAATAATGTAACAGGCACAGTGTCCCATAATTTTAAACAATTTTTTACTTTGCATCTAATTTTACACAATTTGTTATTTATAGTTATCTTTAATTTGTACAGCTAATGTTGCCAGCATATAATAAGAAAGGCTAATATTGGAAATAAGTTAACAATTTATGTTTTGGTTTTTGTAGTTGTAACTGTTTTTTTACCGCCAATACTCACGTTGAATATGTCGAAATTTAGCTCAACTTGGATTAAATATTACCCTAAGGCTGAGGTCAAACGCAAACCAGTACAAAGCTAAAAAAGAACGAATTGTTTAGTATACAGACGTGCTTAACACATCAGACAGGCTTTTGTCCAATGTTGGCCGATTTCGTGTTAAAAAAAACCTTATTCAAATCACCTTCTCTTCTTGTCTCCAGGAACAAATGCAGTGTGCAAGCGGCATGAGTGCAGGGCGGTGACTGGCCACCATGACGTCACTGGAGGACCCTGTCAACGGCTCCGTGGTGCGCGCCTTCGAAGATGGATTCCCTCTGCTGATGCCGCGGTGGGGCTACGTGCTCTCCGCATTCGTACTCTTCCTGATCGGCTTCTTCGGCTTCTTTCTCAACCTGATGGTGATTCTG
Organism: Macaria liturata; assembly: GCA_964023185.1. Classification (NCBI taxonomy): domain Eukaryota; kingdom Metazoa; phylum Arthropoda; class Insecta; order Lepidoptera; family Geometridae; genus Macaria; species Macaria liturata. The sequence continues at coordinate 8,109,277 of OZ026810.1, forward strand.
CTCATGTTTAAGGATCGCCAGGTGACTATATCATGTTTTTGACCAATCAATGAGTATATAAACCATTCAATCAGTCAGTTGAGTCAGTTGCCTCTTAACTTACTAAAAATCAGCAGTTGAATAACTTTAAGCAAATTTGGAAAATACGTCGTCCTAAAAGTTACCGATTACAAAATTAAAAAAAAAAGATTCAATAATAAACTAACAAAGGCTGTAATCAAATTTGTAAAAACTTATTTTCATATATATTCAAAAATAAGTATTATGGTTTGTGAGATACAGGCTGGTGACAGACAGACAGACAGACGTACAGCGAAGACTTAGTAATAGGGTATTTAGATTATCTTCTCTAAATTCCGTAAAATAATTGAATTTCCCGCGCGAACGTTTAGACTTAACTTTAAAAACATTAAATGTATTGGAAAAACTCAGTAATTGTAGGTCAACGATGCTATGCTAATTTTATGTAGAAAACTGATACTCAAAACTGCTTGCATGCAAACTTATCTATCCGTGCAGAACTGCAGAATGCAATTGCAAGTTTGCTGTAACGCAAAGCTAGCATTTTGCAAAACTTATCCTGATTTAAGCCAACGATTAGGTATGGAGAAATTCAGAACAGTAAATCGAGTTTCAAAAGTCTAGGAATATTAAAGATGCTGTCAAGAATTTAGGTCGAATTGAGTTACACAATCTAGAATTTTGTCCCTAGCCAAAAATAAAATATTTTGTCAATAACAAAGTGGATATGATTGCTCAGTACTTATCGTTTATAAAAAATAAACAAATTTGTAACCGAATATTATATATTATATACCCATACATGAGATAGGGATGTTTCTTAATCCATTTACGCAGGATAATAGTATTAATCTAGAACTTTTTATACAAGTAGATAGACAGTTAGGCCTTTTATCACAAATCTAAAAATAAGTACGTAATATGGATAAGACATATTTATACATTTCAATATATATAAAGTAAGTACTCGTAGGTGTGTTATCCGTGTACTACAGACGCCTGTATACAAAAACTTAATAAAAACCTCCTTCACATACTCGATTTCGCAAGTACATGTAGGTATACATATATATAACACTACATATAAACCCGGAAATTCCGGTACAAACACGTGCAAATCTCAGCTATGAACCCCTTATACTAAGGTCAAAGGATTCCTGAGAGAAAAACTAGTTTTGTTTTGTTCTGAAGGCGGACTAGCCCGTAAAAACAAGTTGGGAGATAAGATAAGCTGATCCTACCATTTCAGCAGAAACTGAGCTTTGAGGCCTATACTAGGTTACTGGTAACGTCACGACACTTTTATCAATTCGTAAACAAACGTAAACGTATTAACTAGAGCCGTTAATTATGCTTTATATGGAACTCCCTGCAAAGCACACTAATCAGAAACGTAACGTTTATACGTAACCTCCCATCTGGGCAAGCCGTACGTAGCCGTATTAAGGCTTATTGTAACATTATTATCGCCTTATCGTATAAAGCGCGGCGTCGCCTATCCGTAAGCGCGGCGTAGCCGAGGCGATACGGTTACAATCCCTTTACGAGTTGACAATTGTGTCGGTCTTAACACCAAACTTTTCGGAGTGGTGTTATTAAAAAATAATTAAACGAAAACTTTATTCTATAGATTTTTAAAATTTGACAAAATAGTCCCTTGTTTCATAAAATAAGTACGTCAAACCGTGAATCGAATTATTGCACAAATTATACAAAAATTAGGTTCGTACATTTTTGTAAGCTATACGTATACCTGTATAGTAAGCGTGAAAAGTTTGGTAGTGTCAGTGGATTTTGTAATAACATAAGATTTCGAGGCTTTTTAGTGGAGTGATAACAGTTTTATGAGCTGGTGTGTTAGAAAAATGTTTTATATATTTATTCATTCGCCAAAATAAGATCGGATCGAAAAGAGTAAAGTTTCAAAGCATTTTCTACACTTTATTTAAAATTTACAAGGAAATCATGTTTACAATTCATCATCATCATCATCAGCCTAATGGGACCCACTGCAGGGTATAGACAATACTCCCTGTCTTGCTCTGTTCTTGCCCAGATGATTACAATTAACCAATAACAATTCCTCTGTCTGTACCAATTTAATATAATCTATTTTCTTTGTATTAATATTGCATTTGTATTTTGGAGCATTTTTTATTTTGTTTGTTTTATACAATATCGGAACATACGTTAAAGAATAGATAGATAAGTGAATTACCTAAAGCCATTTGTTGAGAGAGTGATGCGAGGTTTTCAGTCTACTGGGACCTTGTTTTTTGGATTATTTATACATTTCCTGTATTTGACCGAACGAAGGTTGTATTAACGTAACGGAAGATAAACTGTTTGTTTTGAAAATGAAAATATTCCTAAAAAAATATGAAAACAAGAGAAGAAAAACTAAACATACTACTTCTAACTACTACAAAAAGGGGCACTTAGAAAATCTTTAGAAAAGCCTAAAGATAATCTAAGTGCTCCAGTCCAATACCAGAGGGCAGCGTGCCCAGCATACTGGCCGCATTACCACGCTGGATGGCAATGCTGATACGTTGAGCCAGAAAAAGGCCAGCATTTTGGTCATGCGTCGCATCAACCAAGCGCTCCGAGAGGTTTTGGAAAAAAAAATGTATACAACATGCACATACAAATATTCCTAAAAATGTATTGCTCTAATTAGGTCGGCTTGATAAACTCTCGACCACCAGAGTAGGCAACTCTCATTCGCTAAGAAGAAGAAGTGAGCCATTTTGACTTGTGTCTCGAAACTAAACCCAATAATTTAAATTTTTCTGGTTAAATCCCTTGCTACCAGATTTGATTACTAAATAAATAAGGTATCGAATACCGCGTAATACATCAAATAGCTCAACGATTTATTGCCTTCCCAAATATATTACAGCTAGAAATGATACAATATGATCCGAACACCAAATGTTTTATGAATGGATACAAGAATCGTTTATTTATTTACATCCCACTCAAGGCTTCTTAGCTAAATCTGCCTACATGAAAATCGTAGGCCGAAAAGCGTGATTGTTATACACGACTTACTATTATTATACCTAAGTACTTATTCTTCGTCGTTCTTAGCATCGAATATGTACTTATATTATGTTACGGCTTATACCCGAAGTGCGGCTACAGCTAGTTTTAGCCGGTTAGAACTAGGTGTAGCCACTTAGTCTTGAACCTAGACCTAGAACTTAAACCTAGTACGAGCCGATTGTTTTCGGGTAAAACTAGGTCTCAAGTCCTGTTGTAGTGCAAGTGTTGGACTCGAAGTCACTTGTCTGTGACAGAAGGTAGATTAGGTTCGTTAGGTTGCTTTCTACCACGCACATGCGACGACGAGCGAAGCGAGGAGGAGCCAACTTCTTTCAAAACATGTCTCGATTCGGGGTTTAACATATTTACAACGTAGTATCTATGACAAAAAAAAGATATACTTTACAAAGATAGTTCAGCTTAGGCTGTATTATTTAAATAATGGCTATATAATTTAAATGGCTACGAAGATGTAAAATATTCTGCATCAGTTACTCCTCCTCTCTGAGTAGTATCCCTCATTACTGAGAATCATTTCTCCCCGCAGATATAATTCGTTGCGGGACTTCTCTCTATACACCATATTTACACATAAGTTACTTGTAACCTTATTACATGTATTTGTATATATGTACATAATAATATGTATATGTAGAAGTATGCGAAGCAGGCATGTTCTGTGTGTATCTTTCACTAGCTGGTGCGCGCGACTTCGTCCGCGTGGAATAGTTATTACCATAAAAACGGTTCTAGTGAGATAAAAGATAGTCATATACTGTTGCAGTTATTTTGTTAGATCATTATAAAAGGAATAATTCTTTCATACATATTTTTTGATATCTTGAACCGTTTTCGCAGCACACGCAACGGAAGCCCTTAAAGATGAATTATTTCTCCCGTTTTTTTCACATTTTCCATTGTTTCTTCGCTCATATTAGTTGCAGCGCGATGTTATATAGCCTAAAGCCTTCCTCGATAAATGGTCTACTAAACACAAAAATAATTTTTCAATTCGCACCAGTAGTTCCTGAGATTAGCGCGTTCAAACAAACAAACAAACAAACAAACTCTTCAGCTTTATAATATTAGTATAGTAAGTGTTACGCTTGAAGTGATTCATTCAAGTTTTCTGACAACTTATGTGAATAAATACGCTGAGAGAGCTCAAAGGCTTTATGTATGGTTCTGTTTTTATAAACGATTCATACAATAGTTATATTTCATTCATAAATTTATTTGAGCGTCTAAGATGCGCGAGACTGTAGCTATCTCTGTAGAAGCTATGAACGTGCGTTGTAACATTTTTATCTTTATGCGTGTTTTCCGGGTCCCGCCATTTTGCAATTCGTCTGTTTCACGGTTTTATGCTGTGAAAAGTAACATTTCTAAACTTTTTTATCGTAATAATAAAGTGTTTTATATAGCTAATGATTTGTATAATTAAAGGAAGTATTTTTAATATTAGTAATTGTATTGCTTCTTACTGGGTAAGCACCATCTTAGGCCATATAATGTATTTTTTCCTATCAGGGAAAATATGGGCAAGCCCAAATATTTAAAATATATAAATATAAAATTTTTTTTCTTGGACATTTAGAAATTCGCAAATTGTTTGTCACTCCCAAAAAAAAACGATTCTCTAAACTTTTGTTTTTAAAACCCCGTACGTAAGGCAGTTAATCTGGCCATACATCTTTTTTTTTTTTTTTTTTATACCTGCAGATACTCGAATCAAGTGCCTAATGCTTTAGACAGATTCTTATCGACCTCTTGACCCTCTCGATAATATTGATTGCCTCAGAAAAGGTCAAGAAGACCTCAAAAAGTTACCCCCAAAATCATTGGCTATAAAAGAAAATAACTTTTGTTGGCGTTTTTGTTCTGAGACTTTGAGATATGGAGCTTACCTGTAACTGTTTTAGGATTCTGGATTTATAAACTATGAGACGGTTTGATTGATACGAGTATGTTTCTGAATGGGATCTTGGGAAGTAGTAAGTTCTTTTAATTTTTTTGTAAAATGTAGGGTGCCGTTTTACCGGCTAATGAGATTTAATTAAAATTAAAGAAAGATCAGACCTTGATTCAGATGCCAAAATCTGTTAGGTATGAATGCAAAATTACTATTATATTGTTATTTCCTTAGCACTGTTTCTACAATAAGAGGGTTGGTAACATATCAACGTGATTTGGCAGAATACATAATAAATATTAACATAGGTGGCGAATTACGCTATAAAAGGATTGGTGAAATCTTTTGCTAGAATTCACGTCAAATAAATAATAAAGCTACATAAAAGCTAAAAATCAACCAGCTAACTGCCCTATATCACCAAACCCATCGCTATGCATAATCGTTAGCCGCACGTCCGTCGCTTCGCTTTTAGCTTCTATCTGTAACACATATCGTGCTCCAAAATACCGTCGAGCCAACATTCAATAAATCATACGTAGGTCTATCTCACTGGCCACCGTCCAGCCAAATTTTAGGATGAGCACGCTAATAGCCTGAATAAGCGAGGGCCATAAATGAGACCTAACAAAAAAGTCATAAATAACATTGCCCTTACCCTCTTCACTTTTATGTTATTGTTTTCGTATAAGTTTCGTGATAATAGGCCTGGAATTTTAGGACTGGGAAAAGTTTAGTTTCCATGTAAATTGCGATTATATGCAGAATTTCTGTTGTTTTCTTGCGTTGTTTTAGTACAATAATTTTACATCTATGTGTGTCAATAGCGAACTTAACTTAATCGAGTGCAGAAAAAATTATATGCGTTTTAAAACGCACAAAAATATTACGTTGGGACTAATAGCTAATGAAATCAAAACGCGCGCAATTGACGTGACTGCTGACTATAAGCTATTGAATTGTAAATTAAATTGTATTATTCGTTCTACTCACGAACGTTTCAGAGATAAGATTGTAAATAAAAGAAGTGGACTTAGTTGTCTAGCAACAAATATGTTTATAACTCAAAAAAACTTTTTTTGTTGTTTGAAAAAAGTGTTTTTTTGTTATATGGCTAATAAAGAACATCATTGAAGGAAAAATAGAGGCATGAGAGGAAAATCTAGAAGATCATGTACCTATAGATAGATCAAATCAAGCAGAAATAATTGTCGTCGATCAAAACGTGTACCATTTACAGCACACGATTTATGTGTCCCATATCTGATGTTGATACTATTGTGATTACGAGTACAATAAGCAATGTTTATAAAACCAATAGTACAATATTTTTATTCAAACATAAAAAAACATAGAGTAATAAAACTTATACTTACTTATACTACAGCAGTTGTAGCCACTTCAGACGCCACTAGAGCGGTTTGAAAACTCTGGACACCTGAGTTGGTCACTCGCATACGACGACATCCATTGATGTTCCACAATGCCTGAAAACTTGCCTATACAATCAATGTGTCCTGCCTACCATGACATACGGTGCCGAGACATAGGCTTTCACTAAAGAGTCTGTACACCAAATTCAAGTCGCGCAGAGAGCCATGGAGCGCGCCATGCTTGGCATTAAACTACAAGACCGTCTGAGCAACGTGGAGATCCGACGCCGGCGATTCCAGCGTACAAAACGAGAGGCCTATGCTCAGCAGTGGGCGATAACAGGCTGATGATGATACAAACTTGATTATTTTATAAATTAGTTGTTATAACCGGTTAGCACTTACGTCAATAATTATGTAGAAAATTTCTTTTTTTAGAGCTAATTTTCGACATAATTATTGACGTATGTACCTAAGTGCTAGCCGGTTACTACAACTAAATTAAATCATGCCTATAATACATTCAGTGAGAGCTTATTTTATTTTTATATATATTTGTTGCAGCTTTGGACCCCTCTCAACATCATCCTGTTCAACCTGGTATGCTCCGACTTCTCCGTGTCGGTGCTGGGCAACCCTTTCACGCTGGTCTCCGCCCTCTTCCACCGCTGGATCTTTGGACCCACCATGTGTGTGCTCTACGGCTTCTTTATGGCGTTACTAGGTGAGACACTACACTTTATATACCGTTATATTTCTAGTAACTAACGCCTATAACGAGCGGCTTTAGCACTACAAAAAATTCGCAAAATTTTAATTCCTTATTTTTGAGTAATAGAACAAAACTCGCTGCTTTGAGGTTGCTGCTTGAACCTTGCGATTTTCAAAGCGAGAGTGAATCGGTTCTTACTGGGTAAGCACGTTCCATCCTAGGCCGTGGTGATTGCTTACCATCAGGCGAATTACGGTCAAGTGCAAACCCATTCCTTGTAAAAAGAAAAAAAAAACTATACACAATGTGTTATTTACAAACAACTCTGTATAGAAAAGAAACTAGCTAACTTTTATGGTAACATATTATTAACAGCAAAAAGTGTTTAGTCTGTTTGTGCCTCTTTCGCGCCACAACGAAGAGAAGTATCGTCGTGATTTTTGGCATGGTGATAATATAAAGTTCTTAATTAAAGTGACACAAATTACTTTTTGTCCCGATACGCATCCACTGGTTGTATCTAAAGCCCAAAGTTAAGTCTCGGTAAGCTGACGGTCACAACTAGTAAGTATAAAGATATTGAATATCAAACTATGACCTACTACCCTCAGTTATTAATTAATGAGAAGCTATTATACCTAACTTATTATACCTACTGCACAACTGCTACATTTAATACCCATCCGATCTACGTACCTAGTATTCTCCCGGCGAAAATTTACTGAAAGCTCAAACATGTAACTAACCTAACCGATTTGAGCTTTAATTGAAGTACCTAGTAAGTTAAGGGTATGTTGTATTTAAGTAAAATATGTAGGGAGGTAAGTTAACTTTGAAGCATACGCGTACTTACATATGTACTGAATAGAGTTCTTTGATGTAAGAACTACATACGCATTAGCAATTATTCGATAACCATGTAACTTACAAAGTACGTTCGTGTGACTTTCAGTAATCTATTATAGAGTTATCATGATTTATTTGCATAGTGGTAGTATAGTCGTAAAGTAATATAGTCTACTCTCTATGGTCACAAATTAGGGGAAACATTTTTTTATATATTTCAATATAAAAATCATTATTTAATAAAAATCTGCGCAACAAAAACTTCACAACCGTTGTTCTCCATGTTAAATGTACTTACCTATATATACATTTACTACGACTAATTGAACAAGAGTATGTGAGTATGTAACATAGTACGGAGTAAGTAAGTAATGTAATATGACGTTTGGTCGGACAGGGTCGTGTTCAAGTAATTAAACTTACATTACAGTGTGCTAGCCTACCCGCAACATTTGCAAGTCGGTTATGTAATGTTCAGAAAGTTAGTGATTGAAGGTAGCTTATAGGAAAATCTAGATTTATTTGGAAATAAGAAGAAAAGTGTGTTCCAAAGGAGAAATATTTTACGTTACGGTCAGTTCAAAATAATGTTTTTTAATGTAAATAAATTTAGGTTCCTTGATTAAAAGCAAAAGTTTAATTACTAAATATATTAGTTAAAAAAAAATAAGTCATTACTCAAATAAAATTCTGAAATATCTCTTTTTATACATGGAATGGGTTTGCACTTGACCGTAATTCGCCTGATGGTAAGCAATCATTACGGTCTAGGATGGAACGTGCTTACCCAGTAAGAACCGAATCTCTGAATGACATTTAACGCATTTTTTCGCATAAAAACACAAAACATATTAACTACCCTTCCCAATAATCATTAATCATACCTTGTCTAATACAAAAGAAAAAAGGTAAAACCAATTTTTAATAAACAAACAAAATCTCTCCACGTGGCCGCAATAAAACGCGGACCAAAATCCGAGCGTGTTAATTTAATACAATATTCGAAATAGCTTTTCCTTATTGACGCTTTATGCAAAACGTGCCAAATTAATGGCCGACTGATGGCGAAGATATCATAAGGCAACCCGTGGAGTTAATGTAGATGATACCATAATGTACGTAATACCAACGCAAGGAGTTAATATGCAAGATGCCATAAGATATACCCAAGGGGTAAATGGTTACGCCTGTGGCTATAGAACAATGTTGTTTTCTATGTACATCTAAATATATAAAACTCAAAGATGACTGACTGACTGACTGATATTTTTATTTTTTGTTTCTTTTTTTTTTTTCGAGGGGGAAATCTTCATAGATTCCCGTCTGTACAGGGGGTACAGCCGGGGTATGTGAGATTTCTACTCACTAAAACCCCCTCGCCATCCCTCGGTGCCTTGATGGATGTTGTGGGATGTCATGTGAATTCACCACAACAACCAGTACCGCTTGTTGCATCTCTTTTGTCTCTTCCACATGGTGACAGCGTTTGATGCTATCGTTCTCCCAAGTTCGCTTGTTTTGGTGGGTCAGATCCCCAAATCTGATCACCAGCGACACTCATAGGCCCCCTTTTAGTCGGCTCTTACGACAGGCAGGGGCTACCGAAACTGAATTCTACTTACCCCAGTTCCAGGGTCAAAGGGGGGTGGACTTCTTCGCCTCCCTCTTGTTGCTGCGTCTCAGCGTTCTCCGTGCTCTCCCTTGCTCTTCCGACTATCTCTTTTTGTGAGATCACTTTCTCACAAAATTCTACAGCCGCGTTCCACGCCACGTTGTCTAACAATATAGCAGAGACAAGCGCCCTGGGTGCCAGGTCTTGTCCGACTACATCTATAAGTGCTTTGCGTTCCATGTTCCACGCTGGGCATACTTCCAAAGTGTGCTGAGCACAATCTGTCTGCTCTCCACAATGTAAACATTGTGCTGAAGTCACCTTCTTGATTTTATGCAGGAAGGCACTGAAGCACCCGTGTCCTGTGATGATTTGGGTCATGCGGAATGTTACACGCTATTTTCTCTGTAGCCAACAATGAAAACTAGGTAAAATGGCTCCCACTGCCCGTTGTTTTGAATTTTGGGGTTCACTAAGTCTTTTTTGCCATCTTTCCAGGGCCTTTCGATATTCGTCTTTTCTAACTTGTGCCCAGGAAGCGAGGCTGCCATCCTCACAGTGAAGTCGCTGGTACACACGTGCATCCATCTCGGCAAGGATGTCCAGTGGAGGAAAGCGCGCGATAAGAGTAGCTGCCTCGTATGAAATCGTGCGATAGCCTCTCGCTATTCTAATAGCCACTAGTCTCTGAACGCTCTTATATTTGGCTTGGTTGCGTTTGATCTCTGTGAGTCTTTGGTACCACACCGGGGCACCGTAGAGCGTATTACTCCTGCATATAAAAGCCGAACTTCTTCGTTTGGTCCAACTAGGTTGGGAAGCAATCTTTGCAGTGCACCCGCAACTTTTTTGATCCGGGGGACAATACGTGTAAAGTGCTCGTCAAACCGCCAGTAAGTATCAAGAGTCAGGCCAAGGTATTTTAGGAATTTACCGACTTCCACAACCGTGTCTCCAACTTTTATTGATGCAGTGTCTGGTTTACTATTTTCACGAGGTACTATTTTTACGACTGACTGATATAGTGATCTATCAACGCACAGCCCAAACCACTGGACGGATCGGGCTGAAATATGGCTTGCAGGTAGATGTTATGACGTAGGTATCAGCTTTTAAAAGGAGGAAGGTAAAAAGGAAGGTAAAAGGATTTTTGGAAATGCCACTTTTAAAGGGATGAAATAGGGGATGCAAGTTTTCCTTCTTAATGCGAGTGAAGCCGCGAGCACCCACTAGTCATTTATAGACGTAAATTTGACTGATTTACTTACATATAAATTCACAGGTAATTTTTAAGGATGAATTGATTTAGATGGCATTCGATGATATATTCAGATATAAGATATAAATCGCCACATAAATAGACATAATTATATCTCAGCAGTGTATTAGGAAAAAAATATAAAAACTCAACTCTACTGAAAATAGATCTGTCTTTAGTCGGGTTTACTTTCTTAACCTTTCTTAAACTACTATATTATTTTAGAGGGCTGCAAAACTGTAACGTGTGTGGATTAAAGAGAGAGAAGTAAAAATCTACGAATCAAATGTATGGATATCTACAACTTTAAACAATGTTATATAAGAATACTAGCACTTTTATAGGGCCATGAAACAACGATTAACGTTATCTTGAATCTCATACTGATTGATGCACACATGCAGGCAAATTTAATGGCAAGGCGTTTACAAGTATTGGACAGGTTTTCTTATAAGCCTTTTTATTTATGCATAGGTAGCAAGCAATAAGGCATCCTATATCTTCTTCTCTTATTTTAATTAAATTATGAAAATGAATCGCAAAATGTGTGCATAACTCAACAACGCCTGGACCGATTTGGCCAATTTTTTTTTAATATTCGTTGTTGTTCAAGGATGGTTTTAACGGCAAGAAAAATTCGATAAAATGCCGGAAAATCCCTAAAAACCGCCTTTTTCTTTTTCCCATACAAATGTTTTCTAACTAACTAAAGAGTAAAAGAGTCAACAGACAGGACGCAGTCTGCCGAGTCCGCTAGTTAATCATAAAATAAACACATTAAAACATAATATCATATTACATTGATTTCACAAGGCGAAATTTTGTATGTGAATGTTTTTCTTTATTTGGTATGAAGATAAATTACATTATGATTGATAGAGGGAACACCGCAGCGTATGCATAGTTTTCTTAGTAGTTGTTAATCAACTAGTCAATAAATATACTATAACCCAAGAAGTTTATTGAAATTGGCACCATTTCTTACCCAAAACGTCACATAAAAAGTTGGAATTCACACCACACTGTTGGGTCTCTAATTTATAACCGCAGTTATTTATTGTTGGTAGTACTTCGATATATTTAACGTTACGGGATTAAGGTAGAAAATACTACTTCTGGCAACATCGTAAACACAATAAATAAGTTTGCCGGAAACTGTACCGGGGGTTACACTGGGTTTTGGAAATAAGTCTTACTTTGGTCCAGCACTGATTGTTTTCATAAAATAAGCATTGTTCAAGTTAGAGCTGCATTGTGTTAGATTTATTATATGCAAGCAAGTGTGTGAATACCATGTCTATCACTTGTATCTGTAAGTCACAAACATATTTATTTTTCTTTGTTTAGTTCGTTTATAGCTTATAATAAAATAATTGATTAATATACAAAATAAATGTTTAATGGTTTTAAATATAACTTGTTAGACATCTATCTACACATCAAAATTGATTAAGATTCAACTGTCAAAAAATAATATTTATTAAAACGTGAACCCAAAAAAATTTAATCTTATTTCTAGTAACTATGATAGTAACCCCATAATCGCATTGTACCGTGAATTATCCTCATAATTTCGCCTGATAAACTTGTTTACTTCGCCAATGGTAATAAATTAAGAATTAACTTGGAAATACCTATACAATCGACAAGTAACGTAGTGTATCTTGTATTGAAAATAACTTATAGATCTGTCTACAAATGTAGTTGTGTTGTTATTTTTTTAGCATTTTAGTGAGTTTTATTAATTCACCTGTAGACGCCCGCGGCTTTGCTCGTATTAATTCAGGATATAAAGTAGCCTAAGACCGCATACTACATGCCAAAAATCATGATCATTCATTTAGTCGTTTTTGCGTGAGAAGCGCTTAAATAAATAGACAAACAGATAAACAGAGACAGATAAACGGAAACAAATTATAAAAACTGTTGAAACGTGTTTTATTATCCGTTTAAAGTATAGCCAATCATTTTTTTTAATATCTTCTATGTACAGGTTTTTGACCCTTTTCAGCGTTATTCCGGGACATATCACACATCGTCATCTAGCCCCACACTAAGCAAACGCTTGTGTCGTGGGTACTAGATAACGGATATATAGGTAATACTTATATATTGCTGATCGAAGACTTATATACTTTAGCGTTATTATATGTATAGATAGATTACTATAGAAACATAGTGTAATAACACAAAAAGTTCCTGTCACTTGCTGTGTTGGTCTCTATTGAGACTGGCCGGCCAGTCATTTATTACCTATTTAACTCCTATATATGATAAACTGTACAATCACAAAATAACTTTATTGCTTTATAGGTGTGTTTCCTGCGAACTGCAAATCTTCAAATCTAGAGTTGATAGGTATTTTCTAGGTAGCATGTTACACCCTAGGCTGCAGCAATGCTTAGTACCAGGCAGTCTGTAGTCAAAAGTAAACGTAAAAAAACTCACTATGGATATTAATGTATTCATTTCTTCCAGGTATAACTTAGATAATGCAATTAACATCAAGCAGGCTGTAGTGTAAAGTAAACCTATCCCACGAGAAAAAAAATCGCTATTGATTTAATGTATTCATTTCTTCCAGGTATAACTTCTATAACAACTCTGACAGTGATTTCCTTCGAGCGGTACCTGATGGTGACCCGCCCGCTGTCATCTCGCCACCTCAGCTCTAAAGGCGCGCTGTTGGCCGTGGTGTTCATATGGACGTACTCCCTGGCACTCACAACCCCGCCTCTGCTGGGCTGGGGGAAATATGTCAATGAAGCTGCTAATATCAGGTGAGAGATTCAACTTGTATTAATAAATCTAAATATATAAAACTCAGAGGTAACTGACTGACTGACTGATATAGTGATCTATCAACTACTTTTAAAAGGGTGAAATAGGGGATGCAAGTTTTATTTCTTAATGCGAGCGAAGCCGCGAGCACCCACTTGTACAATATAAATACGTGATAAATAAGCAATACACAGTAATTCGTGAAAATTTATGTACCTAGTTTTAGTACTAAAATAATTTATGTTTATCATTATAAAGATATTATAATTGAATGATGTCGAGTCTGGAACCGAGATTCTTTAAACTGCCCTTTGGGTCTATGCATGGCTTGACGACTTTCATAAAATGTATTAATAGTAGTTTATGCAACTGTCATATAATGAAGGGTATTAAAACACGAGTGTGACACTACTTTATCTTCACTAATGTTGTAACATTTTAACTTTTAATTTAATAAATTAAATTCACGCGTACGTGTATTGTCACAGTGATTTTGCCGCCATTAAAATCTAACCAATGAGAGCGCAGCTGCGCGCCAATCAGGTTGGTCGCGTTTTAATCAATAAAACGCGACCAATTGGATGATTTTGGCCCTGCAATCAGGTTGGTCGCGTTTTATCGATGTTATAATGAGCTATTACGATATCGATGTGAATATTATACCATCATGTGAAATTGCTTAAATTGAGTGTTTTGTTGTCTGCGCTATAACAGTAGTAATTATAAGTCAAGTATTGGAAACATAAGTAGAATGTTACAACATTAGTGTAGATAAATAACATTATTAAAAAGAAATCAGAAGAAAAATGAACAAAATTCAACGATTTATTTTACAAAAACTGACCATTCTTACAAACGTTCTAATCAGATAAAATTGCATATACGACTCAAGTGAGATCGTAACAGTAGCTACGTAAGATAAACAATACACTACCAAACTTTCATGCAGATAGTTTGCTTACCCTTAGCTTAACGACTTTGGCTAACTCTTTACTTAGTAGACAAGTAATGAAATTAAATAATAGAAACAACGAGTACATAATGCAAACTTAATGGGTCTTATTATCAAACTTGTTTTAACTATTAGTCCAGAATTTTGAAATTATGCAGGTCGTTTTTGTTGTTCAAAATTTGTCTCTCTACTGTCATAATAATCAAACTGTCAAAATGTTACCAATGATAAATCAACGTTCCGATTTGAAGTAGACATTTGATTGTTTGTATGTGATGTTTGAGCAACAAGAACCGACTTTTTATTTTTAAAGTCCTGGACTAACATTTAAACCGCGTTTTGTAATAAGACGGATCTTTACAGAAAGTAGTGAATCTTCGATAAAATTACATTAATTGAGGAAGTTTGTGTAAAAGCAATGAACTCTGATGTGAATGTAATTGAAACCAAACAAAGACTTACTGAGATAAACTCTTCAAAATGTTCTAACTTTTGTGATCAAATAAAACAAAGACAAATTATTCCCAAATGTTTTATTCCTTTTCAAAAATGTCTACTGAGATAAATTCCAGAAACTTCGGCCAATGAAAATGTATTCGATTCCCTACAGGAAGTGACATGTGACGCGGGTATATTGTAAATTGTAAGAGAGAACAAAATCGACGCCGAAATATATCGGATGCGGGTCTATGATTGGATGTTGAGGAAACATACTTGTGCAAAGTTATCTGGGTCATATTCTGCGATAAATTTATATTACTTGTTTCATGAACGATTGGAGCAAATTAACTTTTATTTTGTATTAATAGAATGGTCTCAATGCTTTTAGTCAAATAATGGAATATGCAAGGCTAAACTTAATAGATATAGGATTAAACTTAATAGATGTATTCTAGCTAAGCATGTTATAATAATAGCTGTAAATTACAGCTATGATTATCATCATCATCATCACATCATCAATGTTAAACATTGATGTTTGTACATGTATGATAGCAAGCTGTAGTCAAACGCAAATCACCAACTGAAAAAAGTTTTTTAAAAAGGAAATTTCCAGTTACTTTCATCCAGAACCAAACTTTCAAGCTAAGTAATAAAGCTTTAAAAAATAAGTTTTATTAGCAGTACTCTGATTGAAATCTAATTCTATCTAAATTATTGTCCGGTTTTCTATCCACGTATGTTACTACATATAGGTACATAGATAGAAACAGGACCTCCAGAAGGAGGATTTAACTAATGTTTAATACCTACATATGTAACTATCTAGAATCAACGAGTAGAATTCAAAACACGAGAATGCATTTCACTGCTTCCTAAAATAGCAGTGAAATTAGTCACAATACGAGCGATGGACAAAGTTCTGATATGTGATTTCTGCCGAACTGCCGAACAATTCGGATATTCACGGACAGAAAGCAATTTGCAGCCAACTTTTCGGAACAGTCAAGCGGCGCTTACTACGAAAAGTTACGAGAGAACAAACCAGACAAGACAAGTGATAAGTTTTAAAATAATAATAATATTTGGATATCAGGACTATGCCTAGTTAGGCATTCATAACATATTTTTATAGATTAGGCTTAAGAACTTTCAGGATAAAAATAAATTTAAATCGTTTTTTCAATGTCTACAATGACCTACGTAATATATGTACGTATCTGCCCAAGAGAACTCCCCTAATGAGTTTCTATTAAATACACTCAAAAATTCTTTCTCGTTTGCAAACCTACCTTATAAATGTCCCTTAAAGCTCAATGCACAAAATTACACTTAGGGCCTCTTTCACCATCTTCAAGTAAAGTCCCAAGTAAGCTACTTGCCGATTAAAGTAGCAAGTACGGCGCGAACGGATTTCACCATGTCTGAGTAACGCTAACCGCCACGTAAACTAGCCCGTAACTTACTTGCCGCATCATCTGCCCAGTATCCTAGTTACTCGGCAAGTACTGCAAGTAGGCAGCCATTACGTATTGTTACGGGATAGGGGGCTGTTTTTAAGGAAAAACACAATGCCTTAATTTATTGCCTTTAATTCGACTATTTTGTCACACACACCTACGTAGAGACTACGTAAAACACTAAGCACACACGTTACTTCACAGTACTTCACTATGAACTTTCACACACGTACTATCGCTTTAGTATCGCTTGACTGTTCGCCTCGATCGCTTGATTGAAACTGTCCTCTGGCCCGAACTGCGCCTGTTTATATATCGGTAAGAAACTTCTCGAATGCTTTTGTATTACTTGTATCAAAACAGAACCATAAATCTTTTGTCATGCAAATTAGGTAGGTGAGCGCTTGATGTAAACAAGGTTATAAAATCATTGTTATGCAAATTAGGTTCTTTTGTGTTTCGCTTAAAATGAAGGGTCGAAATCTCTGGAACGCAATTAAAATGTGGTAAACAACTTGTTTATGTGTACGCGTAGGTAGGCCGGTGGTAACGTGAACCTTCGAGAATCGTCGCGGCGCAACACTACCCCCTCCTTAGACGTGCTCGTCCCGAGCACCATTGTCTCCATGGTATCTCGCCAGCCGGTCCACGTGAACGATCTTAGGTCCGCCTCGCTGGCCCTTCTGTATCCGGAATGTGATGTCGTTGATCTTTGTCACCACACGATACGGTCCATCCCATTTAGCTTGTAATTTCGGTGACTTGCCCTTGCTGCGGACGGGATTGTGTAGCCACACCAAGGACCCTTCAGAAAATCCGGGGTTGTTCAGCTTTCGGTCGTATCGAGTTTTCATTTTCTCGGACGATTGTCGGCCAGAGTCTCGAATGTGTTCATAGATGTCATTCATCTTGCTCCGAAGGTCACTCGCATACTCTGTCATGGTACGTGGAGAGTCCGGCGGGATACCAGTTATCAAATCCGCCGGCAGTCGTAATTCTCGCCCAAAATTCGCGAAAGCTGGAGTCACATTTGTGCTTTCGTGAACTGCACTCCGATATGACAGTAAGAATGGCTGAATGTGTTTGTCCCAATCTCGTTGCTTGCTGTCAACCACTTTAGCCAAATATCTCTCCAGTGTTTGATTAAACCGCTCCACCATGCCATCAGACTGCGGGTGGTAAGATGTGGTCCTAGTTTTGTGAGTACCCATTACTTTACACGTCTCTTGGAAGAGTTGAGACTCGAAGTTTCTACCTTGGTCGCTGTGAATCTCTAGGGGTACTCCGAAACGACAAAACACTTCATGGACCAGCTTATCGGCTATTGTGGTGGCTTCTTGGTTTGGGATAGCGAAGACTTCAGGCCACTTAGTGAAGTAATCCATGACAACCAGGAAGTACTTGTTTCCACTCTCAGAGACAGGGAAAGGTCCCGCGACATCCAGCGCTATACGTTCCCATGGCGCTCCTACGTTGTAAAGCTTCAATGCTCCTCTACTCCGAGTATGTGGGCCTTTCACTGACGCGCAACTGCTACATTTCTTAACCCAATCTTCCACGTCGTCCCTGCAGTTGATCCAGTAAAATCGCTCCCGTATTTTTAACAGGGTTCTTTTTACCCCAAGATGTCCTCCTGAGTATCCTTCATGGTAAAGTCGCAAGACATCAGGCACCTTCACTTTAGGAACAATCATTTGAAGATGGCAGTGATTTCCACGAGCGTTCTCCCATCTTCGGCACAATACGTCTTCATGGAGCACGAGGCTGTCCCATTGCGCCCATAAACTCTTGGTCACTACGCTCATCCCTGCGACGTCGCTCCAAATCGGCTTAGTGTTTCCGGATTCCATCCAGTCCAGAATTGGTTTGATGTCGACGTCCTCTTGCTGAGCTGCCTTCAGGGTCTCCTTCCAATCGTCGCTGAGGTCTGTCCTTAGCATCCTAAGTGGTACGGTTTCCTTTGACTCATGTCTCAGACAGTGTTTGCAATCATCATCACATGGCCTCCTAGACAGGGCGTCCGCATTTCCATGTGATTTACCACTTCGATGCTCCGTCGTGAAGTCATACTCTTGCAACTGCTCAATCCACCTTGCCACTTGACCCTCAGGATTCTTGAATTGTAGTAGCCATTTTAGGGCCGCATGATCGGTTCTTAGATGAA
Source organism: Macaria liturata (assembly GCA_964023185.1). Taxonomy (NCBI): domain Eukaryota; kingdom Metazoa; phylum Arthropoda; class Insecta; order Lepidoptera; family Geometridae; genus Macaria; species Macaria liturata. The sequence goes on from OZ026810.1 coordinate 8,127,857, forward strand.
ATTTCCGGCCAAGTAGGTATTTGCTGAAATGTTGCAAGGTTTTAACTACTGCAAGAAGCTCCTTTCTTGTAACGCAGTAGTTCTTCTCCGATTTTGACAAGGACTTACTGAAGTAAGCAATGACTACTTCTTGGTCTCCTTTCCGTTGAGACAGCACGCCACCGATTCCAGTATTGCTCGCGTCCGTGTCTACAATAAAATCATTTTCTGTGTCTGGGTATCCAAGAATTGGTGTTTCACAAAGTCTTTTCTTTAGTTCTTGAAATGCAGCATCACAGTCGTCGTTCCATAAGAAGACACGTTTTTCTTCCGTCAATTTGTGCAGTGGCTTTGCAATGTCAGCAAAACTTTTGACGAATCTTCGGTAGTAAGAACACAGGCCCAGAAATGCTCTAACTTCAGTTTTGTCCTTCGGAATCGGCCAGTTCTTAATGGTAATGGTTTTCTCAGGATCCGTCTGCACACCCGCTTCCGATATAACATGACCCAGGAAGCTTACTTGTTGTTTGAAGAATGAACACTTTTTCGGATTCAGCTGAAGGTTTGCTGCCCGAATTTTAGTCAGAACTCGTTCCAAATTTTCCAGATGGTTTTCGAAAGTCTTTCCGACAATTATGATGTCATCCAAATATACCAGGCAAGCATCTCCAATTAGTCCCGTGAGGACTAGTTCCATTAATCTTTCAAAAGTGGCTGGTGCGTTGCATAATCCAAATGGCATAACCTTGAACTGCCACAGGCCTTTCCCCGTGGAGAAAGCAGTCTTTTCCTTATCCTTGGGATCTATTTCCACTTGCCAGTATCCACTCTTCAAGTCCAAGGTCGAAAACCACTTCATTCCCGATAATGTGTCCAACGTGTCGTCAATCCTGGGAAGAGGATAACTGTCCTTCTTTGTCACATCATTAAGTCGTCGATAGTCCACACAAAACCGCATACTGCCGTCTTTCTTCTTCACCAGAACCACAGGAGAACACCATGGGCTAGACGATGGTTCTATGACCCCATTTTTCATCATATCCTCTATCATGGTCTCCACCTCCTTCTCTCGGGCGACTGGTATTCTTCTTGGACGTTGACGTATCGGTGGTTCAACTCCCGTATTTATCGTGTGTTTCACTAAGCCAGTTCTTCCGATAACACCTTCACTCGAAGCAAAGACATCAGCGAAGCGCAGTAACATCTTCTTAGCCATCTCCAGATCTTTGTGAGAAAGGTCTTTGCGACAACCTTCTAGAAGGACTGATACGTCGAAATTTGGTCGACATCTGTTATCAGTTGGTTTTTCTTGACATTTACGCATCCAGTCCACATTGTCGCAAGTGCCCATCAAAGTTCCTCCTTTGATTGTCTGTTCCTTGTCAGTTGGATTCAACACACGTACTGCTGCGTTACTGCTGTTCATCACCAGAGTCCGTGCCATCATCCAAGGGTTCTCGTAATCGATTGGTTCCAGGAGAACGCATCGGCTGTGGTTTCCAATACCCCGAGGTAATTTTACTGGTATGATGGTTTCCGATCTCGGTGGTAGATTGATCCTTCTTGTACAGTAGACATTTCCTGTAGTGGCACCTTCCATAAAGATTTCTTCAGAACCACATCTCAATACTCCTTGGTTCAAATCAATTTCACAATAATGTTCTCGCAAGAAATCCAGTCCCAAAATGCAATCATCTACGATGTCAGCCACTACGACTTCATGTTTGTAAATTTTTTCACCTAACTTTAATTCAACCAGCTGCTCTCCTCGTACGGGTATGTGCTGGCCGGTTGCCGTCACTAGTTTAATCGTCTTAAAATTCCTGAAGTTTCGAAATAGCCGTTTTGCAAGTCGGGAGTTGATCACAGTTCGCGAAGCTCCAGTATCCAGTGTCAGCGTGCAGATTATTCCATTAATTTCTCCCTTGATGATCAGACTGTTTCCATCCTTGGCTTGCGAGATCGATATAATCGAAACTTTCGGGGCCTTATAAAAACCGGCCAGCACCTGCCCCTCGGTCCTGGCGCTTACTCGTTTCCCTGTTGCTGGTCTATATTACGCTCTATCCGTGCTTCTGGAGGCCTGTTCAATTTGGGGCAGTTACGACTTAAATGCCCCCTCTCGTGGCAATTGTAGCACCTAGGAGCACCTCTATTGTAGTACGTCGGTGTAGTTGTTTCTTTCATTTCCCTGATGCGTACAGAGCGATGGTCCTTACGTACGGCTTCGACCTCCAGAGCATGTGCCAGGGCGTTTTTCAGGGTCTGGTGGTGCCCAAGGGCCACTGCGGATTTCACCTCTGGGTCACGAATACCACTAATGAACTCCTGCACCAGAACTGTATCGACCTGCTGTGGTGCGGACTGGTAGGCCTTGCGTACCATCTTCTCAACCTCCAGAGCCCATTCCTGCAAGGTCTCTTCGCGCCGTTGTACGCGATCCTTCAGTTGAGCACGGTATACGTGTTCCAGGTGCGCATCACCATAACGACGTTCCAGCGCCTCCAGAAGAGTGTCATAGGTGACGTCTTTGCCCAGAGCTTCCAGAACTGACAAGGCCTGGTCACGAAGACCCACTGTAAGGGCAGTCATTGCTTGCTCTTTGTTCCAGCCGTTGGCTCTCACTATGGCGTCGAATTGTATCTTGTAAGCGGCCCAAGACGACATCCCGTCGAATGGTGTGATCTTGAAGCCGCTGGACGCTGAGACTGGAGCAGCAGCAATGATTGATCCCTTTTCAGTCTTAATCACCTGAAGGGACCGTTGAACGTTAGCAATCTGCAGCTCTGTCTCGTTCAACCTCTCTTCGTGTTGGTCCAACTTCACGTTTATCTTTTTCAGGTCCTTTCCCAGCAGCTCCTGTATTTCTTCTAATCGTCTCGCTTGTTCTTCTTGCGTCAAGCGTAGTAATTCCTCTTGGCGTTTCGCTTGTTCTTCTTGGCGTCTTGTTTGTTCTTCTTGGCGTCTTGTCTGTTCTTCTTGCTGCTGAGCTTGTTCTGCCCGAATCGATTGCAGCATGTTCATCAGGATCGACAAGTCCATGGGGGCAGATGCAGCAGGGCGGGCGGCCGGAGTGTCCGTTGCGCTCTCTGACGAAAGTTCTCCCATCTCCTCTCCAGGCAGATCACGCCTGCTGTCCATACTCTCGCGGCGGCGCGTCTGCTCTTCGGTCCGACGAGCTTCTTCCCGACGTTGGTTCCTGGTGCGCACCGAGTCGTCATCCAAAGGCAAGAGAGGCATTTTGCTTCCTAATCCCACTTCTGACACCAAATGTTACGGGATAGGGGGCTGTTTTTAAGGAAAAACACAATGCCTTAATTTATTGCCTTTAATTCGACTATTTTGTCACACACACCTACGTAGAGACTACGTAAAACACTAAGCACACACGTTACTTCACAGTACTTCACTATGAACTTTCACACACGTACTATCGCTTTAGTATCGCTTGACTGTTCGCCTCGATCGCTTGATTGAAACTGTCCTCTGGCCCGAACTGCGCCTGTTTATATATCGGTAAGAAACTTCTCGAATGCTTTTGTATTACTTGTATCAAAACAGAACCATAAATCTTTTGTCATGCAAATTAGGTAGGTGAGCGCTTGATGTAAACAAGGTTATAAAATCATTGTTATGCAAATTAGGTTCTTTTGTGTTTCGCTTAAAATGAAGGGTCGAAATCTCTGGAACGCAATTAAAATGTGGTAAACAACTTGTTTATGTGTACGCGTAGGTAGGCCGGTGGTAACGTGAACCTTCGAGAATCGTCGCGGCGCAACACTATTATGGCACAATCTCTGGAGTCTTGATTTTGCGCGTATCTATTTGTTTACGACAAAATGGATCTAGTTGAGAATATTGAAGAACAACTCGAAGATGTAAATAATGTTTCGTATCGAGGATTTCCGAAAATTCGTGTTTTTTTTAAATCTGTGTCAATTATTTCACTGATCTGGATGGAATTGAATTATTTAATAGATTCCAATTATCGAAAAAAGCTCTTGTCTTTGTATTATGATACTCAAAGTTAGAAAAATATCTCGTTCTTCAGAGGTAAAATTTGCGCTCCGTTCTCTCTTCATTTAGACAATGTATTTTAAAATCTTGTATTGAGTAAATATATACGCGTACGCAGTTTCGAATGAAACAATATAAAAAAATACACAACTTGAAAGGTATCGCGCACTTTTTTATGTCAAAACTGAGAATTATCTTGTGACGTATGACATTTGTGACAGTAATGACAGTGACATATGAACGAAAATTCGATCATTTCGTACATTCGTTCGGTTAATCGGCACTTATCTGGTAAGTAGTTATAGGGTGCTTCAGATACGTTGGTGAAATTGGAAAAAGATACTCGAAACTTTTCCTTCCCGAGTAGCGCTAACTGGCAAGTAGTAAATCAACACTACTTAGAGATGGTGAAATAAGCCCTTAGTGTTACAACTACTTAGGGCTACAACTATTGCTTTAAATGTGTATAACCATCGTGATACTCCCTTAAAGTGTCATACTATTTTAGCCGAAAAATAAAGACTAAGCTGTAGCTTCTACTAAAATTTGTAATTAAATTTTCAACACACTTTAACTTTTCTCAAGAAATATTTTTGGAAACTTTCGCAATCTTTATAAAGCTGGTAACTTTTACAAAGTAACTACTTACAGGGTTATTAAAATTGGCTGAATATGATAATACCTAACACGATTTACAATTTTACTAAAATTTACAGTAGTTTTTAATAATATGTTGTACTACAATTTTGGCTAAAATATATATAATTATTAACCGTTATTATTGATAATGGCGATCCACACCAAAAACTATTATATTGTGTTTCGTTATTACCAGTTGAAAGAGCAACCATTTAGCTTCTATACGCTAGTGTGTGTCTTTCTTTTTCGTTTAACTCTGTAAATACTAAGTAGGTTTAGGTAAGCGTTGATGATATTTTTCACATTTCCGCACCCGAGAGGTCCAAACGGAAACGTTGCCCGAACCTTGTACGTGTGCCATTTAGCGATAGGATTAGGAAAGAAATGTGTTTGATACAGGTTTTCAACGATTTAAATGTATGTAGTTATATATGTGATTTTGTTAAATTCGAGTAATATGGTATAATAGTATATATATACATTAATGTATGCTACAAAAAGTAATTATTACAATTTTATAATTAAATTTGTCCACAAATATAACGGAAACTAAAATTGACATCAATACAATTCTGTATGATTCAAACGTAAACATAAATCATAAAAGAAAGTAACTTTTATGTACACTGATGTAGCTTTTTTAATGAAATTTTGTTTGTTTATCAAATTATATGATGAGTGATTCTTCTTCTTCTTATCGAATGACAGTGGCCAACTCTGGTGTCGAGAGTTTTCAAACCACCCTAAGGGCCTCTGACATGGCTTAACGACTGACAGCCGGTACTAAAAAAAACAGCCGGGACCTACAATTTAACATGCCTTCCGACCCACGGAAGTGCCCAAAATGGAATGCCACTTTTAGATAAGTCATCTAGAAACAAATAGGTGGCCAACAACATAAAATTGACTTATGTTGAGAATTACAATGAATGAATGGCCGCCAGTTGTGGCACTATTTTTTAAGTCGTTTGTGTTTCTGTTTGTCTTTATATTTTTTCAATGTGTGTTGCAATAAAGAGTTTTATCTATCTATCTATCTACAAATTGAGTATTTTTAGATTGCTTCTCAAACAAAAACCGTAAAGTTATGAATGATCCATGCTAATACATTATGTCTTTTATAAAATTGTTACAATCATCTAATATTACTATATATTGTCCACAGTTGTTCAGTAAACTGGCACGAGCAGAGTGTGAATGCACTTACCTACATCATGTTCCTGTTCGCTATGGGGCAGATAGTGCCGCTCTGTGTCATCACTTTCAGCTACGTTAACATCATAAGAACGCTCAAACAGGTGAGACAAATACTGCCAAATACATATGTATATAACGTGATTCATCATTATCATCAGCCCGGTATCACCCACTGCTGAGCATAGGCCTCTCTTCTTGTACGCCACTCATCTCGGTCCTGTGCAGATTGAATCCAGGTGCTCCTTGCGGTTTTTCTAACGTGATTAGCTAACTACAAAAAGTTGTGTATTTAAAAAAATACTAAGTGTTTTCTTTGTATCTTTAACCATCAAGACGCTCAAATGGGCAAGAATATTGGTTTTTACAAGTATATAATCCTCTTTTACGTTGCACAGTCGGGTAAGAGACGCTTGTGACCGTAGTAGGGTGAATATACACCTTTATAGAAAAGGAGCTTGGTCAATCGTTTGCATGCACACGCTTGGCTACAACTCGCTTGATAATAACATCAGATTATTTAACTGAAAATAACAGTTAATCAACTTAAAAAAGAGTACAAACGGTAGTTTTAAATGCATAAATAAATAAATAAATAAAATAAATATTTCATGACAGATCACACAGCGCCATCTAACCTCATACTAAGCTTACGCTTGTATCATGGGTACTAGATAACGGATATAATACATATATACTGTTCTTTTGTAAATACATACTTATTATATATAGAAACGACCAGACTCAACACAAATCATTACAAATTGAAATATTCATAATTACTTGTGTTATGCGGGAATCGAACCCGCAGCCCTGGATTAGAAGGCAGAGCCACTACCAATTAAGCTAACAGAGCAGTCATAGGCATAGTGCATTACTAAAAAAGATGTTAATATTAGATATCTTAAATAAGTTATAATCACCCATCGGAGTGATGCAGTGACCATTGCTTCCATTAGAATAAATAAGTACTAAATACTTCTTGCAGCTCTGATGAGAAATTTTGTGTCTCGCTCTAAATCTCTAGAAAAACTAATCCATTTTATTGTATCCATAGGTTAATTAGAAAAGGTCAGCACGCACTCTACTTTATCTTAATCTAACGTGTAACAAACTGGGTCAGCTAAATAAAAGCAGTTAAAAATACCTCCAGCGTTTGGAGAATTTAAATACAAATCGTTGAGAAGGAATGAACCTAAAATTGTAAACGGTATTTACAAATAACTAGGTATCACAATTGAACCACAAAGGTTTTTTGATTTAAAAATACATTAAATAAGTATATTCAAGGAGATTGCATACGGCGCCATCTAGCCCCATACTAAACAAACGCTTGTGTCGTGAGTACTAGATAACGGATATAATACTTACATACTTTTTTTTGTAAATATGTACAAAACTTCATCTTATACAACATTATTCACTAAATCATTCTAAGTCTATGAGTCTTACCTGTGGTCTTAATTTACATCAATTTGTTTGAAAATACGCTCAGTCTATTAAGCCAGCTCTTTAACTGGTAAACAATTGAAATTCCCAATAAGACTATTCTCTGAAAGCTACATAATTATATAACGTATCTTAATTATGTGCTACGAATGCTACGTGATTGCTACGAGCGTAGCTGCTCTACGGCGTAGCACTTTGATCGACAGAATGAGTAAATTCTTTGTGAAATGAGAAATGTGTTCAAGTGTTGTGCATATACATATGTACATACATGTACATTAAAATCGTTATAATGGGAATATGGAAGTATTCCATGGGAATCGATCGTGCGTTTCTCATGGTGAACATTTTATTGCTGGGTACGGATACTGATGAACAAAAATCAATCTCTGAACGCCATAAAACTAACAAATTTTCTTCTTTGCCAATTAGTGTTTTTTTTTAAAGTTATAAGTACTAAGCTCGGGCAGTGATAGCATTAAATACACAGTTGTTCTTGATGTTGTATTGTCTTTACAACAATTAAGTTAATATTAACTTAAAATTTAGTAAAAAAAAATAGGATTATTTATAATTTAGTAGTATGTTAGTAGTGAGTAATAAGCTTGATATACGCTAACCGAAGCTACGTTATAATGTGTTAACATTCTTTGTCTGTAGAACTCCCAGCGCCTGGGCCGCGTGAGTCGGGCGGAGGCGCGCGCCACGGCCATGGTGTTCATCATGATCGTCGCCTTCACGGTGGCCTGGACGCCTTACTCGCTGTTTGCACTCATGGAGCAGTTCGCTACTGAAGGGATTGTAAGTAAAGCAATTTTTTTTAACTTGTACGGGTTTGCTCTTGGCCATAGTTTGCATGATAGCAAGCAAAGGCTATGGCCTAAGATGGAGCGTGCTTACCCGATAAGAACCGATTCACTCTCGCTTTGAAGATCGCTGGATTATAGTTCGTGGGGAACAGAGAGTCACGCAGGGAGTTCCACAACCTTGCGGTACGAACAATAAAGGTTGAAGCGAACCGTTTCGTTTTTATTTTGGTAATCTCTCTCTCTTGAGTCGTATTTCCTCGCGACTGAGGGTCGTGACTCCCCGCAGCATCAATAAGTTAGAGGAGTTCTCTTGGGCAGATACATCGTAGGGGGCGCCCAGGACCTTCCACGGAAGACACATGTCCTCGGATATTGTGGCTGAAACATGTAGGTTTCCTCACGATGACTTCCTTCACCGCTAAGCAAGTGCAAATCCACGCATAACTTTAAAATAGAAAAAAGATATATAAATGGAAATTAGGGTGCGTTTAGATGAAAAGCAGACACTGGAACCGCTGAGCCACACTTGTTTTTGTAATTTAGGTCATAGTAATCTTATAATTGTCCTTGCCGATTTCGGTTGGCGATTGTTTTCTGCCTAGTTATTAGGAAACCTTTATTATTTTAGGTTAAATAGTACGCTCTATTGTGGCTTATCTAAACAATTTTTACAGTGAAAGTAACGATAATGATGGGTACAATTGCACCACAAACAGGTCAAGATACCATGTGACGTAGTTGCGAATTATAATAATATTAATAAATCTAGTTGTTGCTCGAGCTGTTTTAGGATTTAAGGTATGTCTTTGTTACTCTCAAGACCTTATTCTATTAGCACATCTAAAATCACTATGAGCAGTTGTTCCGTTACGGTGTGAAAGCAAAATAAACAGACCATTAAATGTGTGGTTGCTATTATAAAGTGGCAATAAAAAATGTGTCAAACAATATTACTGCGATAGTACAACGCAATTCAACAATCACAGTAAGTTATTTCAAGAACCCATATATATCAGCACTATTATTCGTCCAAATAAACAACTAGTAGGGCTTAAATTCAACCCTAAAATGTTTCGCCCAACCCGCTCTTGACGCGGTGACGTAGAGCTTATATAAACATGGCCTGCCTTCTGCGACTCTGTGATAAAACATATTAAGCTACACACACTATGTATTAGGTATGGCTCAGAATGTAGTTTCATGCAGAACTATAGGACTAGTATTTTCATATCAACTATTAATCATCGTGACAGGAGTAAGAATGGATTAGTTTAATTAAAGATTTAATTGTAGATATCTGAACAGATAACAATTTAGGTTCCTGACTAGCAGAAAACACATTTTGTAGTTTAATAAAAAAAAGCCATAACTTTCAAATATGTTTTTCCACAAAGATTATGAAATTTGGTTTTGCAAATACATCAAAATTAATCATTGATAAACTTCTATAACTAAAACTCAGTACTTTTCATAAAACATCCCTTATCAAACATCACGCATAAATGAACTTTCCGATAGTAACAGTGTCGCACAAAGTCAAACGATATTAACTCTAGTTCCAATATACAAGCCCTAGTACCCTCTCCAAGTTATATCATATATCTGTTTCAGTAAACTCCCACTCTCTTGTTTATAAGGGATGCGTTATTAGCAGTGACTTCAAGAAGCGATATATTTAGACTCTAGCAATCTCACTATCGCTTTGTAGGACCGGAAATTCATATCCCGTAATACTGAACGTTCTGTGAAACGTGCATGGTTCTATGCAATGAAGTTACGATCTAAAGGCTAGTTTGATCCCGGCTTTGAGTAAGTTACTTTGTATGAGAGTGGCTTACTCTGGTGTCTAGAGATTTCAAATCACTTTGGGGACATGGCTTACAAAGCTAAGCAACTGTGGACATATGGTCTGTTTTTGTTGCTAAAAAGATACTTTCATGTCTATCCGTGGATCCAACAAGCATCTGCTTATTATACGTCGGTCGTTTAACTATGTTAGAGGCCCCCAGAGCGGCGTAAAAACTCTTGTCGACTAAATTTTCCTCTCTCATACGAGGCAACTTTAAAAGAAGTTTGCTTTTTATGTTCCGAAATTATATTGAAGTAAAAATTTGCATAATCCATCAAAAAGTTAGCGTTTATGCAGCATATAAACAAAAAGAATAATTGTCAACAGGAAAATTGTTGATATTTTTTGCTTGATATTAAAGTAATTGTTGTTCGCGTAAAGTTCCGCCATTATTTCTTCCATGGCGTGACGTGACTGCGTATCGTGAAGTTAACCTCAGCTGGGGGATATTGATTTAGCAAGAAATTTCCTAAGCGTGTCTCGGATTTTAGCTTTTTTACAGTTTTGTGTGGTAACATATTTTTTTTAATTAACTAGTGAACAACAAAAACTTAAATGGTTTTTTGTTACGAAGCAAGCTTTTTATCTGAATACCAACACTTTGGTTACTATCACCAAATCTTTATTCAACGAGTCTTGCAATAAAGTATATATCTGCTTGTATGATAAAGAGTATGGTTCCATCTTAATATTTTTTCTTAGTTTAATTTCCGTCTTGTCTCAACTGTGTAGAGAAACTCATATGTTTCAAACTTTGTAAAAAAACCGGCTAAAAATAGCGTAAGGTCAAACTGAGAGTAAAAATACATCACAATAATAATAATAATAAATTTCGTTTATTGCTCCAAAAACATAATAAAACTAAACATAAATGCACTATAAACACCGCACTAGGCGAACCTGTGTCGCGGTGTGATTGCCTTCTCGTTCCAGACATTACTAGTAACAAGTTAAGTTAGTTAAGACAGTTGTTGGAATCTTATTTGTATGCACTTTACATGTATCACTTGTTTGTCTACTATTTATTTGTTTGTTTACTTGTTTTTTTATTTTATTTTTTTTATCTACTTTCAAGGTAATTTTACAATCCTAATAAGTCACTGGTCAATTATTACACATGTAATGTTTATGCGTGTGTGAAAGTGTGTGTGTTTGTGTATGTGCGTGTGTGTGTGTGTGTGTGTGTGTGTGTGCGTGTGTGTGTGCGAGTCTACATATGCGTGTTTGTGTGTGTGCGTGCGCGAGTGTGGTTGTGCTCGTGTGATTTAAAGTTTCTTTCTGTGTATGCAAAAATGCATGAGTGTTCCATAATAGATACCAAGATAGTTATCCGCTGTGGTAAGTACAACCTTATTTTTGGTTTTCTTCTTGGTAGAAGTGTCATGTCTGGGTAGTTATATGGGGTCTGGAGGCTCTGTGAAGAGTTCCAGACCCCTTAATGTTATCTATCTGGAATTATAAATGACTCGGTCTCCTTATACCCCATTGTCGTTAGGTATTTCTTCAGTTTTTGTTTACAGGTATACCGAGACTCATTTAGAATTTTTAACTCTTTGTCCAGTTTTTTGTAAAAATACGCACCCCTATTCTTAAAAGATCTTGTAGCAAATTGTGATTTCATGTTACCACATGTCCTATGCCAAGTGGGATAGCGTGATGTCATTGTCACTGTTTGTAGGGATGTTTTATGAAATCTCAAGGTAGTGGCCATGATATAAAGCTGACGAACGTTCAGATGGTTAGTGACGCGGTACAGCTCGTCAGTTGGGTGTCTATATGGTTTTTGATAAGCTACCTTTAGTATTGCTCTCTGGGCCCGTTCAAGTTTAATTAGGAGCGTTGTACCAGCTGCTCCCCAACATACTATGCTGTAACTCAGAATAGAATGGCATATAGCCATGTAGACTAATCGTATGGTCTCTGTATCTGCAATTTTGCTGAGCTTTTTGAAAATATGTAACATCTTTCTGGTGCGACTACAAAGTGTCTCAATTTGGTGTGTCCATGTCAGCCTGTGGTCGATGATGACTCCAAGATATTTAAGATGATCAACTTCACCAATTTCATCGCACACACATGTTGCATTGTCTTTGTGGCCGCACTGATGTAGTTGAAGTTTGATTGGTGTCGGTGGACTAGTACGGTCCGTAATACGAAAGGCCATAAATTTTGTCTTACTTGTGTTTAAGGTAAGCAGATTTTCTTGTAGCCATTTAGCAACTGTTTTGAGCCCCGTTATAGCTACATTTGTGACGTCAGACCAGGAGTTAGAAAAGAAAATGAGACTGGTATCATCCGCGAAAGAATAAACCTCCGTACTATTTAGGCTTAAGTTACAGAGGCCATTGATGTAAACCAAAAAGAGGGTAGGCCCCAATACGCTACCTTGTGGCACTCCAAATTCAATTTTAGCATAATCACTGTAGGACTCGCCAATGCGTACTTTCTGTTTCCTCTCTTTAAGGTAGGACCTAAACCAGTCTAGTGGTAGGCCTCTCACACCCAGGGCCTCCAGTTTTTTTAATAAAAGAGGCCCTGAAACGGTGTCAAAGGCCTTTGCCATGTCAATAAATACCCCTATGCATTTTTGGCCTCTATTTATTTTCTCAATTACTGAGTCTACAAGAGTCACTACAGCATCTTCTGTTGATCTCTTGTGACGAAAGCCGTATTGATTTGGAGATAGCAGTTTATTATTCTCTAGATACTGTAGTAACCTCTTATTGACCACTTTCTCCAGTACCTTAGAAAGGGCCGGAAGAAGAGAAATAGGTCTGTAGTTAGAGACGGAAGATTTTTCTCCAGCTTTATAAATAGGGCATACCACAGCGATCTTAAATATATCGGGGACTATACCAACAGCCATACTTAGGTTGCAAAGATGAGCAATTGGTTCTGCTAAAAGAAGCTTGCCATGCTTAAGTATGTTGTTGGAGAGGCCATCCCAGCCTTGAGCTGCTGATGGTTTTAGGTCAGACAAAATCTTTATAATTTCTACACCATCAGTGGGAGCTAAATAAAATGAGTTGACCAAGCTTGTATCGTCGCTATTAATTTGGTTGGCTACCTGTTCTTCAGTCTTGTTCAGCCGCTTTAGGATTTCGTTTGCTAGATCAGAACCTATTTGAGAGAAAAAGCGATTCACTTCATTTGTTGCCTCTATTGGTGTAGGTTTAAGTTTTAGGAGCTCACTTGGCTCATTGTGCGTAGATTCAATATTACAAATATTTCGAATATGGTGCCAGAGCTTCTTAGAGTTTCCGCTAGAACTTTTGATAGTATTGCGCTCATGTTGCTGCCTAAGATTTTTGAGCAGAGTGTCACAATAATTTCTATAATTTTTAAATTTGAGTTGATTTGCTAAACTATGTTTGTTTCTTTTAGCCTGTTGATGGAGCCAATCACGCTTCCTGAGACATCTGAGTAAGGATTGGTTCATCCAGGGCTTGTGAATGAATTCGGCGCTACGTAATTTGACCTTTTGTGTATTATGTGCTAGAGATTCAGATATGAAGTTGATTAAAATTTGCGATGCTGCAGATATATCTGTTTCGGAGTAAAACATATCCCAATTAACATTTTTGAGCTCTGACAAAAATCCGTCAAAATCAATCTTTTCAATAACTTTAGGTTTTTTAGGATTTGTGAGTGTTGTTGAGAGTATGGTCAAAATAGTATAATGATCAGTTATGTTGGAATCACATACCAGTACCTGAGCTTCACCTTTGTATCTAATTAATGAGTGGTCTATACATTTGAGGCTATCTCGGGTAGGTAAAAGATGTCCAGGTATAATAGCGCACGGGCTGAATGTGTGTCAAAAAAGATGCGAAACAAAGAAGAAAATCTGGTACTTTTTGTTTCGGCCATATTTTAGTAAAAGTTCTTGAGAAGGGTCGTGTTATTTGCATCGCAGGAGGCCTAAAGTATTTCATATGGGAATGTAGAGTCGCGGGAAGATGCCATTTTATTTAATCATAAATCCGACAGTTTATGAGTCGCCGATTTCCAAATAAAAGTAGATTTTTATTATTTCTATTTAATTTCGGTTACTGTTTCATACATAGTTTTGCTTTTATGTAGTTGTTTAATCCAATATTTTAAATAAACAATTTAGCGTATATTTACAGCATCATTCTCAAAAAATACACACAAACAAGCTACAATAAGTAGATGTACTGTATTTTCTATAAATAGGTAACTCCCACTGTGTCTCCCGTCGATCTCAAAGCAAAACCAAAGGGGCTGAATTATCTATAAGATGGCACACTTGCTCCACGCGCGCGAATGAAAATACCTAGACTCTGAACACAAGCGTAAATATATTTTATCACTACTTTGAAGTGGGTGAGAAAGCTGTTTTCTATGAGAACATTATTCGATAATAGGTTCGATATTTGTGGAGCTGAGGTTGAAAGACGTCTCTTCTCATCTTTAGGGCCCTTATACTACGTAATATAATGATGAAAAATAATATTACGGCTTTGAAAAATGTTTAACATATAAATTTAATGTTCAAATTCTTATTAGTGCTTAGTTATCAAGTTATATAAATCATCGAAAATAAGATATTTTATTCTAATTTTAAATGGCTGATTAAAATTTGATTTAACAGTTTTGGATGATAGAATTGAATCTTATTGTGTGTTGTGTAGTATAGTAAATATTGATGGCAAAAAATTAAATACTTAGTTAGTTTTCACACTTAAAAAGATGTTTAAAGTTCTAGTAGGTTGTAAATCTATTTGTATTTGTGCAGATATCACCGGGAGCTGGCGTCATTCCCGCGCTGGTGGCGAAGAGTTCCATCTGCTACAATCCACTAATCTACGTTGGCATGAATACGCAGGTATGTTCTAGAATATAATTAATAAGCAATGAATAACAGAAGCAATAATTGTGATATTACTTACTTGGTGAAACTTTTTATGACAATATGGGAAATCAACACAGTTCTCAAAAATTATGAACACTCATAGAATTGAATGTTTCTTCCAGAAACCAGACTGTTCAATGTTATTTAAACAAAATGTTTTATAAGGTAATGTAACTGAATGACTACATAACACTTGAGATTACAATAATTACAAAGCCCAACGTGAAACTGAGCTGAGGCATAAGAAAGGCAAGTAGCAGCATTATCCGTCAGAGTCCGTACAAAGGTCTACCGCAGAGAAATAACGTTAATCAACTCCAAAACTACCGAACAAGTTCCGGTGAATAATTTAATGTTAATTTTGTAAATTTGAGAAAACATCCGATCCCTGTTGAAGGTAGCATGCCCCATTAACAAAACATACAAACGGTCTAAACACGGCCAGTCACGGGTCCGTGAGCCACAAATTTACTGCGGCTGCCTGAACTTTGTTAAGTAATGTATCTCTCGATTCACTGACAATATTCTATTTGTTCGCAGTTCCGCCAGTCCATAAAACGGATCTTCGGCATTCACACCAAAGGGAAAGACTCGACTCGAACGGAAAAGTACAACAACACGCTGATGTCTCCCGCACACAAGATGTCCAGCATCAACAACACGCGGCTCAACTCTACCGACGCCGCCAGCTCACATTTCTCCAAAATAAGAGACAAGAAAATAGTTCTCACCGACGAAACGTTGGAAGCACCCAACAACGAAGTTCAACGAACTGTCACCAAAAACCCCGATCTGAAAACGATACAGGAAAACAGAACATCCGACACTGAGCGGTCCGGGGAAACAATCTATAACGATGACTCGAGCGGCCAAAACAAACTCGAACTGTTCGGAGCGTCTTGCAAAGTAATCGGCGAGAGATCTCCGGTACTCACCTTCATGGACAACGAGCGACTGCTGTTTTCTAAACCGAGACACGAACAAGACGAGGAAAGTAATTTCGGGACAGGAAACGCCGCGTACGAGCCGCATCCGGCCGACGACGCCGCCAAAGACTCTTTCGCGACTGATAAAGAATATCCCAACTTTAGGAACCCGAAAGTATTGCGACAAAGTTTCTCGCTAGACCTCGGGAGGTACTCGCACGAGGCCGAGCGCAAGAAGCGGAAGATGTCTGTGGAAACTAAATTAGAGTCCGTGATACAGCCTAGGGGTTTTTTTAAAGAGACTATCAGCAAACTTTTCGACCCCGACACGAAATTGAATAAGGACGGTATCAAAAGTTATTTATGCGATCGTGACGACAAAGCTAACGAGGAAGGGGAACTTTAGTTTTGTAATTCCGACAGTGATCAGGGAACAATCTCAAATTAATGTTAAAATATTGTAGGCTGGGAACGTAAATACAGACCGCTGGAGGAGTCCCGCGCAGTGGAGGGTAAAGAGGTGCTTATGGTAGTAAGCACGTAATAGATTCAACGACGCGCCTGTGGGGACATTACACAGGTCTATTTTATGCATCTGTTTATATATGCTTAAAAAATCTTGTTGCATCTTTGAGTAAAAAAAAAACTATATATTATAAAAAAACAAGCTGTTTTTTACGTGAACGATGTATGTATTTAGGTTTTTATCTTTACAACAGAATAATTATGTCACGTTTCTATAGACCTGCTATATGATGCGTTTACAAAATCTGTGTTTATCCCTGGCGTGAATTTGAATTTAAAAGATGGTTTTAGTCAAAGATCTGTGATATAAATACGAGTGCCAAGCTAAAAATTAAGAGAAATATTTTTGGGATGATAAAAATTAAATTAGCTTAGTCTTAAATGGATTCGATTTAATATACACTACTATTTAATTTTTGTGTGATTATGGGTCAAGTGATTTGCATGTTTTAAAATTATTTGGTAAATAAATAAATAAATGTGTAAAATGCGCAAAGTTTGCACAAATTGTATGCGATATTATGACAATGTCACTTGAGAAAACATGATATTATTATTTACTCATTGCATTAGTTGTTTTTTCTTTTGTAAAGTAGACAGCCGTTTAAAATTTCTTAATGTTCGATTTTATTTTTTAAGAATTTTACAGCAAATGCTGCTTATTAAATATTCATTTATATATGATTTTCCTTTAATATATATAGCATACGATAAACATCTTTTTAGGGATTGGTTTCTAAAAGAAACCAATTTACTCGCTCAATCATCATAACAACGAGCTTGCAGTTATTTTAATAATAGCAAAAGTAAGTAAATTACAACAGATTCTGAAAATTTATCGTTGTTGTAAGAATTTAAGAATCGTTCTTTATAAGAACCAAATGTCATTAAAAAACTTTTTACGCGGTATTTTCATATCTTAGTAAAAAAACACTTTTTATTCAATCAAGCACTTTTGTTGACTATACGTCTTGTCGATAGTGTGAACATTTTTGTTTTATAAGTACCTAACATAAAAAAAAAATTATATAACTTACTTGAAAAATTTAAAAAAAAATACTTATCTGCCTTTTTTTAAGTTTGGAATTAAAAAACATCCGGTTTACTGCACCTCTCAGAGCATTTAATATAAATGAAGTGGTTCAAAACAAAGAAACGGTTTCCTTTGGCCACAGACTTAGCTATCGCGAGTGTTGGCTCAACAATTACAATTGTATCGGCAAGATATACTTCTGGCTACAAATATATTTTCATTTCGCTATCAAATCTCATACTATAACGTAATTAATCTTATAGATTGTCAATTAAATGTTGTATAAAATGAGTGTTTTCATATTTTGATTTGTATTTTACTTATCAACAAGCATTTAACTTGATAAGTACCCAAATGTATTAGCTAAAATGTATTGTTATTAAAATCATTATACGTGATCTTGGGAAAACATACTTACATATAATATATGTTATATTGGTGTTGTTGGCTTTTGATCATTATTTATACATTTAATCGAATTTTGGCACCTAGTTAGTTGACTTGTCCATATTACTATGTCTAGAATAGATTTTATTATTTAGATATAGGTAATTGTTGAGTTATATTTAATTAGCCTTTTGGAGTCGAGACTTTGGGGCCGTGGGGTCCGGGAGCCCATACTATTTTCCAAAACCTCTCGGAGCGCTTGGTTGACGCGACGCATGACCAAAATGCTGGCCTTTTTCTGGCTCAACGTATCAGCATTGCCATCCAGCGTGGTAATGCGGCCAGTATGCTGGGCACGCTGCCCTCTGGTAGTGGGCTGGAGCACTTAGATTATCTTTAGGCTTTTCTAAAGATTTTCTAAGTGCCCCTATTTGTAGTAGTTAGAAGTAGTATGTTTAGTTTTTCTTCCCTTGTTTTTATATTTTATTATTGTAAATAAAGATTTAGTATTGGTAATTGTTTAAGCATTCCATTCTAATTGTTTGCCGAAAATTATACGCAATGATAAAAAATAACAAAATTCATTTTGTAACATTATAATACGTAGGGATATAAATCCGCCTATCGAAGAAGCCAATTCTTATAATTATGTTGTCATTGATGAAATGATGTCATTTCAGGCTTCCTTGATTGGCGCTGGTAATCCGCATAGCTGATTAAAGACGTGTAGTAGGTACATTTATTCTTGGAGTTATATTTTAAACAGTTTTGTTTCTATCTAAATTATTTCGAACCATATTTATTATATCGCGTCCGGCAACATTTAATTATGCACATAAGGGTGTGTGCTGGACACTTGAGAGGTTAATAATAATTAGAATGGAATTTGATAATGTTCTACACCAATCGTTTTTAGATTATTATTCGGACAATAAATTTTAAGGCTAAGTTAATTGTCATCGAATCTCATTATTAAATAAATATCACTTCACAATTTATAAAAATATTTATGGAAAAATCTAAATTTAATAAAAAAAATATATATATTTATTTATATTCATACCAAAACTATTTCCATTTCAAATTCTATTGTTATTTTAACTAAGGTGTAAATAGACACGGAATAAAAAAAACAATTCTTTTGTATTTTTTCTGTACTTAGATAGGTATTAGTAACCAAGCCATACCTACTATATTGTCTGTAAATAAAAGATGATTATTAAATATATGTATGATATTTTATTTATACCTATCCAGGTTAACTGTTTACTAAGAAGTACAAGAAACATTTTAAATTTCCTTTATTTTTAAAATTTTTCAAGTACTTTACTCTTAAACCCATTTCAAACTTAAATGTCGATTGAAAACGACATCACATAATGTAAAAAGCCCAAAATACGATGTTGGCTCTTAAAATATTTATTCAAGCCCCCATAATCATAACTCTGGCACTCTATGGCTGTTGTGGGTTTGATAGGATCTTCATTGGAGCAGCACTCGTATGTACAGTCCGAGAAATGTGCCCAAGCATGCATAAACCTTTCGACATCAGAGAGGGTAGATATTTGTTTTGTATGCCAAATTGAAAGAAAGAAAGATCGAAAACATTTATTTTGACAGAAGAACACACAGGAGTAAAAACATAATAAACAAATATAAAAATCTGCCACAACACAGCCCCAATTCAGCATAAAAATAAAATTGGAAAAAAATTAACGCGTCGACGAAAATCGAAGATAGATTACATACATGGTCAGCTAAAAAAATATTTATCTCATGGAAATATAATTACAAATATTGCAAAATGTGTACTTTGTAAGGTAAGTAAGTAACCAAATTTTTCTACACGGATAAATTGGCATTTTACAGTACTCTTTCTTGTTTATTTTATAATAGAATAAGAAAAAAATAACATATTACAGTAAAACTATATAAAAATTAAAACACTTGGAAAAAGTATTATGAAAAGCAAACTATAGTTACTATGAACTTTACAAAATTACTTATTTCGTATTTTCAGATGCTCTCTTACCCTCAGCTTTTCAAAACATATTCGAGCTACCTAAGTAAAAAAATAATAACAGCGATTTATAGAAACCCTAAAAAGATATGGGCAACAAACTCTCTGACGGCGATTTGGAATCCCTTTAGGCAGGTAAAGTAGCACATTGAGAAGGCATCGGTTGATATATTTACGCCTCAACAAGCGGTGTTTATCGAGATAACAAGAAAATGGCTCATTTTATAGCGAACATTGAAATACATTTTTTGCAAAATACAGTTAGGCATTTGACTATAAGTGTGGATAGGTTTCTTCTAAACAAGCTATATCGTAGATCTTATAAAAAGGTGACTGACTGACGGACATAGTGATCTATCAACGCACAGCCCAAACCACTGGACGGATCGGGCTGACATGCAGGTAGATGTTATGACATAAGCGTCCGCTAAGTAAGGATTTTTGTAAATGCCACTTTTAAAGAGGTGAAATAGGGGATGCAAGTTTTATTTCTTAATGCGAGCGAAGCCGCGAGCACCCACTAGTCTTGCATTTAAAAAGTTACAGTAACACCCGCAAAAACGACAATGTGGCCGACATGTTTGTATGTTTGTTTGTATTGGAATTGGATCTCAAATGACGCTTGCTGACAGGCCTATGTATTTATTTCAAAGCAAAACCAATATTTAATAGCTAAGGGACTCCATATGCTTACCTATTTGTTTTGGCATGATTGAAAAACAAACATAGCATAAAAGTAAGGTAACATTTAGTGCCTTAAAGTACTGTTACAAAATAAAGATTTATTTACTTTAGAACTCGTATTTTTGTAAGTAACCTACCAACAAGTTGTTATTCATCCATGTCCTAAGTTTCTTGGAACTCTGGCCGGTTCCATTTTCTCTTTATTTCGATATCTGGGTTTCGTGGAATATAGCCTTGAACAAATTTACGCAATACGGTTTTGGTTTTGGTTATATATCTGTTTATTTGTCAGAAACAAATATGTAGGGATAAATTAAGATGTTCCTTTTTACTTTAAAAAAAGTACGTTTCCACTTGTTTAGCTAAAATAAAAATTGCAAACAGGTATTTATTTATCCAATTTAGTGTTCAATTCATTTTCATAGCCGTCCGTTGTCAACACATCGAACAAGTCCACGAGATATTTTTCCTGAAAACTATCTCTTTTTACTAGCCGTGTTGGAGATGAAAATGTATAGAGAAATAAATAATAAAAGACGAAATCATGCGTGGCGTACGTGACATTTTTACTTATACTCGTACTTAAATCTATTATGTGTTGCCAACAGAAAATTGTTGTTTAATTCATATCGGATCACTTGATGGTAACGCGATATAATACATTCTGTTTAGTTATTAAATCCTGTCTTTGGTATGTATATGAAGCAACATTGATCGATTGCGAGTCTGATATTATATTACGAGTATATATTATCTATAATATATCTCTTGTATATTTTGGGTAAACTGTAAGCATTTTGTAATAGTGCTAAGTGTTTTATGTGTAAAGCCAATTTACCCATCACATACGATTATGCAATTATCATCAACCCGATGTCACCCACAGCTGAGCATAGGCCTCTTTTCTAGTACGCTACTTATCCTGGTCCTGCGCAGTTCGAGTCTAGGCACTCACTCTTTCTCTTCTTATTTCCTTAGTTTTTTTTTTTTTCAAATAAAATTTATTCAGCCAGTACCCAACACTACCCAACTATAAAAAGACACTACGAGACAAGTTTTCCATATCCCTTCCTCCGTGACAATACTCCGCGAGTTATTACGAGTGATTTATGCAGTGCTCGTGAGTCGAGGTGAGTGACGCGAGATTTGAATTTTTGATTCCATCGGTACTTGCTCTCGTATGCTATAAACACGGCTCTCGTATGCTATAAACACGGATTTGAAATGAGCTCCTTGACTGGTGCCGAGATATTATTACGAGAGTGTTAGGTGGATTTGTTTGTGTGCGATAATGTTCGAATTGGATTATATGAATTATGGTAATTTAAGCTCCTTAACAGTTGTGTCAAATTTTGCAATTGTAGATTTAGGCGGTTAGCTATTTATTTAATTACAAGTACTTTGTCATTTTTGTGAAAGTTCACTTAACTTGCACGCATATGTTATCGGCAATATTGAAACCTTTTCAAAAAATGTCTGAATGTGTTTTAAAATCGTAACGCCAGTAGGCCAATGTGAATTAATAAAATTATATTTAAAACATTTATTGTACTGTACCTGTGTTTTTGCTCATATGTATTGTCATGCGTATTTTCCAATACAAAGTTTAAGTTAAAACCTGTACATAAATGTATTATTCTAATAACCACAATACAGTACAATCTAAACTAAATAAACTGGTCATAATACAAACTTACAAACATGTTTTTGCGCTAGTCTCTCTCAGTAGGAATGACAAACATCGTAAATGCGACCAAACGGCGCACACGAGATATTTGTCATAAAAATAGCCATCAAATATTTTAGGAATCACTCTGTTTTTTAGATAAAACAAGTAACATTAGAAATTGCAATTTCATTTTCGATTTGTCATATGAATATATATGTATCATTTTTTTGATTTGTATATATTTTCTTTTATTTTAGTTATGAGTCTGGTAGTTTCTACGTATACACGTAATATAAAAGTGAATAATGTATCCGGTTTTCTTTTTAATTTTGAACCACCACCACCTCTTGAGTAGGTGTTCATTTTATCCAAATCCAGGGGTTTTCAAATCTAGAGTTAATAGGTATCTTCTAGGTAAATGTGTTACACCCTAGGCTGCAATGCTTAACATCAGGCGGGCTGTAGTAAAGTCAACCAATCCCACGTAAAAAAAAAAAACTATATTTTTTTTTTTAATAAATTAGTAAATTTATTATAAATTTAAATATATCATCTATGTGCGGACTGCGGTGATACAAGTTAAATCTTTAGCACAATTTTAATACAAACTCAGAGAGTTCGCGGTTTCAACTGCATAGAACATTGTTTTCAAACTTAATTTACGCCTAATTTTGTTTTTGAAGAGAATCAGTATAAAGTCTAAACATTGATTAATTTTGCGGTTCGAGGGGCTTAATGCAATGCGTAGTTTACTTTTTATATTGGCGTTTAGAAATGATTAGAAAATAATCAGTTCATATTTCAGTTAACCAGAATATTGTGTAAGAAATATTTTTACGTCTTGTGACATAAAAACATTTTTTTTTCCTTTAGCGAGAAATTATTTTCTCGCTAAAGGATAATAAAATACGCGCTGTAAAAATATGCGCCAGTTTTGTGTTACTAATTTACTAAGCAGTCATAAATATCTCATTCAAATTTTTAACTAGGGCGCTAATTCCACAAAAAACCTCACTTTTTTTCCCACTTTAACTTCAGCACACTCCATCAACGTTGCAGCGCGCTTGTTCCAGCAACATTTAAAATTACGACGCATTTTTTTAAGTTTTTACCTCGCTTTGATACTACTATATAACGGACAGTGAGTTTGTTTATTTGTTAATGTTATTATTCAAAGCAATACATATTAAAAATGATCTTTTTCTTCATCCCAAAGCTACGGATTATTATGCTTTTTGTGATAGAAAATACAGGTATGTTGTTTTTCACAAAGTTACAACGCAAGTGAAACCGCTTGTAACCACTAGTTAATCATAAATCTGCATAAAATTTCGTCGCTAGCCACACAGTATAAAATTTTAGTTATCCAAACAATATTCTTACTAAAAATGTATACTTATTCACATGTTAAGTTCCCCGTCTTAATTTTGGTTATTATTGCTATGAAATGAAATGAATAATCTATACTAATATTAAAAAGCTGAAGAGTTTGTTTGTTTGTTTGTTTGAACGCGCTAATCTCAGGAACTACTGGTGCGCATTGAAAAATTCTTTTTGTGTTGAATAGACCGTTTATCGAGGAAGGCTTTAGGCTATATAACATCATGCTGCAACTACTAGGAGCGAAAAACAATGAAAATTTGAAAAAAAAACGGGGAACATTATTCTTCTTTGAGGGCTTCCGTTGCGTGCGCTGCGAAAACGGTTCAAGATATCAAAAAAGAATTATTTCTCTTGAAATGATCTAACAAAATGTCCGCGACTGTATATGTCTGTCTTTTAAGATTAACTAGAACTAGAACCGTTTTGACGTGACAACGTCTTATAAATTGGTTTGCCGGGTGACACTTCAAGAAACTGCGTTACGCTCCGCTCACGTTATGCGCTCACAATGAGAGCGAGTGCAATGAGAGGCACGCGTCCCTTCCACTCGGGCATGGTTAGCCCGCCTAAGAGCGAGAGAGACAGACATAAAAAGTGAAAGGCACGCGTCCCTTCCACTCGAGCACAGTTAGCCCGCCTAACTGGCGGGCAACTAATAAATGTTTTAAATTGTTACTATTATTTCATCCTTCTTCCTACTATACGAATGAATATTCACATTAAAATTATTTTACCACTCAAAGTCGTTGTCACGTAAAACTTTCGCCCGTATACCGACTTTACAGGC
This sequence comes from Macaria liturata, assembly GCA_964023185.1. Classification (NCBI taxonomy): domain Eukaryota; kingdom Metazoa; phylum Arthropoda; class Insecta; order Lepidoptera; family Geometridae; genus Macaria; species Macaria liturata. The sequence continues at coordinate 8,152,083 of OZ026810.1, forward strand.
AACAAATTTTTTTTTATGATAATAACTATTCCACGCGGACGAAGTCGCTGGCACAGCTAGTAATATGATAAAAGAAAATGTACAAGATGTGTAACATAGAAACACTTTGTAATTCATTCATTATCTACAACGTGATCTTATTTTCTGGTGACATTAAAAAAAACATTCATCTACGAAAAAAAAACATCATAACATATCATACCTATGTACACAAACTTTTTAACGTTTGAGGACAGACAACAAAAACATTGGTAGCGTTCATATAATGAAGATCCAGTTTTAATGAGGATTTAACCGGATAAAGTTACCATTTTAATGAAACTGTGTTGTTATTATTCATTTCTGGATTTACTTCATGCGGTTTTAATGTTGAGCTCTGAAGCCTGATGGATCATTAAATTTTACAAACTACTATGGATAGCCAGGTATGAAGAAACTTCAGTAAATTTAGCCATAAAAATTATGTGTCCTCAAGTACTGTGTACGTTTACCTACAGCAAAGGTTTTTCAGTAAGCGGGATGTGTTCTATCATCATCATCGTCATCATCCACAGGCCTTGGGATCCCACTGCTGGGTATAGGCCTCCCTTTGTATGTGCCATCTGCGTCGATCTTGTGCAGACCTCATCCAGGTTGGATCGAGGATGTGTTCTAGTCATTAGAAATGTATAGTTAAGATAGATTGTCCAACGATCAACAGGAATTAAAGTCGATAAATAAAACATTTGTCGGGGTCAGTGACCTTACTCTCTTGTGGTCAAGATATGACCTGAAAAATCTTGTTTTCCACCAAACATCTGTCTACTCTTACATAAGAGAGTAAGTCACTGATCCCGGCGAAACCAGTTGAACCCATAAAATAAGAAAACCGCAAAACACCTAAAAAAATATGTATGAAAAACAGGTAAAATAAATAAATACGGGTGTAATAACGGTAAATTTGTCGTAATATAAACCAGTATGTCAAATAAAGTGGCAGTTTTTGCAAAATTCTGGGCACGTGAGAACTTTGATTACCATAAACATAATGTGTAATAGCTATTTACAAAACAATATATTTATATTTGTATTTGTTTTGTTATGATACATGATTGGAATCAATACCTAACCTTGTACAGGTTTAGAGATTGCGAAACTAATTTTATTTACAAAGGGATTTTTTATTCCTGTACAATAGACTGCCGAAAAACCAAGAACAAAAAACATATTTACTCTGAAAGAGCTACCAAATATCTTTGATTGAGAATTATTATAATTAAAATTATTGATAAATTTAATGTATTCATATTTTTCTGTAGATGGCACAAAAATTTAAGTCAGGTCGTTCGTTTTGGTCTCGGTAATTCGAGACCAAAACGACCGACCTAACTTAAAACGAAAACGAAAAGACAGTGTCGTGACGACACTTTTCGTCACTATTAAGAAAGTAATAAATCGCAAATCATTTGAAGAGCAAGTTCTTGACGATGAACTGAAATCGAACTTAGGAGAGACTGTCATATCACGTTATAGGCAGACGTTGTTTTTTCAAGCTACACTCGTATTTACATAAAATAACACGATCAAACTGAAAAAACTAAAAAAAACATTCAATCAGGATATATTGTACTGAATCTATTTGTTTAATGCACTTGCAGAAGACCATTACTATGTATGTATTAATTAATGAGCAATATATAACACAAAATAAATGGTTAAACATTGAAATGGAATTAGGTAGTTGACTTCTATTGGCTTCCATACACTCAAACGTTAGTTACGCACATTTTTCTAAACCAAACTCCTCAGTTACGTAACTCTCATTTTCTACAACCTCAAAACAACCCCCTCCTGTCTCCCCCAACACAATAACTGTCTACTGCAGACTTCATTGTGAAATACGAGAGCCCTTTCCTTGTGTTTTGTAGGGAAATTAAAACGGAGAGACCATGTAACAGCGAATTTTATATATTTTATAGATATTCAAGCCTGTATTTGTAAATTACGAGTATAACTCCTTTCTAAAGAAGAAAATTTGACAAGCCAATTGAAATTTACAAGCTTAGTTTGATTTCAATTTATATTTACACGTGTCTTGATTGTATTTATTTAGCAGTAGGTATAAATTGGAAATCCAAAATTGATGCTCCAACGATATGAAGAATTGCATTTTTTTAAATATAGTTAGAATTATATTGTAAATTCTATCCGAATAAACAATTATTTCTAAGAGTTGAAAAAAATACCTCTTAGAAATAAAAATTTTAAGCTTAAAAATAAGCACTTATTATTATATGTATATAATATTTATTACAGCTGCATAATGTTAACTGCCAGCAGTAATTATTGTCCTTGACCACCCATCCACTGAGTAATCTTGTTAATGTCTTCAACAAAGCGTTGATTCCCTCACACAATGTCTCACATTTTATGTCCTATCTGGGATTCTGTAACAACAGTGCTTATCTATGACTTATTAACTGCTAGACGTCTAACAATCTACCTACAGCGTAAAAATATATTTGGTCAGACGGTTTAAACTATATTCTATGAAATTATCTTGCCAAATAGCTGATCATCTATTACAATATACTTATGTAGATAGATAACACTTTATTAAAACACCAACAAACAATAAAAAAAAAACAGTTCAGTAGTTTTGAGACAAAGAGCAAACCCACATTGTGTACCACGTGAGTTACCGTAGTTTATTTGTGATAGAGCCGTTTTCGACGTAGTACCTACTTTTTAAACTAATTAAGTTTTTCATCATAATCATCATCCACAGCCTTCTCTATACCACTGCTGGGCATAGGCCTCTCTTTGAATGTGCCAGCTGGGTCGATCTTGTGCAGACCTGATCCAAAGATTAAGTATTTACTTGATCATAATTGGTCTGATGGTAAGCCATCATTATGTTCTAACATAAAGCTTTATCGGGTAAGAACTAATCACTCCTGCTTTTAAGATTGATGGATAGGTATATGAATACCTCTTTGGCATTTTGTGTCGGCTATCGGATGTGATGTTTAATGTCGTTGTTTCAAGCAAACGACCCATTAACATCTTGAACTCATCTGACCTTCACAATGGAACAGAATAAAGTCCTAAAACCTTTTAGCTAAATCAAAATAACTGACGAAATTGAATGACTGCCACTTCACGGTTCATTAAAAGTTGACATAATATTTTATTGACTTGCTTTGACTTTTATTTAAAATAGTTTAAAATTAGTAAACTTCGTTTGCTTTAGGCTGCTGTGTTACACTGATTCCTATACTATGTTTATGTTAACAATCAAAATGTTTTTTTTTTTTAATAAAGTGAATTGTGAACATTTTCTTAATAAGTTTGATTAAAATTTTCTCAGATTATTATATTAAAGGATTAGATAAACCGTTAGTGTGCTAAGTTAATAAGCTTTCTTAGTACAAGGTTTACATAACCCGTAGAGAAACTTCAAACAAGTATCTGCAACGTAGTTTGTGCGTTAAAGAAAATACTTGGAAAGTTAATTAAAATAATGAAGTACAGAATATGTAACACGGCTGGATGCTCACGGCTTCGCTCGCATCAAGAAGTAAAACATGCATCCTCTATTTCACGCCTCTAAAAGTGGCATTTCCAAAAACCCTTTCTTACCGGGTGCCCATGGCTTAATATCTACCTGCAAGCCAAATTTCAGCCCGCTCCGTCCTATGATGTGGGCTGCGATCACTATGTCAGTCAGTCAGTCAGTCAACTTTGAATTTTATATATTTAAAAGAAGATAGATAGATAGATAACAAAATTGACGAAATGATTTCTAAGTTTTAAAATTCTTAAGGGAAATTTTCAGTCAAACAATCAATTTGATTGATAGCGGGTAGAAATTTATTTCATGGGAAAATCCTTGGAAAATCAGACTGATTGTGGTGTCAGAAACTAGATGTCAGAATTTCTCGTCTCATTTCATTATTCACTAGTCAAACGCAAAACAAAAAAAAACCCTATTTCATGATGAATCAATCTTTTGGTCTATTTACTCTATTCAAATTATTTTCTAAGTCAATATATTATAGTTTTACTTATTTGTTATTTCTCAAATTACTTGTGTTTTGTAAGTTCATACTGTTTTTCTATATATTTATGTAAATTTTGTATGTATGTAGATATGTTAATAAAGTCTTTATCTATATATAAGGTCAGGTCTTCCTCAGCAATTAAACAAAACTGTGTTTTTGTAGCTAAAACCAGATTGTATTAATAAGTAAGTAACAATTTCGCTTAATACTATGGTTATAAACTAGATTATCTGTATGTGTCTGTTATTAGTTGTAACACTTACCTAAAACAAAATCAACAAATAATTTTCATGCTTTAGTTGTAGTTATTTTAAATAGTTAATCTATTAAATTTGTAATTTGTTCAATATTTTTCAATTTCACATTTTCACACAGTACAGTACTTTTTTATAGGTTATGGTAGCTGTCAATGTCAATCAAATCATACATCAAAGCTGTCAATGCTTACAAATATTCTAGTTAACAAAAAATTCTGTACAAACACAAAATCAACAACTCTGTACAAATACAAAAGCTTGCTATAAATCGAGATGAGGTCTTTGAAGCCTTAGATGACTGTTGTACTTAAAACTAAATTGGTTTTTGTTGCTTAGAAGCGTTAAGTTACTCTCAGATATTAGTCGTGATTGTAAGTATATAGATCAGCAACACTTTATTGTAAACAAAAAAAACTTTCAGAAGACTCCTTTTTCTTTCCTCCTTTTTACGAAGTTGGTTAAAAAATAATATGCAGTACATTATGTACCTATCTAAGGTAATTTTTACAGGGTACGATGAATGTAGGTATGAGTTTAAAATGCTATTTCATCTAAATGTGCCATTACTAACAATTGTTTCCACTACATACGTTTCTCCCACGTCCCTATGTCCCCAATGATAGCACAGAACGGACCCTTAATTCGTGCAAACATCAAACGCAAGCCACGCGGGCTCTCGCCCACGGTTTACCCACGGTAGCGCCTAGATTACACGGGACTTCTCGAATATTGCTCGTTAAAAACAATATTGGTCTAACAAGCCGCCTTTCAAAGGAGTCATTGCTCGTAAGGTAAGTAAAGAACAGATTTTATTATTTTTGTTCTTAGTAAGTTGTGAAGTAGCGTGGGCGGAGGATTAGAACAGTTGTAATGAATTACTGGGGTTGGGGTTGAATTACGGGAAATCTGGATTAGACGTAGTATTTTCCAGATGAGAAACTTTGTAGTATTTTTTTGTTCTGTCTTTCTTTTTATCTTTTGTACCAATCAAACAATGAAATAGGCACTTATAAATAGTGACATATGACAACCAACTAACTACCAAAGGTTGAGTAGTTGTTTTTGGGTTTTGTAGCAATGTTCATAGCATGAAAATCATTATTTTGGGAAACTATAAAATCACAAAACTGCAGATATGGTTGGTGTTTGACTTTTTCTTTTCTTTCTATCTTTTTCTTTACAATCTGAGGCATAATTTCTCACTTAATTTTTCCTAGCATCGCTTATACAACCATGTTTAAACGCATTTAGCGACAAAATTGTAAGAAAAACAGGATGTCACAGCACAGGAATAGACCTAGTGTGATATCCAGGGTTTACCTATTAGTGTACAGTTATCCACAACGCCCTAGTTGTAATCCTCTATTTTCAATCAACCTTACTGTAAAACCCTTTTGAAAGATCAAATAAACGCTTTTTATGTTATGTTAACTTGCATTTCATGACTTTAAGTTTAGTATGTATTACATTTACCAGTATTTTAGTCTAGTACGGCAGTTGTTAAGCTACGTCAGAGGCCCTTAGGGTGGCTTGATAAACTCTCGACAACAGAGTTGGCTCCTCTCATTCGATATCAAGAAGATTTTCGTTTTTTTATCAGAGCATGCCCGATTATAGCATCACTTCTAGTAGATATTTTTAACAGGCGAGAGTAAACCGGTTTCTTCTAGGCAAGAGCGCTAGATCGTAGATTACAACGTTGCTTAACATCAGGCAAGTTTTAGTCAAGCGTGAGCCTATCTCATGTAAAACAAAACAACAAAATAACTAACTAAATGACTTGTCACAAGTCACAACTAGTTAACAATAATTTCATAAATTGTCTGTACAAGTGCTTATTGATATAGTCCTAAGTTGATTTCCCCCGAGCACAAGTTAGACGAAACTGAGTTATTTATTATACCTACTAGATTTTAATGAAATATAAACAAAAGTTTAGGAATTCTTGATCACATGTATAAGTGTTTTTGTCTTGTCTACGTATAATAAGTATGTATTTACAAAAGAAAAGTATATACATACATATGTATTACGTCCGTTATCAAATACCCATGATACAACCGTAAGCTTAGTATGGGGCTAGATGGCGCTGTGTGATATGTCCTGAATTTTATTTAGACTATTTTAATAGTAACATCTTCAACTCAGTAACATCTTCAGTTAATAGCACCAAACCCCTCTGTCACTTTTGTTACTCTGCATACACTTATCCTTTATACAATATCAATTTAGGATTTCACTGGAAAAACTGTTCTTCAAACCGCAAAGTAGTGCTTGCACACAACTACGAAGAGACTGAATAGGAAAGTTGATTTTACACACATTTACAATTATATGTATGTATTATAGTAAACCACCAGCTTAGAATCAAACTAAATAGTAGCTTTTAAAAGCTTTACATATACGTATGTACTGAATCTAGTCTACGCATTTATGTAGTGTAAAAGCTTTCAGCGATGGATCAGGTTAAAACGCTAAAGCCGTAAAATTTTCAGGAATGGATTTTCAATATTATCACTGGTTAATAATATTTGATGTTTTAATGTCAGTGTAAATTCGAAAAATTAAGCAGAACAATTAAGAGATTGGGAGAATTAAGAGATTAGGTTACAAAGCACATTGTTCATACTTAAATTAACTTTTACTTCAAAAACTACGTTTAAACAATTAAACAGCTGTACCGAAATAGTTGAAATATGGTGCGACAACAGATTTGATCCTTAATTACTATTTAGCTTTCACATATATTTTCGGTTTTTTTTGTATTACAAATATTAAATTTATTGATTAATATTTTTACTCAGTAAACCAACCAAACCAACAAAAAGTAATATGAAATGAAATAATTCGGTTGATCATTCATACCATATAAATGTACTTAATTCTGATTCGTTCAATACTTTACGCGCTCCCCGCAGCTCCCATATTATACGGAGGTGAAGACCCAGTACTGAGGAAGTAGGTCCCCCCCGCTCCCCTAGAGGAGTGGTACCCCAGGTGGGTGAGCTCGTGCTTCCGACATCGGCCCTCCTTGAACATCGTCCAGTTTTCACATTTGCGAGCTGAAATAGAAGAAAATACTCTAAATTAAGTTTTTTTTTTATTCTTCAGATGGTTTACTTTCAATTTAATGCCACTTTTCATTCTATGAATTTTTTTATTATCTTAATAATTAACAATCTAAAAAAATCTCAATGATAAAATGTATTATAGTTCCTAACTCAAGCTATTATCAGTTGTGTTTTTTTATTAGTGAGTATGTTTATTCCATAAATCAATTTGGTTGAAATTATACTGACAAAGTAAGCGATTGTTAAGTTGAATAAGTTTGTCAAAGTCTTATAGTTCTACCTCCACAAGCAGCTACATCAATTTCGGCTTAACGCGTATAAAACTGAAACCACAACCAGCACCTGGTAAGTGCGTCATTTCCTGGTTCAAAACAGTCACCGGCACCAAATATTGACGTAACCCTCAAGTGCACGGGAGTCGCAAGTTAAACAGGGCTTATTGTTGCTAAAACAATGGTTTACATCGAGATTTCTTTGCACAAAATATTTTCCAATACGTTCAATATTGATCTTGGGAATTAATTACTGCTCCAGGTAAAGGGGGAGTCAGACTAGGGAGGAATCAGTTGGGAGTTATAATCATCGCATCTGTCATCATTTTCTTATTTTAGTGGCCTTTGTGTAACGTTTGAGCACTGTCCACCATTTATATTAAGAATACGGAAAGGAAAATAATCTATTTATTACGAATTTGAAAATCTCTGGGCATCCATTTTCTGGAAACAAGGTCCCTAAGAGTGCTAACAACCGCTTAGACTGAAGTGTTTTGAAATTAGTATGGATTTTCGCCAGTCAGTTAGTAGCCCGTAGCTTAGCGGTTAAGGCGTTCTGACGGTAACAGAAACACGCAGGTTCTAATCCTACCGGTCGTGATTATTTTCGCTCATTTTACAATAAAAGTTTAAGTCCCTAAGAGTGTTTGAAAGTTTGGCTGTCCTTAATATGAAGGTAGAATCAAATGGTGCGCTCACCACAATGTTCTAGCATAAGATTGTTTTGTGAGGTAGAGGTAATACTTTACAGATAATGCATCAATCCTAAATCTTTTTAAAATCAAGCCCAAGTCTGATCGCGCCCTAATTATCGTCGAGGTGGTATTCAATAGCGTATTGTCGTCGACCCAGTTCGCTCGAGGAATCCAAGTACCTACAAATCGGGATTTTAATGAGCACTCTTCAGAAATACCAGTCGTTTAGTATTTCGACGTATTTAATCACAGTATGATTAGAAACTATGTGAGAACGAAGCAAAACATGTTGATTAAACGTTGAGGTCGAATATCGTGAATAGGCAGACGGGAAAGAATTTGTGTTGCCTATATTTTGATAAAAAGTTCTGTGTTCTTTGTAGGTATGTCATTTATGATATTACACACTACAATATGAAATTTTATTATACCTACAATGTTTTGTTTGCTTTCATATTAGGACAAATAAAGTAAACATAAACCTCTCAATTGTTTGAAAATTTTATAGAAAAAACTGATGCAGTGTGTATTTATGTACCTATGTATGTTGGGACTAAAACTAAAGCCATTTGGATTATAATCCTAACACATTTATCAGATAGTAAACCATTATCGATTTATCACAACTAATGGACTTATATGCTCGTAAATATGGCTGGTGAAACTGAAATATTAGGGACTTAGCATTACTGTCCGTCTGACTACCACATTAAATGAGACGTAAGCGTAAGTAAACTTTTCTAGCTGCCATGAACTAAGACACGTGTCAAGTTACCTTTTTATACGAAAATGGTGAGCAAATTGCTCTTAGATTTTAACCTCTTTTAAAATTTGTTGATAGAAATAAAAAAAATACTGATACAGGCGATTGTAGCAATCCCTAAATTCATGTCTTGTTGTAAAACTATTAAAAAAAATCTTACCAGGAAAGGCTCTAGGTGAGTTGATAGACTCTGCAAACAGCTCCCAGGCGCGGCTGTGGTCGCAGATATAGAAGTAGCACCCTGGCTGGGACTTGCCGCCGTTTGGGAAGAAGTCTTTGTGCCCTGGAAAATAGGTTACAAATGCAGATGAAAGTTTACAGTATATGTGTTACGGCTAATACCCGAAGTGCGGCTACACCTAGTTTTAGCCGGTTAGAACTAGGTGTAGCCACTTAGTCTTGGTTAAACCTAGTACTAGCCGATTGTTTTCGGGTAAAACTAGGTAGTGTAGCCGCACTTCGGGTATTAGCCGTAACATATGCACTAAAAAAGCGAAAAACAATAACTTGATTAAATTATTATGTCACGATGTTTGCATATGACTACAGCCCCCCTGATGTTAAAAAAATAAGAAAAAAATATATACATACATACTACGAGTACATAGTCACAAACTTTCAGCCTATCAATATTTGTTCAGTTTGTTCCTCTTTCGTGCAGATTTCAAAACATGATGGTTGGTAACACGAGTTGCACTTACAATTGAATTAAAATTTGATAAAAAAATGATTTGTTTATTGGCTTTTGGAGAAATTCCTTTTTGCTTGCAAGGTTTTTTCATAAACACTAATAAACTTGTTATTTTTTTAAATTTATAAATCGAAATTGAATAATATAAATACATATGATACATTGATCTACACTTGATGTCGTTATTAGAAAAGGTCTCAGCTGAAACTTTTTAGGAAAGGTTAGAAATGAATGATTTTCTTGACATTTACCATGATTTTAATCGAAATCTTGATTGAATTAATAATTAATTAATCTTGGGAGATTTTATATCATTCTAACTATCTGTGTAAGAGCCTTCCATTAACCGTTATGAATGTATGAATGTTTTTTCTCATATAAAGTAATTGAAAAATCACTCTCGAAATTGCATTTATATTTGAGATCTCCACTTTGGTCACATCTAAATTTTAGAAACTTTTAAATTCCATTTCAACTCGCCATGTTTTTGTTTCTTAAATGATTTATATAAATTGTCACTCTTAGAAGTTTTTTACAGTTTTAACAAAATTGCAACCTCAGGCGGTTCAAGAAAATAAATTGACAATTTCAAACAGCACATATACTAACTTAAATAAAGTAAAATGGTGAATTCTGTTATCAACAAATTTGCAAGAAAATAAAACTTGGTTACGATTGAGTTCTGTCCAGGACACTAACACCCAAAATGGATAATCTAGTTATGTTTCCCAACTAGCCAGATATTTTATTTTACGTGTGACGAATATTGACGAATAGGTAATTGTTCTAATTTTTTAAAGAAAATACTATGTATTACAATATCTAAATATATAAAACTCAAAGGTGACGGAATGTCTGACATAGTTATATAACAACGCACAGCCCAAACCACTAGACGGATCGAGCTGAAATTTGGCATACAGGTAGATGTTACAACGTAGGCATCCAAGAAAGGATTTTTGGAAATGCCACTTTAATAGTGGCATTTAAAAAAAGGGTGAAATAGGGGATGCAAGTTTTACTTCTTAATGCGAGCGAAGCCGCGAGCACCTACAAATTTTAAAATGTATGTGCTGTATACTATTTAAGTTGTAACTCTGAGTACTCTTTCTAATTACGATTTTGTATTTATCCCTGCATTAAAACTAATGAAACACCAAAAACAAGTTTGCTAAAACTAATGACTTTTGTAATTACATCAGAGGGTTACTGAAACCTAATGAGCAACTATCTAAAGGCAGCTTTAAATTACATCATTACTTTTTAGTTTTGTTGTGCACTTTAGAATTTGTTTTCAAGTGGTTTTTGTAAGAGAGTGGTAGACCCCCGTGTGTAATTTTTTAAACTGCAACAGGGGTTTTAACGTGCTACTGCACTGAAGTAAACAGATTAGACCTAAAAGGTACTATGAAAAGCAGTCAAACTCTTTTCCTTTTTGCTCTAACTGCAGTTAAATTATTCATGATTTATTGTAAAATGTCATGATTGTTGAACACAGCAAATACATTAGTACGCTGAATTACAGCCGTTGTTAAAGGATTTTCTTTAGGTATTACTTAGTAATATTTTTTCCAATGTTTAATAGTAAACCTGCGTTCAGTTACATGACTTATTACTATGGTGTTATTAATTAATAATTTGTATTACCAATAAGATCCTCAATCCCCAGCATGGCTGCGTTGGTGTGTATAACATCGACGTAGGCCGCGTCGGTGTGGTCGAGTCTCTCCTCAGGACCTACCGTGCTGAAACAAGGACCGGCAGGATCTAGACCTGAAATGAGATTTGTGAGAATAATGTTATATTATTTAGTAGGCCCTGTAGTGGGCTTTATGAGCGGACAATAATTATGTTGATAAAAATCTACGATCTTCGTACCAGTAATCCTTCCAACAAGTTTCCCCGTAGCGTCACGCACTTGTTTCCCTGCCCTGCCTACTATGTGGCTGCCGAGGCTGTGACCGATCAGGTGGATCTTCGAAGGATCCTGGCCACCTGAAACAACGATTACAAATTAATAAAGCTTTTTAGATTAGCTAAATTTTGATATGGTTAAATGGAGTAAAATGAAGCCTTTTCTTGATTGATTTTGTATTTACGAAAGAAAAGTATATATGTATTATATCCGTTATCCAGTGCCCATAATACAAGCGTAAGCTTTAAGTATAGGGCTGTATGGCGCTGTGTGATATGTCCTGAGATATTTGTTAAATGTAATATAATTATTATTTTGATAGCTATTATATTTTTTTGAAGCGCCTGTGGTTCAAGCTGGCTAAGTTAAGCCATTGCCGCCGCAATCAACCCTTAGATATGTGACTTAGTGATGTGTAATGTCTGGGCGCTTCCGTGGGTTGAATATCTTGTTGAACAAATAATTCCCTGCTGATCGTTAAATCATCAGACGCCTCTCGGGCAGTTTGAAAACTTTCGGCAACAGACGCAGTCACTGTTATAAACGAACTTTCTTATTTTTATCAACAAGTACTCGTATATTAACTTTATATTTAACTATCTCTAACCTAATATATAACAGTACCTTTTATGTATACTTAAATAAAAATAAAAAAATAGAAATTCACAAACACATTTTTATGAACTATAGGAACAAATTGTACAATGTGTTGCTAGTTTAATCACGTTCTAGAAAAATACATCAATTTCAACTTGGATTTAGGATTATTGGCAAATAAAATACGAGTACTGTAGTTTGATTGAATACGTGACACTTTCGAATGAATGTGTGATGCATGAGAGTGTTAGTTAAGGAATTAACAGCATAAACCGGTTTAGGTTTCAGACAGAATGTAGATTTTAGATAAGTCTAAAAAAAATTGGTTCATATTAAAGAAAATCTGCCGTTATTCAAGATCAGTGATCAAACAGTTTCAAACCTGACAAATGTTTTATCAAAACTTTCAATAAAAACTTAAGCAACTGATTGATTTTCTATATTATATATTACACAAAAAATACATTCTTTAAATCAATTAGCGTTTTCTTTTTTTTTTCAAATAACTTTGTTTTCATTATGTATGACGTAAGTATGAGTTACCTTCAATAAAATTGGTTAAAACAGCACCGAGCAGTTCTCCCATAAACCTAGCATAAGTGGACGATCTGAAATACTCCAACTTTATGACCTCTCTCCCATCTAACGCAAACAGTTTCATATGTCTTTGCTTCGAAAACTCTGGCGCTAGGGCTTGTACCATCATCCCATCTGAACTCTCCATAAACCCATGAACAAATACAACAATATGGTCGTCTTCTTGTACTAGCCTCTTCAAAGATTTTTTAGAGGTTATATTGTATTTAATGGTTTCTCCTCTCGTGATGTGATCTAACGTAATGTGTTCTAGCGCTGATGTTGCGTTCTTTGCCGCCATTTGTTCGTAACTTATGCCGAACATGTTCTTTAAGATTTCGCCTGAAAATCACAATTGTTATGATTGTTGTAAAAGTTGAAGTCAAACGTCAGTCCATCATTTGTAAATTCTGTGTACATATACATATACTATGGGACATATATCTGTGGGCAATAATAAATTCACACAAATATAACGTACATTCGTTTCTTGTACTCACATTTATTAGTCCCCGGACTTAACAAAGGCGACACAGTGTCTATAAGAGACCTGATACTGAAGGCTGCACTATCACGACGTTTCAAACTCCTCAAGTCGGCACAATAAACTGTATTGGTCAATACATTGAATATAAAAACCACTGCAGCGTACCTTGCTGAAAAATAAGCATAATTTATCATCATAGCCAGCCTTTTTATCTCATACTTAGCTGTCTATTTCGTTCCACTTGAATGTCAGTGACTTCAGTGACATAAAACACCTTTAGGATTTTCAACAACAGCTTGTCGAAAGCATCACACAGATGGCAAATATCATTATCACAAACAATATTAATTCCACAAAACTTGCAAAGATGCACTTAACTAAATATGAAATGATTTTAGATATATATATATTTTTGTGTAAGACAACTCCAGTAGTGTTAAATGTAATGTAATAATGCGATACTCACGGCTCATCATTTCTTAATGTTACACATCACAGTACGCTAGATATAATGGTGTTTTCAACTAGCTATCAATACATTTGCCTTCGCATGGCTGTATAAAAATATCGCTATTCTTTACAATTATAGCTTCATTATAATAATGTTTTGTTACAGGCAGTAATTGACAATTGACAAATCGTAAAATTACGTCAATTTTCATTGTACATATTTCTACATTGATAAGATTTTTTTTCCTACAATTAGATATTAAGACTCGAAGTTGTTCTACATAACGTGTTTAGATTTTTCACTTCTTGTTCGTATGGTAGCTTCTAGGGTATGAAGCTAGATTTAACTATTATTATACAATTATTTATTATACAAAAAATACATAAAACTAAAAAAGCAGAATAAATATTATAACGCAGTAATCTACTTCTACTAAAAATAAATAATGTGGGACTAGTTGTTCTGTAAAATGTCTGTTTTTTTTTATTACAGCAACAAAGGTATAGCACGCAAAAAAGTAATAGCCTCTTCATTTCTTACTATGTCGTCAGATTTAATGTCAATTTATATGTTTCCTTGAGAATTTGTACAAATTATACAAAATTATTTTCCGGTACTCAGCCTCGTAAACTATTGTTTTAACAATTTATAGCAACACTAACTTATTAACAATATGAATTTGTGGTCATTATAATCTAGGTATATATACAACCCACCAGTGGCTTGGATGGGTGGAGGGTGGACGGACATGTCTTGCCCCATTAAAACGAAGTGTCTTTTTTTAAATCTCTGTAGCGCACTTTAGCTAAAAAGTTTTTATACTAGGAAGTTGGTTTATTGTTGCAAGCATTTATGAAAAAATAAATCTGTTATGCCGCGGTCATTGTATGAAAATAGAAATACACCAATGACAGCGCATAGAGATCATTTTCATCGTTACTTCTAGAAATATCAATAAATGAAATAAATAAATATTCCGGGACATTGCACGCAGCGCCATCTAGCCCGGAAATCATCCATCTATCTTCTATAATCGAGGGATAGTCAGTCCAATATTTCTACACTACTGATGTGATAGTGATGTACGAAATAAATGCGATATTTATTTGCCAACCGTCCAGTTTAAATAATGACATCCGAGAGCGTCCGTAGCGATTTTATCGTCGTCATTTCGTTCCGTTTGGCTGAGCCTCATTATTTGTTGCCTCAGGTGCCATCATACGTTTAATTTCACCGTATTCAATCACAGCGAATTGAATTTTCACGTACGAGTATATGTATAAGTAATGTAAATCTGAATGATGACTTCCTAACTAATACATGTAATACTAGCTGTGCTCACTTGTTCAGGATTCAAATTAACGTATGTGTTAATTCGGGATCTTATTTATCTCTATATCAAGTTTAATCCAAATCGGTTCAGCCGTTTAAGCGCGAAGAAGGAAGAACATATCATATCACAAACGTTTAAGTTTCAGTTTCAGTCAGTCAGCACAGGATGTTTTCTCTTCCTTTTTATTCTATCGCTCGTCATCTCGTCATTCACACAGTTCATTGATCACTCGTCAATTTCTATCTAACTGAAACGTCAAATCCCATAAACTTAGCCTTGATATTCGAGTCATGTAAGGCATCTTTAACACTAAGGCTAGACGTCACAAAAGTTTGTTAGCACTCAGATATAACTAACACTCGCACACAATATGTAATTACCCGTATTTGCCCTTAATTGTTACCGTTGTACCGCACTTGAACCAACCTTGATTTTGCAGAATCATTATTGAGATGTTTTATTTAGTAAATCTATTTTGGATTTTAGCTCTGGATGCATGTTTCTCACGATGTTTTCTTTCACCTGCCAATGCAAATGTACACTTTACTTGAAAATCCATCCTTGGAATAGGGCCCAAATCTAATCAGGGGCCTTAATACATGAAACGGGAAATTTTCTAATCTAGCCAATCGTGCTAAATATAGTATTTATATGTACATATATGTTCTAATGTTACTAATATTGAATGACTTTGAAAAACCAATCCAGACCACAAATTACAGCTGGTTACCAAATTAAATTAATAACCCACTTATTGCAATTTCGGGTATTCAATGCCCCAAAATTAGTGATATGAGCGTAGTTGACATTGTCGCCGGATATTGCATTACAAACATTGTTACAAATTGGCGACAAATCACTCCGAAAGCACTAATCACAGTTGGATATTCAACTAAAATACAGTCTAGGTTGTAATTTATTGGTTTTTGAACGGAGATTTGGTTGAAACTAAGCAAACTAATTGGATGTTGCGGTGTTAGGTCTTATATTCGCACAGCGCCATCTAGCCTCAAACCTCGGAAGCAGTTGCTAGCAGGTGCTACTCTTAGATAACGGATTTCACTAACACTATCAGGATATAGATTAAAATAACAATTGCTGCTGTCTGTTCAACCATCCGTCCACTTATGTATATGCTTGGATTTTTAAAACTTCGCAACGGATTTAGATGAGTTTTTTAATTAAATAATTACTTTAAAATAAAACAAACACTACATAACTACAATGATTTGATATTTATTGAAATAGCATCGCAACCAAATTTAAAATGAGTGCCCGAAATAATGCGCCATATTAATCGTTTAATCGTACCAAAAAGTAGACAATTATGATTAATATTATAAGACATATGAATATGTAAAAAAAGTATGAGCACAAACGCAATTCATTATACCGAACTTAATTAAAATTGTTAGTTAGTAATTACTAATGGTACTAAACAATGGTACAAACACTCAATTTTTGGCAATCTTAACTGTGCTTCCGGAAAAAAATATTGTTGGCTCAAAAAAGAAGTAAGTAGCAAAACATTTTGTAGAAAACGTTTTTTTATCTACTGAAGTTAGAACTATTAAAAAATAAACGTGTACGTTAAGGTTTAAAAGTTTTACTGTTTGTGGTCAAATTAAACACACGACAAAATTTGTCGATATTCTCTAGTGTTCTCATAGCTTTTTAATTTAGAAGTAAATTTAATAGTCCCGTTTCTGAGTAAAATCTAAGTTGCGAGACTTTATATTATAAGTGCAAATCTTAAAAACCTGTTAATCCATAGTTTTTTTCCGAGATTGCATGCTGTGAGTACCTATGTATTAGTAACTCTACATCATTGACATAGACGTATATTATCATTTCAGTAATGGCTTCATTATCTTCGTTGTCTTAGGCCTTATAATTTCTACGTCTGTAGATATGTCATCAACGTAGTTACTCCAACAAATGTTAGTTTATTATACAGGCCTACTGACAATCGAGTATTTTTTTTCTTATAATCATCATCATCACCTCGGCCCGTGTTCACCCACTGATTACTAATGAGTATACATAGGCCTTCTCTCTAGAGTCACACGGTTCGGTCTCCAGCCCCTTCAGTCCAGTTCCTACCAACGTACCGAGCCATGGTATCTGCGACTATCGGGCAGATGGTTTCATATAACAAAATTTAAAAAAAAACTTGAGTTCATTTTTTGGTAGTTGATTTTTGGGTAAATTGTAGGGTCTTGAAAGTGATTTCAACTATTTTTATTTAAATAGTTTATATCACGTGAAAGTAACACAATGTGAGTATATATTTGATTCTTATTCAGTATTCATCCTTAAACCACTCATCAATGAATAATGTCTATCTATACTAATATTATAAAGCTGAAGAGTTTGTTTGTTTGTTTGTTTGAACGCGCTATTCTCAGGAACTACTGGTGTGAATTGAAAAATTCTTTTTGTGTTTAATAGACCATTTATCGAGGAAGGCTTTAGGCTATATAACATCAAGCTGCAACTAATAGGAGCGAAGTAATAATGGAAAATGTGGAAAAAACGGGGAATTTTTTTCATCTTTAAGGCTTCCGTTGTGTGCGCTGCGAAAACGGTTCAAGATATCACAAAAATATGTATGAATGAATTATTTCTCTTAAAATAATCTAACAAAATGTCTTGTATCAGAGTTATTCTTTTTTATGTCTAAAAATAATAACATTCATTCAAATCAACTTACAAAACACATTATTCTTGTTTTTCTTTTTTTCAGGTATTTGACAACTTCGCCTCCTGAAGCGATATACCCGGGTGTTATAAAAACTTTTCACAACGTGAAGATTGGAGTTATTAAAAGCTAGTACATTTCGTTGTTCATCTATTGACAGTTTCTAACCCAACATAGTTTGTCAACAGCAACTCTGTACAAGATGTTTGCATTCATCATACCTCTTTGAGTAAATTACTACTTATTTTACACGTCCGAGTTTAGTTTCCGATGAGGACCTACATTACAGAACTGTGATGTATCATTTATGATGATGAAGGAGACAGTTTAATTTTATAGTGAAGACCATATAATAAAATATATGCCTAACGTTATTATTTTGTTTCATATAAACGCAAACGACTTTTTTTTAATATCAATCTTATTATTTATAACACCAACACGTTAAACATTATGGAAAATTACATCAAATTAATTATTAAGTCAAATTACACAATAAACATAAAATACACAATCTAACGACATAATCTAAATCTAATCTAAATATACATAAAACTCAAAGGTGACTGACTGATTGACATATCAACGCACAGCCCAAACCACTGGACGGATCGGGCAGAAATTTGGCATGCAGGTGGATGTTATAACGCAGGCATCCGCTAAGAAAGGATTTTTGGAAATGCCACGTTAAAGGGGGGAAATAGGGGATTCAAAGTTAACTTCTTAATGCGAGCTAAGCCGCGAGCACCCACTAGTTATTATAATAATTTTGCATCTACATTATGGTACTCATAGGAAGTCTATTAGTTTATCACTATATGATAAATGAACGTAAAACTAACGATTTTCCTCTTTATCAATAAGCTGATAAGCTGTTTGACATGATAATTCGGGCTAGAAATAGTTTGACGAGTTTATAAAACTAGACACATACCTAGGTATGTGTCAGATCTAGATCTGAATATATAAAAATTAAAAGTGACCGACTGTGTGACTGACATAGTGATCTATCAACGCACAGCCCAAACTACTGGACGGATCGGGCTGATATTTGGCATGTAGGTAGATGGTATGACGTAGGCATATTATGTACGTTAAGAAATATTTTTTGGAAATGCCACTTTTAAAGGGGAGAAATAGGGGATGCAAGGTTTACTTCTTAATGCGAGCGAAGCCGAGATCACCTACTAGTTATTATAATAATTATGCATATACATTATGGTACTCATAGCAAGTCTATTAGTTTATCACTATATGGTATAAGTGAACGTAAAACTAACCATTTTCCTCTTTATCAAAAAGCTGATAAGCCGTTATGACATGATAATTTGGGCTAGAAATAGTTTGACGAGTTTATAAAACTAGACACATACCTAGATTTAATATAAACAGGGTTTAAATAACTGTGTAAACTAATCTAAACATATTTATTTGCGTAACAGTATTTATTACAAGATCGACGCAGCTGGCACATTCAAAGAGAGGCCTATGCCCAGCAGTGGGATAGAGAAGGCTTTGGATGATGATGATGATGAACAGTATTTCTGCATCTTATTTTTTGCGAATCAACAACTGCACCGTGGCCATCGTCATTAATCAAACAGAATCCAATGAATAGTGAAAGGATGCCAAAATTGATAAAAACTAGCACTAACGATCTAGCATTGAATAGACTTCAAAGTTATGAAACGAAGTGTAAAAAATGAAATGTCTAGTTTGAAAAAAAAACACTAAATTGCCGTACAGGTTTATTTCGTAACGATATGTTGAACGAATAATAAAGTCAAATCAAAACTACGCAAACAGTTCATGAAAATAACAGGATAGTCGAAACAAAAACCATATGCTATTCCATAAAAAATGCAGAGAGAAAAACTAATTTTTGCAATGATTTTTGTGCAGCTTTATTTTGCGTTCAGTGCGTTTGATAAGTGGTTTATTTCTTTCTTAGTCATAAATTTACACCGCACCGTTACAGTAAATGGTTAATCTTTCAAAAACAAATATCAAATTTGAAAAGATAACATTGATGTTTTATACAATTTTTATAAAACACCGTAGGCTAAAGTACGTAAATACTTGATTGTAACTTTATTAATAAACAAATGAAACCGAGGACCACAACTAGTTATTCACTTATTGCAAAATAGAGATGAACTCGTCATCGTTACTCACCGAGATACTTACCAGCACTAATTTCACGCCATGGACTAGATAAGCCATAGAGAAGCAATGCTGTAAGCCCATTTGATTCCGTAAAAATAAACCACGCAATGAGCTGTCGTGTACTTATTCGTATAATGTATGATACAATAAGCTAACTAAAAAAAGCAAGTCCAAAAAAATATATGATTAATTAAAGCATTGGCGTTGGCGTTATAATTTCCCGTACCTACTTTATCTGAGTTATTTCCGGTAAGTCCTGGCTATGAAATGTACGTAGGCCATAGAAAAAGGGAACAGCTATGTATACCTTAGACGGACATAACTGAAATTTGATGTGTCGTCTAATTTATTATCGATATATTTTTACCGTCCGTTACATCCATCGTTCATGGGATAAAATTACCAAAACAGTTCTGTTACTTTAATTTTGATTATTGAAACCTAGAATTGGATCACTTACCATCAATTGAATTATGCTTAAGTACAATAAAAAAAAACTCTGTATCTTCCATATCGACATTTCATTCCGAATGACAGTTATATCTACAAGTTTTACATCTATGTTCCCGCACCATGCGATCTAGGATCATTACGTGCGAAGTGTTGTGTGAATACAGTTGTGCTTTATTATCGAATTGGAGCTCCCTCGGGACTTAGTCCGATTGGGGAGGATTTATGTAGTTATGTGAGTACTAGATTGCCACCCTGCACGACTCGATTTTATTTGAATTTTAGGTAAGAAAAAGGTTTTTACAAAAGTAGTAAGTAACTGATTTTGTGAAAAAATAAGCACACGTTATGGCAAAAAAAAATTGCTTGAAGTAGTAGGTACCTATGTTTTAAATTAATTAAATTTGTGACAAACACGTAAACTATCATATAAATACATTCCGTCTTATTACAAAACGCGGTTTAAATATTAGTCCAGGACCTTGAAAATAAAAAAATGTGTTCTTGTTGTTCAAACATCACATACAAGCAATCAAAATGTCAACAAAAATTGGAACTTTGATTTAACATTGGTACATTTTGACAGTTTGATAATTATGACAGTAGACATACAATTTTCGAATAACTAAAACGGACTGGACTTATATTTAAACCACGTTTTGTAATAAGGCCCTATATGTATGCATTTTGATATGCATAATGTAATATTTTGGCTTTTGGCTTTAGTCCTACCTTCTATGATTGAATTCATAAAGGTAGGTAAGCTAGAAAAGTGCCAAACAAGCAAGAAGTAAATTAATATTGAACGAAGTAATAAGACGTAAGTACGTTTTTAAATACTGAAATGGATTTACAATCATTGGTGACATATTATATGAATATTTTACTGAAATACAAACTTTTGAATGTGATAGTAAAGTTAATATTTCTTTAGATATAAAAACACAAACATTCAAGAATTATAAAATAATATGCAAGGAAAAATTTATTTCCAATTTTCCATTTGTGGGTAGATTGGTCTGTCACAGTCCTCGCAATGTTTACTTAGTAAAAGAAAATTACTACACAGTTCAAATTTATCTTTTTAATGAAACTTGTGTCTTGATTGCGCAAGTTTTAATGTGCCTGAAGAAGGTTTTTTATTACACTCATGTGTATTCCGAGACATGTTCAAGTTTTTATATAATTTATTTACTTATTATGAACTAGTAGACGCCCGCGGCTTCACTCGTGTTATTTCGGGATAAAAAGTAGTCTATGACACTTCCGGGAACTCATACTACCTACATACCAAAAATCATAACAATATCATAATTGCGTGATGAGCGTTTAAATAAACAGACAAAAAATCTATAAATTGTTGGAACGTGTTCTGTCATCAATCACCTAACCATTTTTTTTTAATATCTTCTATGTTCAGACTTTTGATCCTCTTCAGCTTAATTATATGTAAAGATAGATATATAAAGTGTCTACAAAACTGAGAAGACGCTTAAATGAGTATGAGTGTAGCATTTTGATTCAGTGTTTTAGCAACTGCGGATTTATATTATTCAGCTGTACATACAGCTAAAAATGTTGTTTAAATAACAGGACCGGGCGGTTTCATTAAAATTAAATTTATTACGATCATTATACGAATATAGTGATTCAAGCTCGAATGAATTTAAAATCACTATAGTCGCAAATACAAGCGAATATATAAAAAAACATTCAATGTAAATACTAACATCAATTGAGTAGTAAAAAAATGCTGTCGTAAATACTAGTATTTTTCTTGTGAACCAGCATAAAAATTACTAACTTGACTATTCACTATTTACTGTAAAAAAAACTAGCTCTGTTACCATATTTTTTGCCAACCTGGGTAATGTTATATGGAAACTAAGTTCATTATGATTAATCATATTTGAAAATCTAATTACGAGACAGATATGAATAGAACAAAGTTCTAAATATACAAATACAAATTCATTTATTTGCCAAAGAAATATTGTCACAAAATGTTTGGTATCCTCTGACCTCGTGGTAGCCGTTAGGCTGTGTTACGAGGCCAGAGTCATCTCCCAGTATATATCTAATTTAATTATAATTACTTCTTATGAGCTAGGTTACACAAACAATGTTATTATTTTATTTCAATATCTAACTACCCTCAATTTGTGTACAAATTCAAGTGGTATGAAATATAGTTTTCCTCTTACAGGTGGTGAACGCAAATAAAATGTCCAAAATAACATTTCAAATCAACGGCACCAAATATGAAGGTAAGAGTAAATCTTTCAGAACATTCGGACACTTATTTTCTTTTTATGAGGAAATCCCTGTCGGAACTTCCTTAAGGCTAACCATTTGTTTTCCTGTCTGAATCAATATGATTATTCTTTCTATTTATTTGTGTTTTGTGATTTATCTCGCATTGAACACTCGCAGATTTGCAGAATACGGTATTCTTTCGCGATTATCAAAGTTACGTAATAGTCATCGTGGTGCGGATATCGGATGGTTGACCGCACAAAAATAGTGTCTTGTAAATGTGGAGAATTTCGCAAACAGGTTTTGCAAACGTTGAATCATGTGAAAGGATCTTAATAAACTGTTAGCTCCAGAGTTCACGATTTTCACACTAAAAACTTGCAACAGACATGAGGTAAGAAATTTACCTCCTTGTTGTCTGAAGTGACAAGCTCACAAGCAGCACTGTGATTAAAGGTAGAGCATTTCTGTATATTGACTTTTTCAGTAATCATATTTTATCTAACTGGTTTAAATGTCACTCTGGAGAAATATGTAGTGTTTTTCCCGCTGCAACTGCTCTTTAACCAGCTTCAAACAACAAACTTGGTGGTTTTTAGTTGTGTTCCCCCGTATACCACCGCTACACCTCTCCTCCTAACCAAAGTGAACTTCGTCTCTTAAGATCTTATCAACACCGCACCTTCCATCTTCAAGTTTTGTTGTTTTCCTTCGGCAATATATTCTAGTCAGAGTTTCATTTACGATGGATTTCCGCAAAGTAACGCCTGATTCAATATCTTATCCAACTGGTTTAGTTCGTCACAAGTAAGATTTTTCTATCCCCAGTGGACGGGCGGTTCGGGCCGGAAGTGTCGCTGAACGACTACATCCGCAACGTGGCCAACTTCCGCGGCACGAAGGCGATGTGCCACGAGGGAGGCTGCGGCGCCTGCATCGTGTCTGTCACCGCGCCACTGCCTCCGGAACATACTGCTAGAACCTTCTCTGTAAACTCAGTATGTAATACTTTACCGGCTGAAGCTCCGCGAACTACAATCCTTAATGATCACATGAAACTAATTGATTAGAAAGAAAGGTAGTGCTAATAAGATAGCAAATTAATACTTCTGACCTCGTAATGCTCGGTTTGCAGGCCTGAACAAGATCACGCAAGGTGATAATGCCGCCCTCTAGAACATACATCTACAGTTTAACTCCTTTTATTATGTTCAGTTGTATTTGGAGTGCAATAAAGTTGTATTGTATTGTGATCACACGAAACTAATTTATTAGGAAGAAAGAGAGATCACAAAGTTAGTGCTAATAAAAGAGCAGGATATAGTGTTTCTGGCTTCGTATAGACAAAAAACTGATTATCAAATGCTAATGACAGCGCAGGCAGTCCTAGAAAAGAAAAGAGGTAATTAATTGCCCAGCCTTGGGTCGTAAAACACTTTTAATACCTACTCAAAATTTAATTAAACTTCAATGAGTTGATAAGTTGAAGTAGGTAATATTTTTTAGTAGATATCAATGAATTCTGTAGGGAGTACGAATAGAAATATCGCATTCAATTATTTTATTTTATTCTTTTTTACTAGGTATTTTATCTTACGATTCTCACTTGTTTTGACGTGCGTAAAACTCAATTTAACGAATACATAGATCGAGGTCGATCAGTTTTTGTTAGGCTATACAATATTAGGTGTTTGTCAGATTCTCAAGTTGTTTTTGTGTTATGATTTCATGCTTCACCTCTGACCTTATCAAATGATGATTCAGTGTAATCTTACAATAATATTGACATAAAAAATACTGGTCTTGAAAATCCGTATGTTGTACAAAAATTGTATAAAAAGTCTGTATTTGCCCATGTGAAATAAATCATTACAATTTTTAAAATAACTATTACATACGGCAGCTGTACATACAAAACCAATCACATAGATTGGATAAATTTTAAAAACAATTTGAAATTTATTTACGCTGGAATTTAACAAATCTTGGAGGTCACTACAATTGTAATGAAACCCAATACTTACCATCTCACTTGCTATTTGTATTTACTATAAAAATGTCAATGTAAAATTTTGCCAATTGACCTCCAAACTTCAATATGAAGATGGCACCCGATGATGATGATGATGACAAAAATGCATCAATCTTGGTCTTTCTTAATTCTCTGCACATCTTGGTGGCAGCGTCCTATGTCACAGGCTATTTAGCTAAACTAATTTTACTGACAGGATAATTTAGCTTAATTAACGGAGGTATTCATATGCATAATTGTAATTTCATGCAATTATCGAACTGGTCATGCGGTTATCTTATCGAATGAGAGTGGCCGATTTTGGTATCAAGAATTTATCAAGCTGCCCTAAGAGCCTCCGTGTCATCCAATCCACGGAAGCGGCCAAAATGGAATGCTCACCCATCCAAAGACTGACCGCGTCGACATATGCTTAATATTGTTTTTAATAATACGGGTCCGCACTCGACCACCCTTTTCTTATGTTAAACTATAGCTGTACTATACGGCATACGGCCTAAAAGACAGCGTGCTTACCCAAAAAGAACCGCGTCACTCTCGCTTCGAAGATCGCTAAATTATTATAGTTCGTGTGTATTTGTACATACTCATATTGAAGCAAAAGACTACTGTTTAATAAATCCCTAGTTATTACCTAGCCGTAGGTAATGAGTGTAAAGGTAAACAACTGGAATATTATTATAGCAAAATCTACCTTTTCTGCTCATGCCTTCATAATAATTGTCCTATATTACTCGTATAAGTTCTGCCAGTTATAGATGAACGTTTGTAGTTGTATAAAGCTACCGTCTTATTTTTAGGTAGTCTTTATTTAGGATTCTTAAACACATTTAGCAACTAAAGAGACAACAGAAAATCTTTAACCAAAGAGCTATTTGTAATTTTTTATGTTTCTATTTAAGTCAAGGATTTTCATTTCATCCCTCTCTAGGTACTATATATTAATTTCATGATTAAAGTAGTTTTTAGATTGAACCTTTTTAGGTGCCAAAATTCTATGTAATAAAATTGCATTACGTTCTCTAAACAAACGATGACGGATTGATCATATAATAAAATTGCATTACGTTTGACACTTTTTACTAAAATTAGTCCCTGTAAGTATGTACTATCTTTTTAAATAGTAAAACAACCAAATTAATTATTTTATACTTTTATAAAAGTCTATGATACAAGTTTGTAATATACCTATCTTATTTTAATAGCAAATTCCATGTAGTATTTACTTATATATTATATATATATCATAAACTTGTAAATCTGTATTTAGTGATACTTCATATATATGTGAAAGCATTTCGATGCCTGCCACAAGTTTTCTTAATTTACTCAGGGAATCATCACCTTCACTTTCTAAATTTGGGTTTATTTTTTTATCAATTTGTCAAACATATTTAAGGAGTGTGTTTAATTTTTACTTACATCTCTCTCTCTCTCTCTCTCTCACAAGGGCGTGAATCCCCCGCAGAATTATTTCGTTAGCGGAGTTCTCTTGGGCAGATATAGTAAATAAATTTTAATTGTCCTTATAATTTGAATTCTTACCCTTATAATTCCAGTGCCTAGTATCAGTCCTCTCCTGCCACGGCTGGGAGGTGACCACCGTGGAAGGCATCGGCAACCGCACGCAGGGCTACCACCAGATACAGAGCCGGCTCGCCAACTTCAACGGGACGCAGTGCGGGTACTGCACGCCTGGCTGGGTCATGAGCATGTACAGGTACATACAAATAATAGATACAAATACAGATAAGTACAGATAAGTAAAGATAAGTACAGATACAGATAAAGATACAGATAAAGATACAGATAAGTACAGATACAGATACAGATACAAATCATTTATTGATAACACTAAAAATTACACGTCGCATCCATTCATATAATTAAATATGTATGAACTACATGTCAACCATTCTGTGATTCATATGAATTTGTTATGTGTTTGTTACTAGATCTATACGACTTTTACGGTGTTTTTAAACTTTACACTTATTCCGATGGCGTAGTGACCCAAAATGACTTATGGCCTGTACAAAACATTGCCACCGGATTCCTATTTTGGCAACTGAACCAAACTGTCCCAGATTATTTTGTCTCAGCCTCAGGGAAGCGGAAGCTTCCCGCCGTAAACCATCCATCAAAGGCATCACTAATTTGTAGTTCATAGTCTTAGTCATATATGTATATGTATTTATTTGCCCATTGTACACTATTACATAATATGTTGTATGTGGTTTGTGAACAATTACCCCGAATGGGTATGCAAATATAATAATGGTAAGTGAGGAGTGAGGAGCGTCCCGATCAAAATGTTATGCTATTGCTTCGTCTTCTATATATTCATCCACAAAGTAGTTACCTACCACTAGGGGTTCCTCACAACAGGGTCACCTTTTTAATGTACTTAGTCTGGTTTTCTATTGTCTATTGTATGATACCTATATGTATGAACATATAATATGGCGCTGTGAGAAATATCTCGCAATATTTTAACATGATGAATCCGCATAAATTTTCAGTTGTATCCATAAAACTATTTTAAAAATACTTTTAAAAGCATATTTTCTCTTACAGTTTGTACAAATCACACAACAAAACTCTTACCTCGCAGGAGATAGAGAACTCTTTCGCCGGTAACATGTGTCGATGTACCGGCTACAGACCCATAGCAGATGCCTTCAAAACCTTCGCAACTGACGCTGAACAGAGTCTCTTGGACAAAGTCGTGGACCTTGAAGACTTGGGCATATTCAACCCTTGTGGAGTCAAATGTGCAACATCTTGCCGTCATAAGAAGACCTGCTCAAAGAACAAACAGCCAAATGATTTTACATTCATCGACGATGGTCAGATGATGGAGATTCCACATGATCCTTTTAGAAAGTGGTTTCGAGCGTATACGTTGGATGATGTGTTCAAAGCTATGGCGAATGGAGAGTATAAGCTTATTGCTGGCAATACTGGACAAGGTAATTTTCTTATTATATGTGAATTTTCAAGTCTATTGGTTAAAGTTTTCAAGTTGCCATGGGTATCTCTGACATTGCTTAGCGATTAACTTGCTATAATTAATAACTTTCAGGGCAGAAAATTTTGCTCATGGCACTTAAGGAATCTTATACCAAAAGTCACGTTGATTCGTTGTACATGAGAAATGACATGGGCCCTTATATACTTAAATCTCCATAACTACGCAACGGGTTCTGATGTGTTTTTTTAACAGATAGTGTTTTAAGATGACGGATTTTAAGTATATGTTGTGCATATGTAACCGTGCAAAGCCGTCAGGGTAGCTAGTAATGTATACGGTTGAAATTAATATCAAAATTAAAATTTAATTTAGAAAATCGCAATTAACCGTTAAATAGTAAACTTACACTATGAAATATCCTTATAATTCTGATATCTCGATGGTGTTATCAAAACCGCCCAAACCAAAGCTTTCTATTATCAAGTTTATTTTAGAAAATTTGTCTGCATTGTCTGCGGAGGTCTTTTTTATCGATGCTATTTTCGAGAATGAGGAAAAAATGCTACGTTTAAATTCAATTAAATTCTGTATAATAAACTCCAAAGTTTTCTCGTTCTGTGAAAAGTTAAGGCAGGTAAAATCTTTATGGTTAATTAGTATATTTATTATATTTATAGTCTGTAAAGGTTTTACCAATACAACATATTTAAAGCTCCTTTAGCACTTTATGAATAAAAAAATAATCGCTAACTTGGAACCTAAATCGTAGTGGTCAAGTTTAGATTCAATTTAAAGTGCTTAAAAGTACTTAAACCCTACGAAAATAAGTCAAGCAACAAGTAGTTAAGTATAAGTAAGTAAGTGCTTAACGAAAATGCGTATTAGGCCAACCGGATTACTGGCATAACCTTTGCTAAAATTTTATTGAGCGTAAATCCATTTAAGCTACATACAGAGCAAAATGAATAGATTAATCCAATCTACGTGTTGAGAATCGACTTAATACCAAGGAGTATATTATGTACGTACAATCGAGTTTAATACATGCATCCTTTTTTATAAAGTTTTAAAATATGTTCAGTTTCTAAGGGTGCTCCAATGTAATTACTCAAGATATTTGTATTTTTTTCTCGAAGTGAATGGACCTTCTTCACGTATTCTGCAAATGTCAGTGCGCATATACTTTAGATATAATTATTACATTTAGATAAACTTGACTGACCTATACACATCTGTTGTATGTAGTCTCAATTTTATTTTTTTAAATGTTCGCATTTAGGTATTTCAAACATGTCGGTCATTTGACTGCTCCGTTAGCTTAGTTGGTAGTGGCTCTGCCTTCTAATCTAGGGGTGCGGGTTCGATTCCCGCATGGCACAAGTGATTCTGAATATTAAAATTTGTAATTACTTGTGTTAAGTCTGGTCGTTTCTATGTATAATAAGTATGTATTTACAAAAGAAAAAAGTATACTTATATGTATTATATCCGTTATCTAGTACCCATGATACAAGCGTAAGCTTAGTATGGGGCTAGATGGCGCTGTGTGATATGTCCTGAAATATTTATTTTATTTATTTATTTATTTGATAATGGCTCCATGCCAATATCGCTAGTCACGTCGGGTCACATTCGAACTGACTTGCAACAGCTGGTTTTGTCATAGATAAATGGAGTTTGCTGCTCTTTGACTTTTTGGAGTTATATTTCTTTATTGATATTAATCATACCGTTATAATAACTTTGATTAGTTATTAATTGATCTAAAATGAATCATTTACTAGTTAGTTATATTGTCTGAAGTAAGCGAAGGCAATGATAAAAAACTCCTCTAAGTTACATTACGCATTACTGTAGGTAGATAGTAAGCTTGCTGATTTTCAATTGATTCGATAAAATCTACCACTTATTCATATAATATAAAAATAAGTACTGTCTTTTAAAAATAACCAGTTTAAGTAGGTACTTCTTTTTATCCAAAACTCCATAAAATAAACATTTATCGAACACCATAGAACCACGGCAAAGGAGTGAAGATATCAAGGCCGTAACCATATTTCATGTTGAACAGCTTTTCTTCATCCGTTAATACTCTTGATAAAAAGGGGAAAATAGAAAAGCAAACGATTAAACTCCTCTGTATAGGCAATAACAAGCTTTGACGTGAGAGTGGATTTTTCTGCGGCAAAGCTAATGCGTAAATGATGAAATTATTGCTAGTAATCTGGATTCGGTTTTTCTTTTATAGCAATTCTAAATGAAGAAATAAATTCCCACAACATAATGTAAGGTTAATTTAAAATGTATCAAGTTTTTTATAATTTTATCGATTTATGTAATTTAATTTTGTAAATAATTTGCTAAGTTACGAATACCAACACCTTTAGTCTTCGCTCACAATAATATTAAAGTGTCATGAACATGGGTACGTATTTGATCTCAAAGACTAGCAAAACGGTGAGTGGGGCGATGACACAGATGTGTGGGTAGTCGTATAAAGGCAGACTTGCAACGAGGCTGGTTACTGGTTAGTTAATCGTCCGGTGACGCAGCAATGGTAGCACTTAGCAACCAGCTGCATAGTCCTTTCCAAAAAAAAAGGCTGGTTAGTCGTCGGTGGAGATCAAAGGAGTGTGTCCGTAAGATTGTAAGCTAGTAATTTAAGTCAGATTGACGATTGTGATTAAAAGATATAAGTACGGACGAAATATTATATTTGAAGTGAAATAATGAAGCTGGTGTTCAATTTATTCCTGTGAAGTAAGGGTTTTCTCACAATAGTTTAGTTACGTTTAGACGGAAATTTTTATAAAAAGCACTAATAAGTAAGTTTATGTATCCACAAACTTTAGCTTGTATAGATTATTATTTTGAATGAATGAATGAATGCATTTATTGTCCGAAAACTAGGTAGGTATGGTATTTAGTGGGATTAGACGATATTTTTTACTAAATATCAAATGTTTATCGAAATTTTATGTGAAAACTAAACAAACTTAATAATAATCAGCCTTGGTATCACAGATGTCAACTTTCTTTCTTTTTCAAAGAACTAGGTTATTATTTTTGTGTTTTTTTTTCAGGAGTATATCACGTATCAGAATACCCACCTACCGTGATAGACATCTTCAACGTGGCAGAGTTGAAAGGCTACAACATAGATATGAACCTCATTCTAAGAGCTGGGATGCCTCTGTCGGACATGATGGAACTCTTTCGGAAACTAGCGGCCGAGAAGGAAGACTTCTCGTATTTACAACAATTGTATGATCACATGGATCTAGTGGCCCACATACCTGTGAGAAATGTATGTTGTATAGTTTTATATGTAAAAGAAATCTTGTAATATCTTACCGATTGGTATAGTCTTGAAAACTCGAACCCATCGAACTAGAAGTCTTCAAGTCGAGAGTAAACAGGTTTCTTTTAGTCAAGCGCGCTGGATCGTAGACTACAACGTTGCGTTGTAGTCAAGTGCGAGCCTATCAAGTTTAAAAAAACTATATGTGATATTAATATAATTCTCTCAGATATTAAATATTTTTCGGCTTAAACAATGTTATGTACAAGTAAATTAACATAAAAAAAAATACAATTCGTTCAATATGATTGTTAACAAAGCTTTCAGAAGAGCTGATTACCTCCTTTTTTTGAAGTCAATTTAAAATATGCATAAACAGTGATTGCTTTCGTTAATAAATTGGTTTAGCTTATTGCTGAATAATTTAAATAAAGCTTGTTACTAAACGCGATAAACTTATTGCTTTTATGCTTTTAAAATTCAAGCTTTAAACTTTAACTGTATTATTAGCGTTATTTCAACACCCAATTTATTCAATTTCAATTCTTTATTCTGAAACTTTTAAAATCGTTCGTCGAAATAATTTGCATTACAAAGAGCTTTATTGTGTTATGGATCTTTGAACCTTTTTGTGGCAAAATAGTGGAGACATTATTATAATGATATGAAGTTTGAAAGAAATCATAAACGAAAATAAAAACATCAATGTGTAATATTACGGTAATAGTGAAGGAAAACTTGAAATATTTACTTATTTAAAAATCTATACTTTTATTTATTATTTAGAGTAGGGAAGTTTTTTCCATGTTTGAATAAAAAACTTAAAAAATATAATAAGATCTGTATAAGATTTTATTTATCAGTTTAACATCAGTATCAAAGTATACTCGTAACATAATAGTCCATTCTTGATTTTATTTGATAAAAATCCAATGTTTAAGAACATTTAAAATCATCCAGCACACTGAATAGACTTTACACATAGTTAATTAACTAATTATACCAATAATACTGCAAAACAGTCTTTACATAAGGAATCCTTAAATAAAACCCAATACTTAGAAAAAAAGCTTTCATAACTTTTTCATTATTTCAGTCCATTGCAGTCCGAAGGTCTTATCGCTGTAATTATTTTCAGATAGGCACCATCGGCGGGAACCTGTTCCTGAAATATCAGAACAATGAGTTTCAGTCCGACTTATTTCTACTGTTTGAAACTGTCGGCGCCATGATGACTGTTGGTAAGATATCTTGGACTTGGATGTTGTATTCCTTATCTCAATAAAGATTGGTGTATGTTTTTTTTTTGTATTTGTTGGAAGTACTGTATAGTTGTTAGTAGAAACGTAGTCCGGTCGCGAAATGGGTCGACGACATCGTAAAAGTCAAGGGACCAACCTGGATGAGGTCTGCACAAGATCGACGCAGATGGCACATACAAAGGGAGGCCTATACCCAGCAGTGGGATCCCGAGGGCTGTGGATGATGATGATGATGACTTAACAGTTTAATCTATCGTTATCAACTTTTCAAAATTTGTAAAATTGGAATCACTCAACTAACAGTATCATCATCATCAGCCCGTTATCGCCCACTGCTGAGCATAGGTCTCTCTTCTAGTACACCACTCGTTCCGGTCCTGTGTATATTGAATCCAGTCTATTAAGAATAATTCTGGTTTACATTTATAATATTATAAACAATAAGTGAGTGAAAAGCATCCTAACAACACGGTTATTGATAAAATATATATAGGACATATAGCAAATTAGTAACACTAAACTTTATTGAACGAGCTTGCGATCTACATAAAAATTACACAATTTACTAATAATAAGTGGCATTCCATTTTGGCCGCTTCCGTGGGTCGGATGACACGTTAAATTGTAGGTCCCGGCTGCTTGTCCAGTACGGCAGTCGTTAAGCCATGTCAGAGGCCCTCTTGGGGCGGCTTGATTAACTCTCGACACCAGAGTTCGCCACTCTCATTTGATAAGAAGAAGTATTTACTTACTATTTATTAACTTATTTAAACTACGATAAAATAGAATTACAAATCAAGGACAACAAAACACTCTTAATTGGAACAAATTGAGAATGTTTCTTTTTTTTCTATATTTGGCTTTAAATCCGCGTTTTGCAAGTTAAGTCACGTTCGGGCCATCAGGTGTTGTTGTTGCTAGGTACATGTTATAAAGACATGGAGCTTATTATTTTAACGAGTAGAGGTACGGCAAGGAGGCGCCGTTATACAGTTGAGGTTCCAAAGACTCGTACCAAGCACACAGCCATACTGTGGAACTCCTTGCCCGAATCTCTATTCCCCTTGAACTATGATTTGTCGATTTTCAAGTCGAGAGTAAACTGGTTGGATCGTAGATTATAACATTGCTTAACATCAGGCAAGTTGTAATCAAGCGTGAACCTATCTCATGTAAAAAAAACATTAATTTAATAACTATTCTTAGTTTGAAGATTTCTTGCAATAAATATTGGACAATTAATCTTGAATAGAGACAAGATTTATGTGATATGGAATGCACGATTTACCTTCAAATTTAATTTGAATTACAAGTTTTACATAGCTGTAATAGTTTGTTTGTCACAAACATGAATTATTGTAGTCACAAATAAAAAAACTTAATAATCTTTGACTTCTTAACTCAAAATTCTATACATGGTATAAATTTTTAAAACATGTTAATGTTAATGGAAACGTAATATATTACACAAACTCTGTTCCTTGTTTCAGCTGAAGGAATTAACAAGAGTCGCATAGTGACTATGCCGGATTTTCTCCGAATTAACATGAAAGGCAAAATTATTCTCAATGTTTTGTTGCCACCTTTATCAAAATGCTGTGTTGTCAGGACTTACAAGGTAGGTAATTTTTTACAGTCTTCAATAAGAAATGCAAATTGCATCAAATTTGTTTCAGCAAAAATAAATTATAGAGAATAATTTTCTCATTCTGCGAGTCGTATTTCCTCATGACTGAGGGTCGTGACTCTCCCGCAGAATTAATTCGTTAGGGAAGTTCTCTTGGGCAGATACATCGTGGTGGGCGCCCAGGTCCTTCCACGGAAGCCACGCATGTATCTTCCGTGGCACGACCTGGGCGGAAGGACTTGACCTCGGATATTGTGGTCCTCACGATGTTTTAACTTGAAAAACAAGTCATTGGTGTAGGGCAGGATTCGAACCCGGAATACTTAACAATCATTTATTTAACACAACATGGTAAAGCCACTAGCATTCACTAGCAGGTTTTACTTACAAGCAATTAGCTCACTTTTCTATGCAATCAATATACCTACCTACTCGTTACTCGTTTCAACACATGTATAAATGTTTCCAGATAATGCCTCGATCGCAAAACGCTCACGCAGTCGTCAACGCAGGCTTCCTCTTTAAGTTCCGTGTCAATACCACCATTCTCGAGAAAGCTACTATAGTCTATGGTAGCATCTCACCAACTTTCATCCATGCCAAGAACACGGAAGATTTATTAGTAGGAAAGGATCCATACACTGATGAGACGTTGAGAATGGTTCTTCAGAGTCTAGCGAAGGAAATATCGCCGGTTGAAGCGCCTCCGGAACCCTCGGCTGAGTATAGAAAAATGCTAGCAATCAATTTGTATTACAAGGTTTGTTGCATTTTTTAAATTATTGCGTACTTGATGAGACAATTGTTTATTAACATAAAGAAAAATACAACTACCTAATTAAAATGAAAACTATATAAATCTTATTGCGCGGTGAATATTCTGCTCGTTATACTGGCTACATTGGCTGATTTATTGCTTTAAAATACAATTGCATAATTTATTTCCTTTTTTTTTCAGGCTATATTAAGTCTCTGTCCGGAAAACAGACTGAATCATCGATACAAATCTGGAGCCAATGCTATCAAACGTCACACATCGAAGGGTTCCCAGTCATTCGAGACTGACAAAAGCATCTGGCCTCTCAACCAGCCAGTCCCGAAGTTAGAAGCGTTAGTTCAGTGCAGTGGAGAAGGCACGTTTGCTAATGATCTGCCAGCGCAGTCGTGTGAAGTGTTTGCCGCTTTTGTAACAGCGGATGCGGTGGTTGGCAGTGTCATTGAAGGGTTTAATCCTTCGGAGGCTTTGGTAAGTGTGGTTTAATATTTGATTTACTGGTTTGTTACCGCTTTTCAATATGTTTTAAAACATATTAACCTTATACAGTCGAAGATAAGTCACTAATCATAATATCGCGCCGGCTTCTTTCCAGTAAAACTAAATACGTAATTGTCAAAATTGAAATAAATGTAGGTAAAGTTTACGAAAACTAAAAATAGCACATAACCCTCTAACTGAATTGTAATTAGTCAGAATAAGTGCAACTAAATTGAAATTAAACATTATATTTCAGAAAATGCCAGGCGTAATAACATTCTACACAGCCAAAGACATACCAGGCAATAACGACTTCACACCAGCATTCATACCGCCCATATTAGATACAGTCGAAGAAATCCTCTGCGAAAAAGAGGTAAAATTCTACGGACAACCAGCAGGCATCATAGTAGCAGACACAGAAAAAACAGCAAACAAAGCTGCTAAAATGGTCAAAGTAAAATTTAGTAGCATAGGTAGAAAGAAACCCTTATTGACCATAAATGATGTGTTAAACTCATCAGAAAGGAGTACTAGAGTAAGGAAAGATGCCACTATAGAACCTAGCCAAACTGGTAATGATGTGAAACAAGTTATTTATGGAGAAGTAGATATAGAATCTCAATTCCACTACTACATGGAGCCACAGACTTGCGTGGTGAAGCCAACAGAAGATGGAATGGAAGTGTATTCTTCTACGCAGTGGCTTGATCTTACTAATATTGCTGTATCGAGGTGCTTGAACGTGCCTGAGAATAAGTAAGTACTATCAGTAGCGGAGATTAGGGATTTGATAGCTAAATATTGATTTAATATCTAAATCCTTAAAACTTGCCAGACACTTTTCTTCATAAAAAAATAAATATTGTTGATAGTGGCCCGGTGTCCTTTTACTATTAGAGTAAGTACATCTAGTGGGTTAATAAAACATTATCCTGTGCTAACTGGGAAGCAAAATAATAAGAAACATGAAAATGGAAGATTAAGCAAAATATTAACATAATGTAAATTAACATATTATTGCTGTACTATAAGGCATGATTTAATTTAATTGAATTAACGCGCGTGCTGACTCGTCTTCCTGATGATGGAACCCGCAGTGTTCCGAAACATGTCGAGCTAATTTTCGACATCATTATTGACGTAAGTGGTAGCTGGTTGCTAAAATTAAATAATATTATTATGTTAGTATATGTCTTTTCCAGAATAAACGTAATAGTACGTCGAGTAGGAGGTGGGTACGGAGGTAAAATATCCCGATCGTCTCAAGTAGCATGTGCTGCCGCCATCGTCTCGCATCTGTTGGGCAAAACCTGCCGCTTCATCATGCCTCTCATGACCAATATGAAGGTCATTGGCAAGAGGTTTGGAGCTAGCTCTAAGTATGAAGTAAGATGTTTTATTTTTTACCAAAATCGGAAGTGAGAAAATGTGCGGGTTCCCTTTTCTTCAATGTTTCTTGTAGACTCAAATAGCCGAAACTATTTGAATGAGATAACCTTAGACATAATTACGACTTTCTTAAGGTCGATGATGGTAAAGTGTTAATACTTTGATATTTCTTAATTTTATGTAAAGAACTAAACCGTATTTTGTTCCAAATAAATATGTTCAATAGTGGCTGTCAAACTTCATCATGTCTTGATGTCGATAATTCACTATCGATGTTTCATTGTTATTCTATTTTTTAAAGGCAGGTGTGAACAAAGACGGTGTAATCCAGTACCTAAAGATCAACGTCTACGAGAACTCTGGGCACAGCCTCAACGAGTCTCTGTCGCCTCTCACCGCGCAAGGCGTCTTCAACAGCTACGATCACAGGACCTGGAAGATTGAGACTAATAGCGTTACCACGGATATTCCTTCTAACACTTGGTGCAGAGCCCCGTGTAAGGATCTATTTGTTTACTAATATACCTACTAGTTGAAACTTGAAAAGCGAGTGTGGCGTAGCGGTTCCAGTGTGTGCTTTTCATTCAGATGCACCCGGGTTCGAATCCGGCCCTACACCAATGACTTGTATTTTCAAGTTATGTGTGGATTTGCACTCGCTTAACGGTGAAGGAAAACATCGTGAGGAAACCGACATGTTTGAGGACCACAATATCCGAGGACATGTGTCTTCCGTGGAAGGACCTGGGCGCTCACCACGATGTATCTGCCCAAGAAAACTCCCCTAGTGGATTAATTCTGCGGGGGAGTCACGACCCTCAGTCATGAGGAATACGACTCAAGAGAGAGAGAGAGAGAGAGTTGAAACTTGCAGGCAGATACTACTAGTACTACTACGGAAGCTTGTACAAAAACTGTCACCACGGAGCATGTACATAGATTAGTTTCTGCACTATAATGTTTGCTGTCGCTCTTGAAATACTTTCTTCAATTCAACGAAATAACACATCGCTTTTTTGACGTTTGATATGAACATTTAGATAGGTTGCGTTACTCTCATAAATGTTCAGGTAATAAATATTTATTTTCAGTTTCAACAGAAGGTGTAGCTATGATAGAAAACGTCATGGAGAGGATTGCATACCACACTGGCAAAGACCCACTTGACGTTAGACTCAAAAATATAAACAAAGACCCCGACTATCCTATTCCAGAAATGATAAGCCAAATACGGAGAGATGCTGACTATGACAACAGAAAAAAAGACGTAGATAATTTCAACGCTAACAACCGATGGAGAAAGCGTGCCATAAAATTAGTACCATTATCTGTAGATATATGGTATAGTGGTAACTACAATGCAGTGATAAACATCTATCATGGAGATGGAACAGTCGTAATTCTGCATGGAGGGATCGAGATGGGTCAAGGAATCAACACTAAAGCCGCTCAGGTTTGCGCGTACAAACTCGGGATTCCTCTGGATAAGATTAGCGTGAAACCTAGCACAAGTTTCACGTCTCCAAACTGTATGGTCACTGGTGGAAGTATTGGCAGTGAATGCGTCGCTTTAGCTGTTATCAAAGCTTGTGACATCTTGAATGAAAGATTGAAACCATTCAGGAAAGACCATCCTAAATGGGAAGACACCGTCGAGGCGGCTTATAAAGCGGAAGTAGATTTACAAGCATCTTACATGGTGGCTATTAAAAAAGATAATTTGCAGACGTATTATGTATACGGTGTTGTTGTAATGGAAATAGAAGTCGATATTCTGACTGGGAATCATGATGTATTGAGAGTAGATCTTTTAGAAGACACTGGCAGGAGCTTGAGTCCGGAGATAGATGTCGCTCAAGTAAGTGTTAAGTGTTCAAGCCTATTACTACTACTACTTACTTAATATCATAACGTACGTTATTAATATGAAGAGTATTTGGCAACTAATGCAATCAGACTTTTTGCACTGGTTACCGCAATGATTCGGCCGAAGGATCAAAATGTAGATGACAGGAATGTAAAACACCGATTTATGGGGTATAACGTGAGGAATACGGGCGCGGGTCACATATTGGTCGCGCACAACCACACACTCGTCTTTTTTAATGAGAAATCAGGATTATCAAAAAAATATGTCCCGCGCACCCGCATTTCTCTCCTTTATTCATAAAAATCTATCTACTACACGCTATTACTCTGTGCCAGTAGATGGCGCTAGTAGTGCACAAAGAAACAATCAAATGGTGCGCGTCGCCAACACATATACTTTTTTTAGTCAATAGTTGTGTCAGGGAGTTAAGATCTTTTTGAAACAATTCAATTTAATGTAGGTATGT
This sequence comes from Macaria liturata, assembly GCA_964023185.1. Lineage (NCBI taxonomy): Eukaryota > Metazoa > Arthropoda > Insecta > Lepidoptera > Geometridae > Macaria > Macaria liturata. Next base: position 8,190,986 of record OZ026810.1, read on the forward strand.
ATCTCGCTGGTTCCTTGTTAACAACGAATATTTATTTTTAACGTAATAAAATACTTGCTTTTTAGATTGAAGGAGCTTTCATCATGGGCCTTGGTTACTGGACTGCAGAAAAACTGGTATTTGATAAGAATACTGGTAAATTGCTGACAGATAGAACTTGGACTTATAAGATACCAGGCATCAAGGATATACCGGCTGACTTCAGAATATATTTCCGAAGAGGGTCGAGAAATGAAATTGGCATTTTGCAATCGAAAGGTTGGTAGAACAAGGTCCTATTTACGTACTTGAATAGTTAATATGGGCATATGTATGTACTCATAAAAGTATAGGTATAGGACGGAAAACCAGTTATACGATATTGTAGTTTTCTATTGATCGTGAGTCTTATGTTCTAAGAACACTAACAATTAAAACTTATATCTATAAATATATAAAAAAATTACACATAATATATACCTACAGGTAAACAACCTAAAATTATAAAATTGTACAAATGTATTGTTTCAATTCATTCTCTTAATGTTTTTTCTTCGATTTTTTGTATTCAGTGTTCAGGGATTTTAAATCAACGATCTTACATAACATTGCAAAGGTATTTTTGTAACCACACAATGCAATGAACTGATTTAATATTGTATTTGCATAATAATGAAGCCCTAACATGTCTCGTACAGCAAATGATTATTGTAATTTATTCATACAAGATTTTCTTCATAAAATTTGAAAGCGGTTAAAAACCTAAGCGGGAAAAAACCTAAGAATTTAGTAGAAAATCTAGAAGATTTTCTACTAAATTCTTAGGTTTTTTTTCACTCCATCTAAAGAGTGGATTATAAGTTCACTGACATGAACTTATGTAGTTTTTACTTGACTTTGCTTAAAACAATTCTGAGCGCAATTGCAAAAGCTGTCAACTGTGGAGATAAAATAAAGAGATATTTTGAGCCTTTTGCGAACTACTCAGTTGGCAAAATTGCTATCCGAATCTCACTGGACTTGAATTTTAATTTAACTAACGATATTTTATTCATAGTGTTTAAAATGTTTTTTCGATGCCGACTTATTAATTGTTGTTCCTACATGTCTACTCAGACATATAAATAAAAAAACTGTTTAAAGTGAAAATATATGGTCAAACATTAATTTTTCATAATTATTTGTTTAAACAATAAAACAATGGAGTGCACAAAAAATTTTGGGTAAACATTGTGTCGCGGCTCGATCGCAGCGACCAAATTGTTGGCAAAAATGCATAAGCATGGCTGTACATTTCCGTCCGCGTACCAGATTCTTTGGCAGTACTTTTTCTAAATGACACATAACCTCACTTATTTTATATAAATTCAGTCTTCACTTTCTCATCCAACGGCAATCAAGAAACCACGAAATTGTAACAAACTTCTATTCAATATAAATCATATTGCAAAGCCTACAAAAGTATTTCAATTCAACAAGACCACCAGCTGCAGGAACCTCCTCATCACGTCCAATGTAGAAATCATAACAAGCTTCTACATAAATTTTTTTGGCGACCGTGACAGGACATCGCAGGAGAAACCCGCCGCTGGCCGAAAACCAGACATCACCTCAAGAAAAACCATACGAAAGCAAGAAAAATCATCTAAGTATTCCTCAAGATCATCAAGATTGCAGAGATCAAGACTGCATTTTTTTTCTATCGCGGCGTCTTGAAACTACCCACGAAAATCCAAGATAAGTGCTCCATCCTCAATATTTCCCTTCCAAAAACCCAAATCATCCTACTATAACACTGCAAATTGCAAATTCCAGGCATCGCGGCAGCGAAATTCCCGTAAACTCACCGTGGCGTTTGGTACCTATCAGTGCGATCGCGGCTCGTCATCGGTCCAGCGCGGCTTGGTGTCGGTGCCATCGCAGCTCCCGGGACAATTCAGTGCTTCAAGCGGCGAGTGAGAAAGCTATCCAACAATGTGCAGCTAAGTCATATCACAAATCATACTTTAACAGTCTAATTTGCTTAGGTAGTCATTATCCATTCTGATACCTTCAATTTAAAATAATCATGACAGACAAAAAACTTACATACAGAGAATTAACCACAAAACGTAGCTCCATCAAAGGCCAAATTACTAAATTTAAGAATTATCTATCATCAATTGACAAGACAGAAATCAGCACTCTCGAATTCGCTGAACTTAGTTTAAAAACAAACAAATTTGAATCCTTAGCAAATAGATATGACAGCATTCAATCTGAAATTGAGATTCTCAATGCGGACGACCTAGACACGGAAATAGATGAGAGGGATATCATAGAGCATGACATAATTAGTTGCATAGCTCATGCCAAAATAATATTAGAACGTGCAAACACTCAATTTGAGACAAAAAAGGAACCTAAAGCAGCATGTTCTCATACATGTAATCAAGCTAATGATACAATGTTCAAATTACCTCGAATTGAAATCTCAAAATTCAACGGTGATTATTTCTGTTGGGCTCAATTCCGAGATGCTTTCCTAGCACTTATAGATAGCAACGAGAGGATCAGTAATATCCACAAATTCCATTACCTTATATCATATCTAGAAGGAAAGGCAGCTCGAGTTATCTCAAACCTCGAAGTGTCATCGGCTAACTATACACATGCATGGAACTTACTTTGTGAAAGGTATGACAATAAACGTGTGCTAATAAATCAACATTTGTCTGCAATATTTAACATACAACCAAGTCATGAAACGGAAAACTCTTTGCGATACATGATAGACCATGTACTAAAAAATCTAAGAGCATTAGCTTCGTTAGGACAACCAACCGATCATTGGGACATCATAATCATATATATTTTATCAGCAAAACTTGATGCAAAAACACTTACAAAGTGGGAAGAACTTAGAAACAGTTTCAACGAAATGCCTACCCTAGATCAATTCACAAAATTTTTAACTGATCGTGCAGATGTTTTAGAAGCTATCCATCGAAACAAAAATGAAACTTCACAGAAACCAATTCAACCTCGTACTACATTATGGTCAGGTTCCAATAACAAACAAAATTCTACACTAAAATCACACAACTTGGTCAAAGTGAGCTCAAACACTCCACAATCTTCTTGCAGTATATGCAAAGGTTCTCACCGCATTTATGAATGCAATATATTCAAAAACAAACCACTAAATGAAAAATTAGAGGAAATTAAAAACAAAATGTTGTGTAAAAACTGCTTAAGAAAGGGTCATTCTACTTTAGATTGTCTCTCAGGTCCTTGCAGATTATGCAATACAAAGGGTCACAACACATTAATCTGCTCAACACCAAATTCATCTAAATCGGTTGAAAAACTTGTAAACTTTTCCCAACATAATCACAGTGGTTCTAATTTATGCACAGCAGTCATAGAAGTTGAGAATCCTGCTACTAAAGTGAAAGTCAAAGCACGCGCTCTTTTAGATAATGGAAGCCAAGCTATAGTCATTTCCAAACATCTCACACAAACCTTACAATTACAAACTGAATCTGCAGATCCTAACACCATTGCAGGGATAGGAAATATTTCTTGCAACAAACCTTTAAACACAACATCAATACAAATCAAATCATTGAACAGTTCATATCAAGCTCATGTGCCTTGTTATGTAATGGAACAAGTCACAGGTACTTTACCACAATTTCCCATAGACAGGAAGAGACTCAACATACCAAACAATATAACATTAGCTGATCCTAACTTCCACGAACCGGCTGAAATTGATATACTGTTAAGCTCAGAAATCTTTTGGGACATTTTACTTCCTGAGATTGTATCCTTAGGACCTAAAAAACCTAAACTGGTCAACACACTCTTGGGCTGGTTAGTAACCGATCCTCTTCATGCTAGCTCAGCTAAATACAAGCAACTCAATCATCTATCAAACAAAGCACACACTCAATCACAATACAACAATGAAACAACTGTTAAACATACAGCCAACATTACAAACAGACAGACATATTGTCAACCATGCCATATGTCATTCAAGCAATCTAGAATACAGTCTAGAAGTCAACCTTACAAAGGCATCCAATCATAACATACACAATCAATCTGACATACAGTCACACCCTCATACAGTCAATCAATCATTTGATCTATCACCCAAGCGTTCCTTCAGCGAACCACTCAAGCGTTCCATCAGAGAACCACCCAAGCGTTCCATCAGCGAACCACTCAAGCGTTCCATCAGAGAACCACCCAAGCGTTCCATCAGCGAACCACCCAAGCGTTCCATCAGCGAACCACCCAAGCGTTCCATCAGCGAACCACCCAAGCGTTCCATCAGCGAACCACCCAAGCGTTCCATCAGAGAACCACCCAAGCGTTCCATCAGTGAACCACCCAAGCGTTCCATCAGGCATGCAACTAATGCATTAATCAAACATTCACCCAGCCAATCCACAAATCACCCATGCATTGATTCATCAGTCAAATCATGCATGAAATCATCTTATCAATCATTCCCAACAAACACATGCATTGATTCCTCAGTCAATGTATGTACACAATCACACAAACACTCACCCGTTCAACCCCATAGCGTTGAATCATATACACATTCACCCATTCAAACACAAACAAAATTCATACCACAAGAAGAACTTACAATTGATAAACAATGAAGATATACAGTGTGAAGAACATTTCATTGCAAATACCATCATTTTAGATACAGGAAGATTTTGTATTAAACTTCCACTAAAACAAAGTCCGAACAAACTAGGTGATTCATACAAAGTAGCTAAAAAACGATTACTTAGCTTAGAAAAGCGATTCAGAAACAATCCTGATTTAAAGTTACAATATGTTCAATTCATCCAAGAGTATGCAGAACTAGATCATTTATCTATTTCTCCAGATCCACATCCAATCCCCGGATACTTCTTAGGTCATCATGCTGTTCTCCGTGAAGGCAGTGAATCAACTAAAATAAGAGTAGTATTCGATGGGTCAGCACCAATCTCTACTGGTGTATCTCTCAATGATATACCAATAGTAGGACCAAATGTACAAAATTATCTCATTTCAAGCTTGATAACATGCAGGCAGTATAAATTCATTATTTTGTGACACAGCACAAGGTGCATACGGTGCTTGTGTATACTTAAGGTCTATAAATAACTGCAACAACATCACAGTCAACCTATTGTGTGCAAAATCAAAAGTATCTCCAACAAAGGCTACAACCATACCCAGATTGGAATTACTTGGTTGCCTTTTATCAGCTCGACTAACAAAAAGTGTTGTAAACTCACTCAGATACAAACCATGTCGAATTACATATTGGTGTGATTCTAGCATAGCTCTCGCCTGGATACACACTCCATCTAGAAACTTAACCATTTGTTGCTAATCATGTAGCTAAAATCCATGAAATTACAGATCCTACATCGTGGCGTTATACACCCACTCATCAAAACCCAGCAGATCTCATCTCTAGAGGCCTGAGTCCCAAACAACTTTCAGAATCTACCCTCTGGTGGCACGGACCTCCTTTCCTTGTCAATAATGAAAGTGAGTGGCCAACTCTTTCTATAAAGAAAATAGACTTACCAGAGCTTAAACCTATAAAATCATTAGCAACAACAGTTGCAACAGAACCTATAATCAAATTTGAAGATTATTCAAGCTTTATCAAATTACAAAGATCATTTGCTTACATAAAACGATTTATTCACAATTTAAGAAATCCTACTAATAAGCAAACAGGTTTCTTAACCGCCACTGAACTACAAAACTCATTCAAACATCTCTGTTTCATTGCACAACAAGAATCATTTCCAATCGAACATAAAATGTTGAAACAACACTTGCCATTAAAACACAAATCAAAACTTTTATCATTATCACCTTTTTTAGATGAAAACAACTTAATTAGAGTTGGTGGCAGAATAAATTCATCTGAATGTTCGTATGATAGAAAACACCCCATACTCCTCGATTCATCACATAACTTTACCAAAATTTACTTTGCTCATGAACACTTACAACAAATGCATGCTGGTCCCCAACTACTTCTATCTACAGTAAGAGATATTATCTGGCCTATAAACGGACGCCGATTAGCTCGTAATACAACTCACAACTGTGTGAAATGCAGACGCTTTCAAGGCAAAACCCTCAACCCCATGATGGGAAATCTCCCAGCGTGTCGCATCACGCCCGATTTTCCTTTCAAAACTACTGCGTTAGATTTTGCTGGTCCATTTCTAATCTTGAATCGCAAAGGACGCGGTGCTAAACTTATAAAATGCTATTTATGCCTATTTATTTGTACACGTTATAAAATAATTCATCTCGAGGCAGTTTCAAGCTTAGCTACAGCCGAGTTCCTGATGACGCTTCGAAGATTCATCTCACGTCGCGGGAAACCAACAGAAATAATATCCGACAATGGCAAAAACTTTGTAGCAGCATCCAATGAGTTAGGTAAATTCTTAAAAGCTGAACAACAATCTATTTCTGACTATGCTGCACAAGAAGGTATAACTTTCTCATTCATCCCCGCATACAGCCCACATTTTGGTGGCTTGCATGAAGCCGGTATTAAATCTGCTAAATATCACATAACTCGAGTCATTGGCAACTGTCACTTAACTTTCGAAGAAATTTCAACATTATTTACTCAAGTAGAAGCAATTCTGAACAGTCGCCCTTTGTACCCCATGTCTTCCAACCCTTCCGATCTCCAACCCCTTACCCCTGGACACTTTCTTATTGGAAGACCGCTAACCTCATTTCCATCGCCAGCTCTTCAAGATACCAATCCTGACAGACTGCAGCGCTACCAGAGACTTGAACAAATCCGTCAACACTTTTGGCTACGCTGGCAAAGGGAATATATTTCAGAATTACAACAACGACAAAAATGGACAACATCCTGTTCCAGTCTCTCCATCGACGACTTGGTCCTGATCCAGGAAGACAACGTGCCTCCTCTCTGTTGGAGACTTGGACGAGTTAAGAAGCTCTACCCAGGTCCCGACGGCATCTCCCGAGTGGCTGACATCACAACTTCCAGAGGCAGCATAAGAAGATCTCTCGTGCGACTGTGCCCTCTGCCGAAACCTCAAGAATGACAACATTGAAAGCTCCAGGATCTTTCAACGGGGCGGAATATGTCGCGGCTCGATCGCAGCGACCAAATTGTTGGCAAAAATGCATAAGCATGGCTGTACATTTCCGTCCGCGTACCAGATTCTTTGGCAGTACTTTTTCTAAATGACACATAACCTCACTTATTTTATATAAATTCAGTCTTCACTTTCTCATCCAACGGCAATCAAGAAACCACGAAATTGTAACAAACTTCTATTCAATATAAATCATATTGCAAAGCCTACAAAAGTATTTCAATTCAACAAGACCACCAGCTGCAGGAACCTCCTCATCACGTCCAATGTAGAAATCATAACAAGCTTCTACACATTGCAATTTATAGTTTAAAAACAATATCCCACATCGATCATATTAATTCATTCACTATAACTCTAATCCGAGGTTTTACGGTTTTGAATGCTTCAGGCACTCCACTATTCTTATTTAATATGATTGATTGATCCTTATTATTATAGGGATTACTTTACATCATAGAAACTAATATGTATAACCAAGACGAGTGAAAAGTAACCAAATCAACATAGCTCGACCTGTCTCGGTGTGGGTTTACTGGCACTAATTGCACTACACACTATGAGTGCAATAGTTTTCACACTCTTAAAATTTACGCCAATACTATACAATATATTGGTGGTATATTTTGAATGTAGAAGCTAACATTTTTTAACCACCCGCGTAAATAAATCTAAAGTAATAACATTTTCCACAAAATTTCTACATTTCGCATCCAAACCGTCAAGCCATGTCAGAGGCCCTTAGGGCGGCTTGATAAACTCTTGACACCAGAGTTGGCCAGTTTCATTCGATAAGAAGATCCAACCCGTGAATTTAACCCACATTCGGTGATGGCCCTGAAATATTTATTTATTATCTATTCTCTGTAATATACGTCTACTATCTGTTTTCAGCGACCGGCGAGCCTGCACTATGCCTCGCCACTGTGTTCACTCACGCGGTGAGAGAGGCGGTGCGTGCTGCGCGCCTCGACATCGGGTACCCAGACAGTTGGGTGGAGATAGGTAAATATACGGATTAATAGTATGTTTAAAAAGGCTATAAATATGTTTGTTTTGATTTACATTCCTTAAACAACTTACAATTATCAGTTTTATGTATCACTAGTGGGTGCACGCGGCTTCGCTCGCATTAAGCAGTAAAACTTGCATCCCCTATTTCAGCCCCTTAGCGGATGACTTCGTCATAACATCTACCTTCATTCCAAATTTCAGCCCAATCCGTCCAGTGGTTTGGGCTCTGCGTTGATTGATCACTATATCAGTCAGTCAGTCAGTCACCTTTAAGTTTTATGTATTTTTATATATTTATGTAGTAATAATGATGTGAGTATGCTTACTTTAGTAGCACACCGAAAGGTAAACTTGTGGCGAATGTTCATATATTATTTTTTTATGTTTTTACCATCTGTCGGTACCCATGAGTGCAATGAATGATTTTGAATTTGAATTTGAGTAGTAGCTTTGGTAAGTATTATCACATAAAAATATAGTCACCAACCAGTTCACCCGCGTTTTTTTATATTAAACGTTGCTTTTATATATTTATAATTTCTCTATTTTACTTTTATACCATCACCATACAAGCAAACGCAATAATAAAAGACAGCATTATCCGTTGCATCCCTCTTCTTCTTATCACATGAGAGTGGCCAACTCTGGTGTCGAGAGTTTATAGGGCAATCCATGACAAACTTACAAACCAATTAACACAAAATTAACACTTATTATTAAGTTACTGATGGTATTTCAGTGTCTGGTACTTGATATAAAGCCTATTCAATTTTAATTAGTCAACATTATAAAGTTGAAAGTTTGTGATAGTGTAAATCTGCTGTGATTAATTCACGTTTAACCAGCTGAATTAATTTCGATGAAAATGGAGATGGATAGGCAAGTTTTACCGACAAACGCAACTGCGTATAAGTAAAACTGCAGGACACAGTTAGTCTCCTATAAAAATATTCACTGAATATCTGGAGTTAGCGGCCTGAACTCGTTGTAGACTAATTTAACTTCAGAGACGCTTTGCATATCCCATGTGGCGCAAACTTCTGCGGGATATACACGTTGAATCAAATAACTGCGAGGACATAGCTCTACTGAATCTAGGTTTTAGCACAGAATTGGTTTAGGTCTTTTTTGTGAGAGAGTTTAAATGGAACGAGTTTTTGACGCATAGCTGCTGGCAAGCAGCCTGTTTATCCCTATTATAGATTGTTTGTTTTTAGAAGCAGTCATATAGTTGTATCAAAAGCCATACAGGATGGTAATAAAATTATGTATGGTCATTTGACTGAATCAAATGACCATACAATAGATTAAATTATTAAGCAGTTAATTGCACCATCCACTCTTTATTAATTACTACACTAATTTGAAAATACAAGTCAATGGTGTAAGGCCGGATTAGAACCAGGGTGCGTCAAGATGAAAAGCAGACGGTGGAACCGCTGAGTCGCACTCGCCTTAGTACTTTTTTTTACTTTTAATTTAACCGTCTTTCTTTCCCTTTTTTTCAGAGAATCCGAACACTGTGGAAAACATCTTCATGGCAGTCGGGCATAAATTAGAATACTTAACACTAAAATAAAATCTAATTTAAAAGCTGTAGGGAGGAGCAGTTATACGTTCAGTTGTGTTAAGCCGTTTTGTTAAACTACGTGACGCCTGTGGCTTTGCTTGCATTATTTCAGGATAAAAAGTTGGTTCAGTTGGTCTTTCTATTCCATAAGTATGCGTCAGTACGTTCACTAAAATATGCCTCTTGTCTAAGGAGGTTGAATAGTTCAAGAACTAGCAACGCTTAGAGCACCTTTCCACCTATGAATTAGAGACTGTCCCTTACCTGCGAATCTTAGTTATTTTGGTATATTTAATCAATTTTTTTTTATAGTTTTAATAAATAAATTAAAGGAATATTGTTTACTGTCACGAAAGAAAAAACTACAAACGAGTAATTAAAACAATTTTCTGTTTCATTCCATGTAACCTATTATTGGATTATGAGATAATTACCCATACAAGTCAGCGATTAAATAATTATGGTTAGTCACAAACTTTCCTAATTATGAAATTGGAACGTTATAATGTCGACGATATTTCAATAGACTTGGATAATTTTTTTTACTTATTTATTTACATAATAGGAAAAAGAAAGAAAAGAAAGAAAGAAAAAATTTATTGTGACAGATTTAACAGAAGAACACACAGGAGTAAAAACATAATAAACAAACATAAAAATCTGCCACAACACGGCCCCAACTCAGCATAATGCTGGTTGTGTGGAAGCAACCAGCGCTGGTCTTCCGTTGGGGCTGGCTGTGACGCATAGGATAAGCATGATATTCAATAGCATTGTAAAACGTTGTCGTTTTTACAATCTGACGGCCTCCAGTTAAAGTCTTGACTTGTATCAATCTCAAAATGGTCTTAAATTTTATGCGAACACCATGTCTGTCTGCCGAAAAAGAGAGATACTTAATAAGATGAAGCACATCAGCATTAGAAAATATATATCTCGGAAAAGGCCCTTTCGTGTATCATTTCTAAATAACTTACAAAAAAAGCTTACATGACCAAGTTTATTTTGCTGTTTATTTTTATTATAAGTACTTACAATATTTTTCTGAAATGTTTCATCTATGTAGTTGTTTTTTTTATGTTTATAAATTAAGCTTACAATAACGAGGTCTACAGATATTGTGATATAACCTTGTGTTTAATTTAAGTTTAAAACATGATAATACGTTGCTTGTATTTACACATGAACTATTTTCCAACTAAACTTTATAATTTAAGTACGTATTCCATTAAATTGTTTTAGAAAATTGTTTATTATTTTAGGTTAGTGGGCTACTTATTTACAGAAACCGTATTTTCCATTATAAAGATTTAATACAGTGTGACTTTTTCAGATAACTACATGTACCTATTATTATGTATTTTAAATAATATTTTGTGCATTATAATCATGAATGATTTTTAGTATTTGCAATTTTGTTTGCACATGTTTGAAAATATACTAGAACTAACTACTAGAGTTAGATATAAGTTAAAAGATTACAATTAGGGAAAGTGGTATTTTATTTACTTAGTAGTATTTATCCTCATACCTGAAGTTAAGCAACACTGCAATATACTTATTATAGTACTATTATCTAGCGAACTTACCTCCAAGAAATTTACCTACTACATAATATATCTACTTTAAATAAGCATCTTGTATAAACATCCAATTTAACACCAAACTCATAAATTATTAAAACACGTAAACCCGTCATTTCATGGCAATTTGTAACTTTGAAATTCAAACCGTATTAGAAGGCAGAAAAAAAGTCTTGTCCTTTGATGTCCTATGAAAACAGAAATTAGATAGGTTTATTTCGTTATTTAGATATTTTTCGAAAACGAAAAGAAACTTGCAGCGATGTAAACAAGTCGGTTGTTTGTTGTTGTTTATTTGTTTTCAAAAAGGGATGAGTTTTTCAGAGCTACAGTTTTTTTTTACAATAATATACGAGAGAGACAAATTTTAATCTTATACCAATTTTTATTTATCTTTGTTTAACAAATCTTTTACTATATAAAAGCCTAATAATGTATGTGTTCAGTAGTAAGGGTATTCCAAGAAATATTATGATATTTACCGAATAAGTGATTCATTAATAGATCTCTAACTAGAGTTTGTTAGTAGACAAATCTCACTTTTACATGAAAATGTACATAAAAATTTGTCGTGTCTTTGTTGTTCTTTCTTACCTAATATCCATGATGCAATTTTTGGAGGTGTCTCAATTTATTTATAAGCAGTATCCGACCCAGAGGCAGACCAACAGGCCGATGGTCGGATAACATTTCTAAACAAGTAGGTAGGAGATGGATCTGACAGGCTAGAGACCGTACTTACTATGTGGCACGTTGGAGAAGAGGCCTATACTCAGCAGTGGGTGAACACGGGCTGGCTTATTACATTAATTATTAGGTACATGTAAGAAACCTAAAAAAGGTCCCCTACAACGTAGGGGGATTAATAATTGTGGAGGAGGGAGATAAAAAAAAAAAAGAACACGGGCTGGCATGATGATGATGATGAACATCGTATTGTTAAAATATTAATACACGTGTGAATTCTTACCTCATAAAAAACCTAAGATATCAGTAGCATGGTATTCATATAATATGAATAACAATAGTTTGCCGATAAAGATATTTTATGACGTTCTATTTGATACTAGCACCCATTGAGCGGGGGCGGGGTTGTACGCTTGCTGCTGAAACTGGATTGCCTTGGAAATATAATTTTATTTCAAACACGTTTTGTAAGTACATTATTACAGGGAAAATATTAAAAGATAATTTATTTGATTAACAATCTTGATAGAAAGGAGCCTAGAATAATGGAAATGTTTTAATAGGTGCTGCCACATTAGGTGCTGGTAGGTGGTCAACATTTTTGTATTGAAATTAAATCATAAATAATCTTGAAAGTATTGACGCAGTTCTTTTGTGAAAATCTTATGCATATGTGTATTTTGTAGGCGATAACTAAGCAAAAAATAAGTAAGATGAAATTGAAAACTTTAATTTTCTTATCATACAATGCTTTTCTTCCCGCTTTATTATATATATCGTATTCTGTTTACTGTACTATTGATAGTTTAGTTTTTGTATATTTATTCTTATCTCATTGGTAAATTATAAATAGTGGCATACGAGTAAGTCCACAACGAGCAAACAAATCAATAATTAACGGAGTAATTGCGTAACATACCCACAAAAAAATACTTTCAGAAGACTTGAAACCTATTTTTTTTTAGAGTTGGTTAATTAATTGTCTAGCTTGTTTCCCCAGCGGCTGTGCGCGGCCCGCCCTGTGAGTTATATCCCGTGCAGCATGGTAAGTAGTCCATCACACGCCTCGGCAGACGGACACCTGCATGTACGTATCTAATTATTTGTTGGATTTTTTTTATTGTACGTCAAATTTCTTGATAGTTAAATTGGTAAAATGATAATAAAATAATTTATGAAATTAAATGTTATGAATTAAGAATTCTTAAAAAAATATTCAAATAGAGATGCAGGGATTAAAAAAAACTATTTTTTTAAATATTTTTTTTATAATTCAAATCTAAATGATATCAACTTCTTCTTGTTTAGGGAGACGATTTATTTATTTAGGCATTACTACAGAAATAGAAAATAGGTTAATAATAAACGATAATATTATTTTGATATAATATATCAAAGAAATTCCACGTAAAAAGGGCAGGGGCAATATTTACAATAGAATATGTATCAAATATTTTGTGATACTCGTAGTAGCAAGTTATGAAACCACATTTAAAGTAATCTCACACCGCATCAGTAATGCTCTCAAGTAGATGTGGGCGCCTGCGATACAAGTTTCATACTTAGTGCAGGGCTCACAAGAGCACAAATTAACCTTTAAAATCCTATTATTACGCACAGCTATGTATTATTCTAAGGTTTCATGTAATCATTTATGTAATTAATAATTTGAATTTGAGTAAACTTTCCATTTTATTTTCAATTTATTGCTAAAAAGTTTCATAAAAAAAACTTTCATCTCAACAACCGAAATTTCAACCAGTAATTTCCTAATTTTAACGTGACGTCGTAACAAGATAAATAAATAAATACAAACAGTACTACCAGTCCCACCATATTGCAAGCTAACTTAGAAAAGCTCCGGACATCGCGCCAATACTTTTTTTACGCACATGATTTTCCGACACGTTGTAAATCGAACCTGAGGGAGTGTTTTTCGTTTCTTCCGCAGCGACCGTAATAATAAAATGTTACATTATTGCTTTCACAATCGTATCAAACGAATAATACGATAGGGAAGGCGTAAAAGCTGCTGCCAAAGCATTTATTTGCTGGATGTGTGTGTAGTATTTTTCAATATTGCCGAAAATATGAGAACGTTAAGCAAAAATTATGATATAGGAAGCAACAAAATAAACTACCAATAGCTAATTTCAACAAAAACTATTTATTTTTCAATTAATCAATACAGGTCACTGCTAAAAGCTTTTTTTATGAATGTTAATTGATCTTATAAAAACGGTTAAAGAATAGATAAAAAAAACAATAAGTGACGAAGCTTATTATTAACAAGCATAAATTGCTTATAAAGTCCTACAAATAAATCTAATACATCCCCTCTTGTCAAAGCGAGACCTTTACTCGCTAATTAGAGCGCAAGTCTATCATTTATACTTCTTCTTCTTATCGAATGAGAGTCGCCAACACTAAGAGTTTTCAAACCGCCCTAAGAGCCTCTGACATGGCTTAACGACTGCCGTACCTATTAAACAAACAGCCGGGATCTACAATTTAACGTGTCATCCGACCCACGGAAGCGCCCAAAATGGAATGCCACTTTTCGGTCACCCATCCGCGTACTGACGCGTCGTTTGCTTAACATTGGTAATCGCATACGATTGCATCCGCTAGCTGAGCTATGGGCGCTTCATCATTTATACTTATACAGTTATCTCATTTCTCCACGATTATAATCTATTTCCGTTCGCATTTTTCCTTTGCAACCTTGACAACATTCTACGTAATGCATGTCTTCTGCACTTGATTATGTCAAGACCGCGACCTCTACTTAAAGCCTTGCAATTTGCCGAGCTCATGGGAATGAACGCACATTTTACGATGTGATTCATACGATCGATAGATGCAGCTGTTACTTTTTGCATAATAATAATTGTATAATAGGGGATCGGTATGTTCATTTATTTCTACTTTTGTTTTGTCACGGTATGAGCATCAAGCATTCTTGAGTGGTATTTAATTTAAACTATCGGTTGAGATAGATTCGTGGATGAGTAAACAAAAAACTGGCATGCATATAAGTTGGGTGCATTAGTAGGTCGCTTGATCTATTAAACTGGATTAAACCTTCGTCCCGCCTTCGTTGCCGCTATCCTTAGTTCTCATCAAACTTACATGAGTTTAATTCAAATACAAAATTTACTGTTTTTTTTATATTCGTGCTCGGTGCGTGGCGGTTCCAACATACAAAGACTATCCCCACTAGATACAAAATTGTCTTGTTATTAAAATAAATTAATTTTCTTAATTACAATGATCATCATCATCATCAACCTCTCTTATATCTATCGACTGCTGGACGTAGGCCTGTCCCAATGTTCTTCACAATGCACGGTCTTAATTACAATATTTTATTAACATGAATATTTCTTCTGCAGAGTAATTCCCTGGCTTCAAGATGAAGCCGCTTCCAAAGCCTCTGAAGTACGCCGCCATCTCTGGAGGAGCTGGCCTGTTCGGGATCATCTTCGGATGGGCCATGTTTCCAAACATATTGAAACACCAGCTTAAAAAGGTCAGTGATATTTCTTTATACCAATCTCTAAGGGCCTCCAAGATACAGGTTTTTGCCTAGTTTGGGGTCCATTGAAAACATGCATAAAGTAAGCCTTAGTATTTGATTAATTTCCTATTGATTCTAAAGTAAAAATATACACATATTCAAGTTTTTTTTAAAATAAGCATACATACGCCCGTTTATTTTAATACCGTGAAATGCATAACTACTTATATTTAGATTAAAAAAAATATGCGTGATAGCTTTTCTAGAATGCAATGTTAGTCAAGCATTCTTGACTAATTAATTCTTACCCAACAAAACATAGATGTTTCTCTGATCTTAAAAAAGAAATAAATATTTATTGTAATTAATAAAACTCATTGATTTGTTTCCCATTGTGCACGGTTTCGCGAACATTTTATACTATCTTAGTTTGCTTCCAACCACCTACAAGATCTTCGCAATTTATCTGTCACTAAAACTCAACCTCACTAAAATATGTACTAAGTACATACATAGAAGTTCTCCCAACTGAATGAATCAAAAATCTATTCTACAAAGTACTAAACTTTCGGCAAATTTGAACAAAAATCTATTCAAAAAGGCCCGCTAAGCTTTGACACCCATAATGCGTCAAACTAAAAACTTATAATGCAAACATAAGGCCCAGATGCTATTAATCTTTTTTCTTGTTTCCCATCGGGATTAGTCATGTTAAGGGCATCACGTCTACGATCTTAGTCTTTTCTTCTTTGACAACATCTGTGCGTGACTTTGACATAAAAAAAAATAGACTGGTCTAAGTGCACTCTCTTACAAGCGTTCTGGGAACATGATAAAGATAAATAAATAAATAAAATAAAATGTCTTTAATTCGGGTTTACACCACACAAAATATATTGAAATGAAATGAAATGAAGTAAATATAAGTAAATGTCAAGCTGAAGATAATAATCAACTTATGAATGACCATTAAAAATTTAGGAAAATACAATAGTTATATTAATATAATAACAGCCAATGTTTCACTCTCAGGATTCATTGTATTTTTATTTTTAGTTTTTGGGAAATATAGTCATACCCTGTCTCTTTTTGTAATATGTTGAAGGCGAGTGGCCCCTAAGTGATCTGGGAAAACTTAAAGTTAACAAACTTACTTTAGCGCTTGAACAAAGCGCCACATTCTAACCGTGCTACCGAACATTTGATACTACGACCGTGCCTAAATTGTGGGTACAGTTTTTTTGTTCAAAAAAATGCTGCGTAAGATTTGGTGTATCATAACTGTTTTATATATTCCGTGGTGTCAGAAGTGACATTCATCATGTTGGTGGCGTGTTGTAAGTGTTGTGATACGCTCGGTGGGCTCTAAAGTGGCTCAGATTCCGATCTTGTCTCGACGGGACTGAAGCAAAATGTATGTTTGTAGGGCATCTATCAGATTTGCCACAATGGTTAACATATAATTTCAAAAATATATTTATAAATAATTCGTGAAATATTTAAAACCGTTTGAAAAGAGCTTTATTGTGATGTGATTTCATTATGCGCTGCTAGATATCAAGTAACCCAAATAGTTAATTTAAAAAAAAGTTAGTTATGATTCAATAACTTAAGATGTTATATGTTTTTGTAACATTCCACACATTCCAGTACGACAAAATATTTACCGTAAATATGTTTCCCGAACATTTTTCCTGATTCTTTTTCCATAAAACTCATTAGTACAAGCAGCATGTTGCTAAACAGAGTGCCGGAGTGTCGGAGTCATATCAATTGTTTTTACCTTATTTTTGTCCTTTTTTACCCTCTTTTACCCCCAAAACCTCACGTCCAAGTAGCAGCTGCGACCACCTTCCTGATTTACGGTTTAATGATCACAAAAGATTTACTTTGAGCTGCAATTTTATGATATAAAAAATTGCTTTGTGAGCGGATGGGTAAAGCATGGTTAAACCGACGCGGGATAAAGGTTGTCAAGTTGGTGGTCGCGCGTAAAATAAATGTAGGAAACCGTTTCTTTTACTTCTTATCTATAAAGAGCTTAATTTTTTTTTTTACCGAGATCACTATCACCTGAAGTTAAATTAAATCATTTATTGTCAACAGGTCAAGTCACGTTCACAACCTTAACTAATATAATCACATTCCAAATTGGAACAATTTACAATAATGGATTTCCATTATAACAATCGAAATTCTTAAAACTGTCCATTGTCCATCATACTTAATTCTGGTAGAGTCGTAAAATCATGTCAGATGCGTTTCGGGTGGTTTGGAAACTCTCAACGCGTTCACCACCTTCATACGAACATACTTACTAACCAATATAAAATGTCAGTTTCCCATAATATATTTCTCTAGTAAGAGTAAGGTTTCCTCTTTTTTTTTTAATAAATAAATAAATATTCCGGGACATTGCACACAGCGCCATCTAGCTCCACACTAAGCAAACGCTTGTATCGTGGGTACTAGATAACGGATATAATACTTATATACCTACCTTTCTTTTGTAAATACATACTTATTATACATACTTTTATTGCTGGATCTATGCCAGGATAGCTATTTTGCATCATTTGAACCAAGTAGTGTGCGGTTGAGAGTTAATAGATTTACTCGCATACGAAACAAAAGTATACCTATGTATTATATCCGTTATAAAAAGTATATAATAATGTATTATACCAATGATACCAACGTTGGCCTACCATGGGGCTAGATGGCGCTGTGTGATATGTCCTGATATCTTTATTTATTTATTATGAGTAGTCAATCATTGTGACCGCTAGTTTATTATTCTCGTGTCAGTTTGAGCCTAACTTAAGGGTACAAGTGCAGATATTTCCGGTATCCTCGGTTATAGGAGAACATTTGTCGTTTTATGATAGAGATTTCGTCCAGTTTTATTATAAGGTCGTAAGTGCCATCAATATCCATATTCATAGGGAAACTTGTAAAATTTATTGGTTTTCTTTCAAAGTAGGAAAGATAACATTGTTGTACTTAAATATTGCATTTTATCAATAGGTAGTTGAAGGTAGGTCTTAGGTAGTTATTCTATTTGTCTTTTATGGCTTTTGCTTGATCAATAGTATCTATCAATGGTACCTAATTGAAATATTAATATTAATACGGAGTTTAATTAAAAAGTCAATAATAATAAATGAGCCAATACTACTATATGGCACATGCTTCATTTAACTTTATATATATATATATATATTTTTGTATGTTCGTTGATCAATCCACCAACATATAGAAGTCGGAGATGTTGTCCAACAAACACTGATCACATCAAAAAAATTTTAAGCGAAGTTTAGTCTATAAGTAAAGTAGCAGTATACATATATTAATATAGTGCTTGTATAGGTTTGCGTGGGGTAAGGGTTGGGGTATACACAATAAAACGGGTTCCTTATTTATCTTTTTTTTTCATGTTATTTTTTTTCTTGTTTTTTCTATTCTTTTCTTTTTTCTTATTTGTTTTCTGTTTTTTTTTCTATTTTCTTTTATGAATTGCTTATTGTATAATATACATTCATGATATACCTAAGTGATTTTATTAATACTATTTATTTCTATTAATTACTTGTCTACCAGCTTTTTTACAGAATTCCAGAAAACTATTTCTATAATCTTTGTTACACACCAATTCATTCAGTATTTTAGTTTCTATCTTTATACCTAACCTAATTTCTAGGTCATTTCTATCCTTCCCATGAATGGGGCACTCTGTCAAGATATATACAACAGTTTCTTTCATGTCCGGGTCACAAGGGAATGCGGGACTGTCCTTGCGCTTAACTCTGTGTAAGTATTCTGAGAATCCCCCATGCCCTGTGAACACCTGTACCGATATGGGAGTGAGCTCCATCTTTAACTTTATATTAACTACGGCTAGGTTCGCCTGATTAGTTGGCTAATCATCTGATTAAGTGAACCTACTATACATGATTACACAATTACAATATAAACCAAGCTTCGGTAAATTGAATAATTAGATAATAATTACATATTCATGGGATTCATGTACTTAAAAACCAATAACTGTAAATTATTGTCAATTTGCGAACAAAATCTAAAAAGAAGCGAATGTATTTGTTCTTCTTTTGTCAGAAGCAGTAAAAATTAAATTTTGATGTATTATTTATGTCCATCAGAAGTGTAGACACTAAACTTGTCAAAGCAAATATTCTTTATTGTACACCTTTTTTGCCGTGTCAATAAAACAAATATTTATTCATAATACCAACATGTCAAACATCATTTACATTTATGTCAAATTAATAATGAGTCAAAAAAAAATACAGACAGACCAACGAACAAAACACTACTTCCCGCGCGCGCAACTGAATGTCTGTAGTACACTGGCAGCGTTTCCTCGCTGAATTGCGATGGACTCTCGTAAGTAAGATCCCGAACGAGGATCCTGCCCTTTATCCCGCATACGGCGCCCGAGGTCCTGAATGAGTTTCCTTGCGTCAGAGCTCCACGGGCCCGACGTCACCATAGTTAAATTTAATCTACAGATGATATAGTATCCTAGAATGAGACCTTGTTCTTGTTTCAGAAAATCTTCGTTTTATCTGATTTTTTTATTTGTTTGCAGGAAATGGCTCTATCAAAGAAGACAGACGTCCGTCAGATGTGGGAGACGATCCCGTTCCCTCTTGATTTCAAGGTGTACTTCTTCAACTACACCAATGTGGAGGAAATACAGAACGGAGCTATACCTATTGTCAAGGAAATTGGGCCTTATCATTTTGAGTGAGTATCTTATTGTTACTGAAGTTTTTTTTCACTAAGCTGATTGGCATTTTAATGACGTCTGAAATGAAGTTGACAAAAAACAACACTGTGGTTGAAGATGGAGCGATGTGGCTAAAATGAATTTTGCTGATGATAACTACAAGTTAACTTAGTTTTGTGCCGTTGCGCAACAACACTAAAGATTCCTAAGTTATCGTCTCCAATGGATTTCTATAAAGTAACGGTTCTCTTCTAATGAGTAATCTTTAGTAATTTTATAATAAATAACATTCCAAGACATATCACACAGCGTCATCTAGCCCTATACTAAGCAAACGCTTGTGTCATGGGATCTAGATAACGGATAGAATGCTTAAATACTTTTAGCTTATAAATTCATACTTAATTATATTACATAGAAACAACCAACTGCACTGAAATGTTACTATTAGAACATCTTTACATTGTGAGGGTGTAGCTGGATTGGAAATAAAATACTTAATTGATTTTCTAATACCTATTTTAATTGTATAACATACTTTGTACGTCATATATCAAGCAAGAAAAGTCCTTCAAATAACACCCTTTGCGCTGCTTTATAAAGAAATCAAGAGCTATTTACCGATCCAACCCTTCCAACCAGTAACTACGCCCTTTTTAAAAGAAACCCACTTAAACCATACATTATTGAAACGCTACAGCTAACAAATAACACGTTTTCACGAATTAAAGTGTCAAATGTCAAATTGGATGCCACCTTACTTGACATTAACTTCGTTTAAAATGCACGGGGATTTATAAAATGCGAGGGTTTTTAAAATGTTTTCGATACAGGGTTATGTTTATTAATAAGAAGCCGTGTAGGGTGTTTGTTGCGTATCTTTAATATAATATTATCAATAACTCTACAACTTTATTCTTATTTCTTTAATTTGTTTTTTTTTTACATTTAAATGTATTTTTGCTTTTGTATTCACATTGCCGTCACGCTAGAAATATGACGTTATTTCTGCTGCGAAAACACACTATATTATTTTGATGGCAATTTTAGAACTCGGGGAGTTATTAAATTATTTAAGCGTTTTATACACATTTATATGGATATAATAATTATCCATATTCACTTTATTCCATCCGATTTCTAATTATTTAGATATCCTAAAGGTATCAACTTATTTTATGGCTCATACAATTGACACGATGCGACAAAACCTATTCTACGGAGTTGACCGTATCTATTTGCTAGATGGCGCTGCGTGCAATGTCCCGGAATATTTGTTTATTTATTCATTCACCAGTACCTCTGTATATCAAGAATTGAACAGTAATTGAATAAGGTCGACACAAGAAGGTCATCGCGTAGTTATAACTTAATTAGCTAGATTATGCCTAATTAAATAATTGCTAAGTATTAATTACTTACATATAATTAAATACTGTATTGAATAATGAAAAGCTTTAAAAGTCGAAATTTTAAAATTGAACCGACGCGGCGCGTTGGAATGCTATATTTTCTTAGCCATTTTAAAAAAAGGTCCGTAGCTCAGCTGGCGGCGGCAATCGCTTGCGATTACCAATGTTAAGCAAATGTCGACGCATTCTGTCCTTACATAGTACGGCAGTTGTTAAGCAAGAGGCTCTTAGGGCGGTTTAAAAACTCTAACACCAGAGTTGGTCACCCTCAAGCGAACTACTTTTAACCGTCCTTCAGCTCCTGGGATGCATTGCATGCACGCATTAAAAAAAGATAGAAATTTATTAAAGCCTTTAATAAATTATAACGAGTTAAGATCAATAAATTTGATTATTTGAAGTCATCATACTTTACAAAGTCTAGTCTCAAGTTTACAATGAATCTAATCTGATGTTTTGGCTAATGAGGACTTAGACTTTTGTTACAATACTATAAAAATGATTTAATTGTAACCACATGGCTCTCAAAGAATCATAAATAGCTGGCAACCATTGTCATATCTTCTCAACTTTGAGATCGTTAAAATAATCTTTGAAGATTTCAGCTTCACAATTTATACTAGGACATCCACCTCGAATACCTGTGAATAATAAATACTAAGGAAGCCAAACTCAGCCAAAAAAACTGATCCACGAGATAATTATGTTCATTTACTTTTTTTTACTAAATCATTGTCTCGTACGTGACGTCACAGCCAGCCTTGTAATCAGCATAATGCTGAGTTGGGGCTGTGTTTGGGAAAGACTTATTTATCTATTATATGTTTGTTTGTGAGATATTTGCTACATGTCTATAAATCTGTCTCAATGTTTTTCTATTCTATTTCCATCATCGAAATTCGTAACCAATCACGGCCAAGCTTTGTGTGCGAATAGTGTGTTGGAGAGATGGAATGATTTAGTACGCGAAATTTGTAAGGAGGTAAAATTCTATGGTACAATTATTCGTAGCTGCGAACATTTAACTGCTGACATAAATTTTAAGACTTGGGAACAATTTCAGGGCTTGAAGACAAAGGAATTGTGTTATAAATGACCAATGAACGCTATATAGGTTTGCAAAAAGTAGAGATAAAGTTCTCCTTAAAGTAGTTTGGTTTTAGTTAATCATAGTAAATATATCTAAACTGTATTTATGTAAGTATATAGCGAGAAAAAGAAAAATGGACTGAGTGGTGTACCTTGGGAGAGGCCTATGTCCAGATGTATGTAGATGACTGTAGACATATGATGATGTTACCCGTGTATTATCGGGATATATAGCCTATTTAGTCTGCCTTCATACCACAATGTTTTCCAAATCGGTTGAGTATTTCAGCAAAGAAAGAAAGAACACACTTTCACCTATACAAACTTAGAACAGCAAAATATTAACGTGATTAAATAAAAACGTACCTATGGTAAAAGTATAAACTAATACTTACTCATATATTGTATTGGATTATAAGCATAATATAGCATAATGATAAACGGAGCGACGAGAAGATTTAAGTTGATTAACTCAGAACGTAACCACTAACTTTAATTACTTACCGTAGGGGCTGAAACTATTTGAATGCAGAAATTATACATTATTTTAAAGATTTATGCACAGTCACAGTTCACAGAAAAAAATATATTTCAATATACATTGTCGTCTACCCAATAAAAATATTCAAATCTTCAAATTCAATAAAATTTAAAAGCTTCAAAACGGTAAAATTAAAAGCTTTTTCAACAAAAGCTTTTTCTGTGTGGATCAAAAAAATATAAAAATGTATACCGTCGTCAAACTTTTTAAGTCAAATACAAGCTTAGAGGTTCACGTGATCGAGTGCGTGTTGCTGACGTATTGGAAGGCACTGAGTAGTAAACCTATAGATAACTCATTAAAACCACTTGTATGCATATTTTCTAGACATTTATTTTTAAAATGGTGTTGGCATTAGGCACTGTGTTGCCTAGTCAAACCCTTTCATTCCAGGCCTACAACACACATCAAAACCATACATACACCATATACATGAATATACACAGCTATATTTATTTACAAGTGCCTTTCACCACTTAACACTTGCAACAACTTAGCTAATGCACCCCACGAAGAGAACTAGCTCTCGCAAGCTCAGGGTATCCTACTGCGAGAACTAGGGAACCTATAAAATTAATACGATCGTGGCATTACAAGCCTCCCTCAAACTGTATTATCTAGCCAATTGTTGTATAAGTTATGTCATTGTAATAATAAATAAATACATTGTTTAACTGGAATTATAAAATGTACCATTTTGTCCAAAACTACATTCAATATAAGTCAAAATTAAGCTAAACATTGTATATATGTATATACCACCATGGTACCTACCAAATAAATAACCTTTTATATCTATCTAATTTAAGAGACAGGTGGATGTCATTTTCAAAAACTTGTACCATCCTGGTTTGGTGTTATTCTAGTTTTACTATCGTGGTTATCTCAGTTTATTTCTAAACCACAAAACAATAAAAGTAAAAAAAAATGAACTTTGTGGATAATGTTTGGATAATCAATAAAACTAAAGTCCATGATAAAAAAAACACGTGTCATTTTCAAGGCGAATAAATATATGGCACATAATAATCTCCATGTTTTCTTTTATTAGATTCGTTGCTAACAGTACACAATATTATCTTGACAATAATTGTATGTGTGTTTGTAACAAAATCTGCTATTATATTTTATTGGCTATACTGATTTGGAAGACATTTTGATGTAGATAGATTAACTAAGAATAGTCTATTTTTTACCCAGGATAAATCACGAATAACTCTAAAGGGCATCGCTAATAAGGAATATAAATGTATATATAACTTACATAGATAATAAATATGCATATCAAGGTACCTATTCATAATATTGTTGCTAATCAAATTATGTTTGTCTATTGTTCATGTAACGAATAATTGTACACGTTTTGATATCAAATTGACAACAAGTCGCACAGAACACGAGTAGTAGTGGATGCCTGCGGCTTGGCTCGCATTATCTTTATCTATAAAACGCAAAAGTGGCTCACTGACTGATGATTGACTGTCTGGTCTATCACCGCGCAGCCCAAATCACTGGACCTATCGGGTTGTAATTTGGCAAGCAGATAGTTACTATGACGTAAGCAAGCATCTGCTAACATAGGATTTTTGGAAATTCCACTTGTAAGAGGGTGAAATATTCCCTGATTAGAACCGCTATATTATCTGGTTTTTGTTCGTTTCGACCTTATCGCTAATATTTGCAAGACTTTCATGTAGTTTCTCATCGTTGATTTGGTTTTTTGCATTTGGATTCATTTTTGGTTGCTTTGTCGGTGTCGAGTGATACATTCAATCGTAACTGATCCTTCTTTGCTTCCTCGTTGTGATAAATGTGTGTGTTGTTTGTATTTTCATGGTGTGTTCCCCTGCGAGTGGGCTGGCAGTGAGTGTGCAACATAGCTCGAGTGCGAGTGGGGTGTTATATGTTGCGGGAGTGTATAGTGTATTCTTAAGAATATACGGGGAGTACTGCTGGGAAGAGATGTACATACAAGTATAGAGATAAGAGAGAACAAGTCAGTTGGCAAGTTAAGGGTCAATGAAAATATGCTTACATACATAAAAGGCAAACCGATTTTGTTCAAGTTGATTTGTATAATGTTTGTAGATCCTTGAAGTATAATGATTAGAAGTAGGTCAAATAAGTACCTACATCCTCATACCTATGGGTAAAGTTTGGTTGAAGTTGGAGTTGTTTAAACACTGGAATAGGTCCATTATTTGAGCATCGAATAGTCTATCTAGAGATTGTATTAACGTTGATTTGGTTTAACTTAATGTACGGGAGAGTTTATTGAAACTTATCTCATATTCAATCTAAATAATAAATAAATTGATTTATATACCAAAATCTTTTTATGTGTATCTAAGATTTCAATTACATTTTGATTGTATTACAATACAGTACATAATAACCAACAAATTTTGATCTATGCCTTCTTAAAATTTCTGAAAACAAGGTGTTACATAAGTTTCATCAAGAGGCGAAAAACGTTTTGTTTATAATTTTAAATGAAAGTCGAAACAAAAACTCTTAAAGCAAAAGATATTTGTGTGAATATACCAAAAACCACTCTTCAAAACCAAGGCTCTAACATACTGCCAAACGTAATTATTAAAATTCTTTATTAGTCTCCTAACTATATTCTAATATCCACAAAGACAATCCGTGGCTCCATAGCCAGAAGCCTCAGTTTCAGACATGTTTGCGGCCAATTGGCGCCCACTCAAAGTTACAAGTAGTGTATGTAGTGTAGTGTGCAAACAGAACTCATGTTTGAACTTGCCAGTCTTCCAATTTGTTTACCGATCAACTAACTGTAGAACTGTAACTAACTGAACACGAGAATTGGAAAATCCAGCGATCTTCAAAGCGAGAGTGAATCGGTTCTTATTGGGTAAGCACGCTCCATCTTAGGCCATAGTCATTTCTTGCTATCAGGAAAACTGTGGGCAAGTGCAAAACCGTTCAAGTTAAAAAAAAAATTCGAAAATTTTGCCATCGAGTGGGGGCTAAGGACTGGCCACCGTAACGTCGGGCGTCCGGCCGCAAGATGGGATCGTTTTAAAAATGCAAATTGATATCTTGTTAAAATAATTATTTTAAAATTGACCAATACTTAGCTTTTGAGACATTTGCTAGTTAATTCAATATTATTTTTGATCATTATGTGACATAATTACTTTTTCTACAAAATAGTTTATTAATTCAACTGACGTAGGTATATAATTGTGTTGTAAAAATTATTGTAATGAATGGCTGATGTACTAACAATAATACTGTGATTTTGCCTACACCGATATTTACACGCCAACTTAGGCTAAGTAAAACCGATTGTATATTATTTTTTATATATAAGTATTTTGAATAGACGAGAAAGTGCATTTATTAATTTGGTTGGTCTATTGGTTCATTTTTAGCACCACAACAGAGTTAGAAGATTTCGTAAAGGCAGTTACGAGACTGACGTAAGCTACATATTTAGCCTAAAACAACGTAACAGGAAAAACATCCACACACACGCAACTAATCAAAATTTGACTAAAAAAAATATTTGATATACAGTTTTTTTTTCTCCACCACAAATATTTATCCTCCTACGTTGTAGGTGACCTTTCTTAGGTTGTTTTCTTGTACCTAATAATTCAATGTAATGTAATAATTAGTTTTATTATAAGTTCTTTTTTCACAATTTCATTTTTTATTTATACAGCTAAGATGTTTTTCTTATTTTGGATACATACCCATGACAGTGCATAGCGTATCTTGCTTAATATAGGCCTAGATTTTCTTCTTATCGAATGGCCAACTCTGGGGTCAAGAATTTATCAAGCCGCCTTAAGATGGCGCAGTGTGCTATGACCTGTAATATTTATTATGAATATTATTTACTTATTATGTACTTCGAAGGGAATGGAAGAAGAAAGTGGAGGTAGAAGACCACGAAGAAGACGACACCATCACGTACAAGAAGGTGGATGCGTTCTATTTCAAGCCAGAGCTGTCTGGGCCAGGACTCACCGGGGAAGAAACCATCGTCACGCCGCATCTACTTATGCTGGTAGGCATTTTAAATACATACGAGACATAAGCAAACCTAAAAATAAGTCTAATTTACATTAGTTAACCTACAATGCAACAGAAATTATATAAATCTTGATTGTAAATTTGTGTGTATCGTTGGTTTGACTGATTGAACAAGTCTGTTTGTTTAGACAGTTACAGGGGTAGATGTTAAATTTGAAACATTCATTTGTATCCAATTATTGTGTATCCCTCCATCATTGCAAGTTTAAAATAGCGTCACCTTACATATTATCTATCATGCATTCAAATTGTACAAGAATAACTGTTACTAACCTAACTAACAGTATCTCTCTTATCTTTACTAGCTTTTTTATCTATATTGTCTTCTTCCCAGGGTCCAATCATCGCCATAAGCCGCACCAACCCGGCAATGATAAGCATGGTCACGAAGGCCATCAACGCTCTATTCGACAAGCCTCAGGACGTGTTCATGAGGACCAAACCCTTGGACATCCTGTTCCGAGGAGTGATGATCAACTGCGCCCAAACGGAATTTGCGCCGAAAGCTGTTTGCACTGCGTTCAAGAAGGAAGCGGTCTCGGGACTGGACTTTGAAGCTAACAACCAGATTCGATTCTCGTTTTTTGGAGGGGTGAGTCACTTTAGAATTTTTAAAGACTAAATAATCAAAAGTGTTTAACCACTAAGACTAGGTAAACACTTTTGATTATAATCGACAAAAACTAAATTCAGCTTTAAGAGATAACGATTCTATGATTATAACTAAGTTTTTTACTTGACATGTGTTTGTAAAAACCAAAACAAATCTGCCTTTACTTGAGTAAAATAATTACTAGTAGGTACTTACATAATGTTAATAGCAGCCATACGATTTTTTGTCCCATAATTACTATCAAAGACATTCACCAGCCAAACCGTCAAGTAATAGCAGGTAGGTAAGGTAGTTCGAATCTCATAGTTTATCACTAGTCTGTAACACAGAGCATACCAAATTGCATTGCGTCGAGGGAATATTAGCGTAGTAACCAGACGCTGTGAGTTGGGTGCGGCAAGCGCGGTCTGGCGAAACCTTGTATCACAGCACAGGGAAAAATAAGACAGTATTGTAAATAGTCTTTGAATTGAATAGTATATATCTATACTAATATTATAAACTGAAAAGTTTAATTGTTTGTTTGAACGCGCTAATTGTGTTGAATAGACCATTTATCGAGGAAGGCTTTAGGCTATATAACATCACGCTGCAACTAATATGAGCGAAGAAACAATGGAAAATGTGAAAAAAAACGGGGAAAATTATTCATCTTTGAGGGCTTCCGTTGCGTGTGCTGCGAAAACGGTTAAAGATATAAAAAAAATATGTATGAAAGAATTATTCCTCTTGAAATGATCTCACAAAATGTCTGCAACAGTATATGTCTATATTTTAAGATTAACTCACTAGAACCGTTTTTATGGTAATAACTTTTCCATGCGGACGAAGTCGCTGTCACAGCTAGTTTATGATAAGTGACAACTGGGCTGGTATTTATTTTATGTATCAGGCTGTGTCGGTTGCCTAAGCAAACTGCACTTAGATAAGCACTTTGATGGAATCATGATAAGTTGTTGGATGAAAGACTGTACAAGATAAAAAGTAAAAATATGTTTATTTGCCATCTGAAAACTTAACCTACATATTACATAGTTAATTTACGATACAATATGATTATAGTATTAACAGTAGAACCCAAACTAGGCGTTAGCCTGTAAAAGCCGATGGTTTTTTCTATAAGTAAGAAAACGAGAAATATATAATTTACAATTAGGCTTTTTCTTAAGTTAGAAAACGATCAAGATATTATTTTTGCGATTAACAGTAATCTGGTTTATTCAAATGTTGTTCATAGCTAACACAGGAAGATCGCCCTGACTGAAGCTCCCTTTACGGCGGATTCGATAAACTATTCCAAGTGTGAATTCGATAGTGGCGCTCCCCTAGATATTTGCTCGGTACCTACCATGTGTGTTTGTCGGTGCATTTGGCCAAGTCCATTTTATGTAGAATTAGACAGAAACTAGGTAGAAAATTGGTTGTTTTAGTGGATGACAATGTCAATTTATAATAAATAATTAAAAAATATTTCACCGTATTTCTAGGTTTCCATGTTAGAGAGACTAATTCAGTTATATACTAGCTTTTGTCAATGGTAAATGCTTGGCAGCTATCTCGCAAAGCAGGTCAAATATATAATCATTTTTTTTTAGAAAATAAAATAAATAAATAAGAGTGTTAATCGGTTTAACATACACAATAAGACAAACTCGTAGATAGATGTATTAAATTCATTTTCATACCAAGAATTTCAATTCAATGTACCGCTGAACATGGTGTCTTTACATAAGTCGCTATGTGACATGGAAAGACACCATGAGATTTGTAGCAGATTGTTTTAAGACCAATTTCATTTGTTCACAATCTTGAATATGATTTTTAACACTTTTTTTATTTTAGCGCAACAACACAGTAGACTCCCACGTGGTGACAGTCAAACGTGGCATCAAGAACGTGATGGACGTAGGCACCGTCGTGGCGGTGGACGGCAAGACGGAGATGAAGAACTGGCGAGATACCTGCAATGAGTACATCGGGACTGATGGCACGGTGTTCCCACCATTCCTGACTGAGAAGGATAAACTGATGTCGTTTTCTGGCGATATGTGCAGGTAAATATTTTTGTTTCTTATAGCCAGTAATGTTTTTAAAAGGAACGAATAGTCAAGTTGAACGCGTATATCTTTATGGTAGTAAGTAAAGTAAGATTATCAATCCATTCTGCGTGATTATTTCGTCTGAGACAGAGATGAAAAACGAGATACCGGTGTAATATAAGTATATGTTACGGCTAATACCCAAAGTGCGGCTACACCTAGTTTTAGCCGGTTAGAACTAGGTGTAGCCACTTAGTCTTGGTTAAACCCCGAATCGAGACATGTTTTAAAAGAAGTTGGCTCCTCCTCGCTTCGCTCGTCGTCGCATGTGCGTGGTAGAAAGCAACCTAACGAACCTAATCTACCTTCTGTCACAGACAAGTGACTTCGAGTCCAACACTTGCACTACAACAGGACTTGAGACCTAGTTTTACCCGAAAACAATCGACTCGTACTAGGTTTAACCAAGACTAAGTGGCTACACCTAGTTCTAACCGGCTAAAACTAGGTGTAGCCGCACTTCGGGTATTAGCCGTAACATAATATATATCGGGACTGATGGCACGGTGTTTCCACCATGCCTGACTGAGGAGGATCGCCTCATGTCTTTCTCAGCAGATATGTGCAGGTAGGTAGACCTTTTGGTTATGTTTTGTATTGATGGATGGTAAAAATAAACTGTCTAAGAATAAACTGGCTCAGGTTTCTTGGGAAAAAAATCAATCTTTTCTTACGTTTTTTGCGTAGAGGTGGATCAAAAATGTCATCGATATCGATATATTAACCGTCGTTGCACTTCAATACTATTAACTTCACTCAAAAATGTTCTCAAAAATATCATAATTACCTACTTAGAACAAACAAATCCTATATTATTCCTGCATAATATCGTTAGAAATCAAGAAGCCATCAATAAACACGAAAAAGTTGGAGAACAATAACTTTGGGCTCATAAATCCGTAATGTCAAAGAAAAACTTTGGTACACAAATCAGGGTTATGTCATAATGCTATTATTATGTTAGAAGTTGTACTTTGCTATCTTATAATAGTAGTTTATGCAACGTCATATAATGAAGGGTATTAAAACACGAGTGTGAGTTTATGAAACGAGCGCAGCGAGTTTCATAATAGTAACGAGTGTTTTAATACCCGTGTTATATGCAGTTGCATACACTACTTTATCTTCACTTATGTTGTAACATTTTAACTTTTAATTTATTAAATTAAATTCACGCGTACGTGTATTGTCACAGTGACTTTGCCGCCATTAAAATCTAACCAATGAGAGCTGCGTGCCAATCAGGTTGATCGCGTTTTATTGATTAAAACGCGACCAACCTGATTTTGGCCCTGCAATCAGGTTGGTCGCGTTTTATCGATGTTATAATGAGATATTACGATATCGATGTGGATATTATACCATCATGTAAAATTGCTTAAATTGAGTGTTTTGTTGTCTGCGCTATAACAGTAGTAATTATAAGTCAAGTATTGGAAACATACCTAAGTAGAATGTTACAACATTAGTGTAGATAAAAAAATTAACAAAATATTTGAGCTGGGGCCTATATCTACTGTATATTATAGTACAGAAGACGGGTTCGAAAACTCATTTTCATAAGAAGACGAGAAGAATTTAGTATTGCAAATACATTCACAAAATTGCTGATTTTGTCAGTGATTTTTTATTTTTTTGGTGGGAAACATTATAGCAGCAAAACTAGTTCTGAATTATTTAGTATTTAATTTAAAATTAGCTGATATAGATTTGTGCTTAATAAACAAACTGACATAACATTAATCCAGGAATAAAATTGTATTGTAATTCCAAAATAATTAGAACTGATTGCCATTGTTGCCACAGGCAAAATTCATACATAATTATTTATTATTGTGATTGGTCAATCATTTCTGTAATTAACTATGCAATTCAACAATCCGATACTGCTAAAACTCATCTGAAAATATTGATTAATATTGATTTTATTCACATTTATTAATTTTCTTTGCCAGACCGTTCAAACCCTGGTTTTTGAAGAAGACATCTTACAGAGGGATCAAAACGAACCGTTACACCGTCAATATCGGAGACTTAGCCAACGATCCTGAACTGAACTGTTACTGTGATGCCCCGGATAAATGCCCTCCCAAAGGTCAGTTAGATAACATAAAAAAACATCAAATTAATAAAAGTGTTTAAGACAAAATAACTAACCATGTTTTTTAAAGATGATTTCGATATACTAATCAACTGACCAAATTACATGTTGGAGTTTTATGATAACCAAAAATGGGAAAGCTTTATCCAATTTTATGTTATGACGTTTCTAATCATTATTAATTTGACTCTCATGCAAATTGAATTACAGTTTTATGTCTTTACAATCAATTACCCTTCCTAGATATTACAACCTTTAATTACATAATTTCATATAGAGCATCTGGTATCTTATATATATATAGGTATATATGTACATTTATACTACAACTTTTACAAGTACATGTATAAAAGTTAATTTAGAAGCTCCTACGTTCTTACGTTGGACTGAATATTACTTATTTCAGTCTCTCTGAGGATTGACTAGGCCAAGCTCGAAACAAATTAATTACTTTTGCCCGTTGAATGAATAATAAAGATCTCCTGGGTGTATCTAATACTACTTCAGACAAGCAAAATCGAAAGATATTAGGGGATCACCTTGGCTTTTGCCCAAGATAAATCCGAGAATATATGTTTTCCGTGGAAGGACCTGGGCGCCCACCAGAGTGTACTCGCCCAAGAGAACTCCCCTTAATTAATTATTTCGGCGGGGGAGTCGTGACCCTCAGTTATCAGGAAATACGTATCAAAGAGAGATGATTAATCAATCTTCCCAGGAAAAGCCTGCGCGTGAAAAAAAAATGTTAGTCAAAGTTTGAACGTAAGATTAGCTTTCGATTGCCCAAGAATATTTTATTTTATTATTTCCACAGGTTTAATGGACCTGATGAAGTGCTTGAAAGCTCCGATGTACGCCTCCCTGCCTCACTTCCTAGACTGTGATCCAGGCTTGCTGCGAAACGTCAAGGGACTAAATCCAAACATCGACGAGCATTCCATTCAGATAGATTTTGAACCGGTACTCATATGTTTAGTGACCTAGGTTTACCATAAAAAAAAGTTGAAAGCAATGTCACTTATTATTATAGTGGAGGAGCCAGTGGCTCTCTATTATCATTACTGCCATTTTAGAGTAAACAATTATAAAAAAGTAATATTTAACTCCTATGTGTATAGGGATAGAATTAGTATGATTATGTGTGTTAAAATCTAACCTGATAAATTTTGCTATCAAATTTTTAACACGCGTTTCTCCCAAAGGTCTTTCTTTTATGGCATTACATGACTCTTTACTACCTCCAACTTCTAGAAAAAACCAGTATATATAAACCCTTTTACAAAATTTATTGTTTCAGATTTCTGGAACCCCTATGGTAGCAAAGCAGAGGATACAGTTCAACATCGAACTGCTGAAAACTGAAAAGTCTGAACTCTTCAAGAAGCTACCTAACACAATTGCACCTATATTTTGGATCGAAGAGGTACTGTATATTGTTGAAACAGTTTTATTTTCAAAGCGGAATGAACAAATAAGTATTGAAAGTTGAACGCGTGACGCTAAGTATAGTTCGGTTACAAAACATAAATAAAATAATAAATGTAATAAAAATAAAAATTCTTTATTATTAGGCACGTAACCCACGTAAAGAATATGACTATGTCATTTAGTGTATTACGCTTCAAACTCTATTGACTCTGTGAGCGAGCTCAAATATTTTAGATTATAGGGTTCCATCTGCTAATCCTGGTAACGTGTCCTTGTAACCTACTATCCTACATGCAAATAATTAAATCTGTGATTTAAATGCAAATGGCGGCCGCAGAGGTACCATCTTAATATATGCAGTCACTGGCTGTCCAAATTTAACGCAGATGTATGGATTTCAAATGCTTTAATTTCGTAGATTTCTCGAACATTTTGATAAATTGATTATGTCTATTTCTTTTATCTAGCCACGAAACCAGACGATGTTATTACGCTGCGCCTATATGTATATGGTTACTGAAAACCCAATACATTGTTTCCTTGTAAATAGTAGTTATTGACTCACAACGAGTAAATCTCGCGGATTCCCGAAAGTCAAAGTAAAATATTGACAAATTATGTTGATATTAGTTCCGTATATTTTCATGAATATGCAAAAGCCGTAGCGCAACAGTTATTGCTGTTGACGATCTGAAGCCCTCTTATAAGATTACGCGTCATTTAACAGCAACCTTTTTCTTTGTTCCCAGGGTCTTGCTCTAAACAAGACGTTTGTGAACATGTTGAAGTTCCAACTGTTCTACCCGAAGCGTGCTGTAAACGTGCTGCGTTGGTGGCTGGTCTCTTTTGGGACCATCGGGGCTATCGTAGGTGTTGTGTTCCATTTCAAAGGTAAAGTGATAAAAAAATAAGTAGAAATGGAACTAATAATAATAAGTCTTTTTCTGTACTGAAAATGATTAAGTCCCATAATAAATAATGTAATGTGTATATATCCTTATTTTTTTAAGGACTATCAAATAAAACTCTTCAATTATTTGCAATATTTCCTGTCGGTCTGTCACGAGTTTACCGGTTTTATCTGCTTAGATCCTATTTTAAGTTTTCTCTGGAAAACTTTCACTAAGTAATATGTGTTATTTGTTATTATATAATATTGAATATTTTATTTTATTGTTAGTATATATTTTCTCTTTTTTGAACACCCCATCCTTTATTTTTCTTTCGACTCCTGTCCATCCTACGGTTGCCTGGAAGAAATCGCTATTAGCGATAAGGCCGCCAGTTGTAGCACTATTTTTTAAGTCTTTTGTGTTTCTGTTTGTCTTTTTTTTCAATGTGTGTTACAATAAAGAGTTTTATCTATCTTTCAGGCCTCTAAATTTTTCGGTGGTTTTTATTACCACTCCAGTGTTGTATGTCTTCAAATCTGTTTTAATAGCTCTATTTATTTCCTGTTTAAATCACGAATTTATTTGTATATGTTTCTGTATTTTTTTCATTTGTCTTCTTTCACTAATAAGGTTTTGAGTTTCTTTGGAATTTTTTCTTGTTTTGCTACGTTCTAAACCTAAATGTTTTTAGTGGTGTCTCGGATTGTGTTGTGCAGTTTTTCGTTGATATCGTCTACGTTAAAATTTTCTTCTTTTAAGCCTTCAAATTGGTTTTTTAATTATATTTGAAATTGTTCACCAAGCAGTGTTCATTATTGTACCTCATATCTTTTCTGTCCAGATGTTATCATTTTTGTTCTTTCTGCCCTGGGTTAAATGTAAGTGTTCCTCGTACCATTCTATGGTCACTGCCTGTTTTAAATCTGCTTAGTACACTCACATAGTAAATAATGTGTTTATGTGAACTGACTATGAACTCAACTTCGTTTTAGTATTACCACCTGGACTGACCTACAGCAGCGTACACTTTCTTGCCGGTGGCTTTTGGAAAAATGTGTTCATAGCAAGGAGATGTCTTTTTTCTAAGAAGTTGTCGAGGCTCTATCCTCGGTCATTTCGCTGTCCAAGTCCAAATTGACCTACGGATTTTTCGTTTGCGTTTGCATTGAAGTCATCTATGACGGTTGCGAACTGGTATGGGATGTCATCAATGGCTTTCTCTATGTCATCATACATTTTCCTATTTCGTTTTGGTATTTTTTCTTAGATGTTGGTGCATGAACTTAAACAATTTTAGGAGAGTACCGTTTGTTGAGTTTCAAAACTATGAAACAGACTCGAGTGGAAACATTTTCAATAATGCGTATGTTTGGTGCTATATCTTTACGTATTAAAAATCTTACGCCACCATAGGTAATAGTAGTGGGGCTGTTGTAATAAAATAAGTCTCCGGTGTTAGGCGTGATCAGGCTTTTACCCCTGCGCTTTACCTCAGCTAGACCTATCACGCCCCATTTGATGATGTCAATTCCATTTAGCAGAGCAAACAATCGGTCGTCCGTCCGGATCGTCCTGGCGTTGTAACACGCCAGGGTCAGGGTCATTGTGGGATGGCAACTATGTAGGCCTCTTCCAGAGATTCTTAGCACCTTCTAAGAATTAACTATAGCTTATGAAAATATAAGAACGGTTTTCTTTCATAGATAAAGTCCACTATAACCATCAAAAACCCAGTAATTCAGCTCTTACATAATATAAACACCGTGTTAATTTTAATAATCAGATGACATTATGCGCATAGCTACATCTGGAGAGAAGAACAAAGTCACTACCGTCAAACCTGAGGAAGATGACAAGGTAATTTACAAATTAAACTTGTACACAAATTACGTTTTTACTTTTAATTAATTAAAATCAGCGCTACCATCTTTGAGCTGTTTTTAAGTCTATTTCAAAAATCATACTAAGTCCCATTGCATTTTAAAAGTAAGCCATTTACTTAACTATGAGGTTGTATGAAGCAACGGCAATTCGCAACAAACACTGTGGTCATAGACGAAGCATTCCTATACTGGAATGAAACTGGACATACGAGGCTGTTGTAACAAGCCACACTATACATATGTGTAAAATAATATAAATAAAAAGTATGTAATACTCACCTTTAACTCTCTATCTCCAGGAAATTAGCGTGATCGGCCAAGGCGCGCCTGCAAAGATCGACATGTAATCCACATTCCGACGTCTCCTTGCGCTCAGTCTGGCGTGGAGACGTCAGTACACCATTGTGTACCGGGGACTCTGGAGGCAGACCTATAGGAAACTTGCCAGGATGAGGAAGGGTTAAATCTAGATACATATGTACTTGTAATTATCCAACAAAATTAATGTTTAATCCACATTATAACATCTTCTTACACATAGTGCGAATGCGAAGTACCTACACATAAAATTTTGTACGTTGGTATATAGGTTAGTTATGTAACTCATACACAGTGGCCTCTTAAACTTGCTGTATCTGGAAGCAGACTTTCAGGATACTACCAAGGATGCGGTAAGCTTGAATCAGGCTACAAATAATATTACAAGATTGACATGCAAGCCACAGTCCGATGCTTGCTTATACTAAGCGCAAATGCAAAGTACACAACTTTACTGTGTACCTCACGTAAGGCGGCCGAAAACAGGTCTATAAAATAGTTCCTATAATGTTCGGTTACTATAATTGTTAGGGTGAAAAAAGGTTACACAAAAACAGGCTACAAATTATTTTAAAAAAACTTAAACTTTCAGAGCAACGTCGAGCGCGATGTTTTCATTAAGAAAATTGTATTGGTAAGTAACGCCTGAATGATAAATTACAATACAACTACACATGCTGTAACTTTAATCTGAAGTGCTCGCTCGGCGTAAGGATGACCCTATAGTTTGAATAATAATAAAAATAATAAATAATAATAATAAATATTTTAGGACATATCACAACAGCAATGTTATGTAATTTTGCCTAATGAGGCTGGCATAGTCGCATGGCGATTAAAGCCTCTTTAAAATATTAGAATAAAAAAAAAAAACTTTAATGTGATCTCTTAGCTTACTAGGATGACGTCGGAAAAAAATAACTATAAAATCTAATATTGTAATAATTAACTAAAACTTTTATTGGAAAATGAGAGAAAATAATCAGCTGCTTAGTCTGAAGTGTTCGGAAATGAGTGTGTATTTTTGCGCCTGGCAGTTAACTACTAACTGTAAGGCGTTCTGACGGCAGCAGAAATACGCAGGTTTAAATCCTGCCAGTCGTGATTATTTTTTAACAACCATAGTGCAGGTTTAGCACTTCACAAAAAGAATTAACTCATTGTAATAATTGACATGTATTGGTGATACATAAATGATACTAATAAGTAAAAGAAAAAGCTATAGAATACTTTACATGTCATATAATTCCTCCGTCTCCATTCCACCGTCGAACAAGCAGGAAGTCAGCGGGGCGTCACCGGTTTATGGTGGAAGTTCCAAAGACTCGCACGAAGCGCTTTGATTGTACCTTCATAGTAAGGACAGCGAGACTAAGGAACTCTCTACCTGGAGCCCTGTTCCCAGAAAATTATAACCCAGGGGTCTTCAAATCTAGAGTAAATAGGTTTCTTCTAGGCAAGCGTGCTAAATCTTAGACTATAGTGGTGCTTAACATCAGGCAGGCTATAGTCAAACGTAAGCCTATTTAATGTTAAAAAATGAAGTAGATAATAATTACACCATAATATTGATAAGTGATTAAAATTTATCGTCCTTGTTTAACGGTTTTTTACAATTATTTGATGCATATTTACACCATATATTATATTTATCCTGGGTACGATATTTATGAATTTTTAGTATTACTATGATCATATTTATTTTCCACTTTTTATTTTATGTAGTTTTTATGAACCTGACATTTTGTATCGTAATTTAGTTTCTTCAGAAACTTTATTTAATGTTCAACAGTCAATTTATTTTGTTAGATTACATTACGCATAATTTAGAGATCTTATGTTATGAGCATCTTATTATTTATTTTGTAGAAAAGGCTTATGAGAATAATGATATAACTTAATAATTGAGAAATTGACAGAAAGTCCGTAGCTGTTAAGTTAGAAAGCTCTCGAGATTTTCAAAGTAACTTACTTTTGACAGTATGTGATAAAATATTAATAGGTACAATTTATGATCACTAGCAAAACAATATATTTGATTTTGCATACCTATATATGATTATTATGGTGATCTCAGTAATGTTGAATTGTTAGTTATGGTTATTTTCTACTTTATCCATTTGATATATTATAATACTAGTGGACGCCCGTAGCTTAGCTCGCATTATTTTGAGATAAAAAGTTATGACACTTCTAAGACCTCATACTACCTACATACCAAAATCAAATCATGATGATCCGTTCAGCAGTTTTTGCGTTATGAGCGTTTAAATAAACAGAGAAACAGACAAAAATCTAAAAACTGCTGGAACGTGTTCTGTTATGGATTTTAAGTTTAAAGATTTATGACCCTCTTCAGCCTTATTATATGTATAAATAGATAAGTAGTTAAGTTATCAGTAATTATAATTAAAAGCGCATTTAATAGTAATTTTCTCAATAATGCAATTCAAAACAAAGTTCGTAAGTTAATTTAATTAGAACCCGACCTTAGTTACGTAAGTTAATTTCTAACTAATTTAATTTAAGATGTGTACGTGAAAAGCTTAGCATTATTAACTAGAAATACTTGTTATGGTCACAAATGTCTATTTTTAATTAATAAAATGTCTATGTTCAAAAAATCGTTTATTTCTATCGCTTTGTTTATTTATACTTTAAGTACATTGCACTTTTGTGTTGAATATAGCCGTAGGGTCTCTATCAACTTAATATTATGCTTTATCTTATATATAACATGACAGACATCAATTCCATTTGAATTATTACAAAAATGGCAATAATATCTTTGAAACAAAATTGACACAAATGTGTAGTAGGAATTTGATCTGATATTAAAGTAGGTACTTACTAAAAATCAATATTTACAAAAAATAACGTCACTGGTAACATACAATTTTCATGGTAACTTAGTTATGACTAATAATCTACACTAATATTATAAAGCTGAAGAGTTTGTTTGTTTGTTTGTTTGTTTGTTTGAACGCGCTAATCTCAGGAACTACTGTTGCGAATTGAAAAAATCTTTTTGTGTTAAATAGACCGTTGATCGAGGAAGGTTTTGGCTATATAACATCACGCTGCAACTAATAGGAGCGAAGAAACAATGGAAAATGTGGAAAAAACGGGGAAAATTATTCATCTATGAGGGCATCCGTTGCGTGCGCTGCGAAAACGGTTCAAGATATCAAAAAAATATGTATGAAAGAATTATTCCTTTTAAAATGATCTAGCAAAATGTATGCAACAGTATATGTCTATCTTTTAAGGTTAACTCACTAGAACCATTTTTATGGTAATAACTATTCCACGCGGACGAAGTCCCGCGCACCAGCTAGTATTAATATAAAAGGTATTTAAATGTACATCGCAAGTGTTCAACAACTCTTATATTTAAGCTTGGAATGTATAACAAATTTAGATTGAAGATTTATTTTTTCAGAAAGAAGTTACAAAATATGTACTGAATTACAACATTACAATAAAATTATACTCGTTAATCTTCATATAGAAAAATATTTCACTTATCCATCTAGACTTTGTCTAGAAGCTATACCTTACAACAAAAATAAAATAAGTATCCGCTTACATATATTACCTGTAAAATCTACTCACAAATTTCCATTATTCATACACAAAATAAAAAAAATATCACACTTCATGCGGCACAAAAATCACAGACATATCGTTCACGCTTTATCCATATACATATGTATAAAAAATCCTTCACAATTGCTTCATATTTTGAACAAATAACTATACGTTTTCATTTAGTCTTCAAAAATACATAGAAACCTATTATAGAAATCTTTAAAGCAGTCTCTTATAACTTTTCGTCTTCAAGTGAATAGATATAGATAAAACCGAGGACAATTTTCGCCAAATCATTGATTTCTGGTTAGATTTCGCTCTAAATTGTAAGGCACTTATATAATGTTCTAGATCTTTAGGTTTTTGATTAATTATTACATTTTATAAAGGCTTATAAGTTTTTTGATAGGATTTCAAATTCTCTGTCTTAAAATTATGTAGTTAGCCATAACACTCGGTTTCCTTTGGCCTGCATAGCAAAAAGAAGCTGGTTCTCAGGTGAATCTTGCAAGTTTAGCTTTACTTCACATTCAAATATAAGTTTCCACTTGTTATAACTGTCTTTGTTCTATTCTCTATCAAATACAGATACCAAACCTTAAAATATAACCTTAAATCACCTACGAATCTTTCTTTAACTTTATATGGTCTACTGATAATTTCGTCCGCAACAAACTCTTCTGTTTCACGAGAATCTTGACCTGCCGGCTCTGAATATAATCAGCTAGCCTTTTGATTCCCGACCTTACTACGTAAGAAATAAGGGCGTAGATGGCTACGAGCGATACTGTTACGAAGATAAGTACATCGAACATGTAGTACTGGAAGAAGTTTAAGTCTTTGGCTGGTGATTGGAGATGGTAAGCTCCTTTATGTCTTATGACGTATTCCGTCCAGTAGACCGCTCGTTCCAATGGACTTTCTTTCTGGTCCCGTAAGTATAGTTGCCGCTTCTTGACCTGTGTCTTGTATTTTGGTTCGTTGATGACTTCTTTGATGGCTTGGTATAGTTTCTCTGAAGTAAGACCGCGGAGCTCTAACTTCTTGGCGTAGCCGTCTACTTCAGCCTGAAAGAAGAATTAGTTAAGATACAATATACTTATTTATCGTCGTCAAGAACGGGCTATAAGATTTGATTGGAATACAATTAATAAATTTTAATTTACTATTAGCAATTAGGCTTGAACCAAGAAACCATGGCTACCTTAGCAGCGTTAGCATCATGGTCACAGAAGACTGGGATGGTGACTATGGGCACTCCGTGGTAGACCGTCTCAAACATGCTGAGCAGACCGCCGTGTGTCACGAATGCTTTGATCTTTGGGTGCCCTGGAATAGGAGAAAATTAATAATTATTGTTTTATATCATCATCATCATCAGCCCGCTATCGCCCACTGCTGAGCATAGGCCTCTCTTCTTGTACGCCACTCGTCCTGGTCCTGCGCAGATTGAATCCAGGTGCTCTCTGCGGTTGTTCTAATGTCGTCAACCCATCGCATTGGTGGGCGACCTCTGTTACTATAGCCACTCATGGGTCTCCAGTTCGTTAATGTTTCCGGTTTTTGTTTTAGTTTTGTTTTTGTTTTATACAGAAAAAAGTTAATGGAAGATAGGCGAGAATTTTGGCA
Organism: Macaria liturata; assembly: GCA_964023185.1. Lineage (NCBI taxonomy): Eukaryota > Metazoa > Arthropoda > Insecta > Lepidoptera > Geometridae > Macaria > Macaria liturata. The sequence continues at coordinate 8,232,929 of OZ026810.1, forward strand.
TGCTAGATTGTAATGCGGGCTAAGCAGCAGCCTCGGGCGCGATCGCCGCACCAGTAGGTATTCCTTCCACCTCTGTACTGAGCAGACAATATAAATCTATTTCTGTAATCCAATATAGATTTATTTTATTTTTATATCACTTTAAAATACATGCAGAAAATTACATTAATTCTCTTCTTAAAATAGACATAGATTCTGGATTTAGATTTGGCCACAAAACTAGGCTATTCTAAAATTATCTCTTTCATAAATTGAATAGGGAAGAGCTAAATTGAAATCTCTCCGATTTGGTTAGTGAGAGACATTTCCAAAATGGGAGCTAGAATATTGATAAGATGCTAGAAATGTATACAGGTTAACTTGTGCCCAAAGAAAAGTTTTCTAGATTTTCTTTTTCTTTTGTTTGGTCGTACAACTATGTCACTAGCTCTTGGGGTGGTTGAAAAACTTTATCTGTGAGAATAAGCCATTTTCATGTGAACTTTATATTGGTAATTATATTATTTCAGAACAAATCGTTTTCATTAAAATAAACAAAAAATGCAATCAGTGTATTTCAACAAGTATTGTAGGAGTAACGAGATTTTTACAAAAGGTAGGTACGTGAAACAACGAGCAAAGAACATAAAACACCATAAAAATAAAACGAGCTCCTAACAAACAAGATTTTTGTGAAAAATAAACTTCGTTTTATAGCTAAAACATCGACCATGGATAGCAGAAAACATACATAACGTACTAATATTTGTGGCAACGTAAAATTTAAGTGTATACACTCGTAATATGGAGCTGTAATTCTTTACGCACAAACAGACACAGTATTTTAGTAGGAGTAGATAGCATCGCTAGTCATTCCATAGCACAAAACTGAGTTTGTAAGTATTTTGATGTTTGACAAACTCTCGACACCAGATTTGGTCACTCTCATTCAATAAGAAGAAAAAGTATTTTGATGTTTGTTCCTCTTTTACGCCGCTACGGAATAACGTTTTACAGTGATTTTAATATTTGACTTTCGCAAGGAGAAAATTAAAATATTATATTATATAGATATGTAAGCTAACGTTATATCTGCAACGCGGACAAAGTCACAAGTAACCACCAGTAAATATAGAAAGATAAAAGAATCCAATCAAGCTCCCAAGATTAATTTGAGTGGATGATACGGCAACAATGCCCAGTTACTCCGAATAGGCTTCATCAACATGAAAAGCAATATAATTTGTAGCTCCAACGAACCGATAGGAAAGGGTTAAATAAGGCTTGCCCAAGGACTGTAGGTAGACTAGGCAGGCAGTCTACTCGTAGATAGAATAGAATAGAAAATTCTTTATTGCAACACACGATAATAATTACAAAGAAAGAAGAAAAAATACTTATACTAGTGCCACAAGTGGCGGCCTTATTGCTAAAAGCCAAAAAAAAGCTAAGATAGATCCTTTTTTCTAGCCCTATGGTACATATATACTATCGTATATGTTTCTTTATCTGCAGGGTTTTGTATCAATGTAATTTCTCAATGATTAGCGTGTTACATCCTAGGCTGCAGCAATGCTGACATCAGGCAGGCTGTAGTCAAATTTAAAGCTATCCGACATGAAAAAAAAATAGCGAATTTATTTTTGTTCCCAAAAGTCGTAGATCAAAAGTTAAGTAAGTATACTAAAGTATATAAGGGGGATTATAGGGGACAAGAAAAAATAAAATGTTAGTAACCTACAATAAAGCGCTGAAAATGGGATCAAATCTACTTTATTACAGGTACAATACATGATTTGTTTAATGTTTGCTAAATTAAGGGTCTGTAAAATTAATAAATAAAGTTTAACAATAGTCTGATATGTCAATCCGGGTTTATATCCATCTCCGTATCAAATTTCATCCTAATCCATTCAGCCGTTTAAGTGAGAAGAAGGGACATACACACCCACTCACACGCTCACAAACACTTTCCCCTATATTATTTATATAATGAAAATTTAACGGAATCTTCACGATGCGCCTTAAATATAACGAGATTGACCCTTCCAACATATCGGTCGGGAAACAACAAAGTAAACGCCGCTTTCAACTAAACGGGAGGATAAGGTTCAAAGTCAGTTATTTGGGTGTAATTATTATGTGGGATATTAATTGACATACCCTTACTTCCTCTTTAATTATTAAAACATGTATACAAAAGATTACATAGGAGATCCAAAGTCCATATATGTACATCATCATCATCATAAATTTAAGAGCAAGGCCCTTGTCTGTGGAGCATGCGTCATTCTTCCCGATCTTCTGCCACTTCCAAACCTCCTTATACGACATGACGCCCGCCTTCAACGATGTGGACGATCCATTCATTCAATTACTTAGAAAACGTAGTAACAGAAGACTCAAGATGCACTCAAGTCATATATATGTCACCGTAAGATTGTAAAGATCGTTAGATTACAATCTATCTAGCGAGATTGTAAACTATCGCTAGTGTAACTATCGGTAGTGGAAAATCATCATACGATTTGAGGTATCTTTGTTTTGACTTGGGTGGTAAAATAAAATTTACTCATATTTTCTTTAGCTAATTCATGTTTTTATTTTTACTTTCCTCGTATTTGTAATAAAAAGCACAGTGTTTACCTCGGGTTAAAGACTTATTTAGTCCCTCGAACTATTGGCCAAACCCCGTCTCGGGACTGAATAAGTTACTTTCACCCCTAGGGTAACAATGTACTATATCGCAATCCTATTCCTAGACAGTCCTTGGCTTTCAGATATAGTATACATTATGTATAATAAAGCTGAAGAGGGTAAAACATCCGTACATAGTAGATATTCGAAAAAAAAACATAAGTAAACATTTTTTTTAACACATTTGAGAAGTTTTTACACTCTTTGTCTGTTTATTTAAACGCGCATCACGCAATACCGGCGGAATGGTAAATCATATTTTTTTCATAAGTAGATAGTATGAGACCTTGGGAGTGTCATAGGCTACTTTTTATCCCGAAATAATGCGAGCGAAGCCACAGGCGTCCACTAGTTTGTATTAAGTTAGTTTACCAAAATAACCCATACACATACATACCGACTAAGCTTCACTTATGTACCTATGTAATCAGGAATAGTCTAATTAAAAACGTTAAGCCTAACATACCTGCATATAATTTTTCTAATGATTTTTGTAATGAGCTAAGCCGTTAAGAAAATGGTAGTTTAGTATTAGTTATACTTATATCAGAGGCCCTTGGAGTGTATGGAAACCTTTGACTCAAAAGATCGTACAAGGATATTTTGTTAATGATTCTATTAAAGTCGTCAACCAAAAAACCTTATCATACAGTACTTTACCTCATTTCGTCAAAGGGTCATATTTTAGGACTTCGAAGGGAACAAACTGCTTTTAAAGAAAACTAAGACAATTGCTTTAGTTGCATACATTGTGGTTATAATACAAATGTACATGAATGAAGTGCAACTATTGTGCAACGTTTGCATAACCATACAGAGTTGACCGGTATATTTTGTTGGGAATTTTAGTACATTTTTATTGCATACTTTGGATAAATCATAATTAATAATACCGTAACAAAAACATATACAAAAAGCTAAAAATAAAATCTTTGGGCTTGCCGCGCTATGCCGGCGGGACCACCAGTTTTAAGTTTTTACGATATTTGTTTCTATATACATACATAATGTTGTAAAAAAATAGTTGTAAATAAATGAGTACGTAACTTAACAAATTGAATTCAACATTTTAATTTAAGTATGTTTATTTCTGTTTTGTATTTTTTGTGTTTTTATGGTGTACATTAAAGTTATATTCTATTCCATTCTATTCTATTGAATAGTTTTTATATAGTACTGGATCTTTAGAGCGAGAATAAATCGTTTCTTACGCACGTTTCATTTAAAGGTCGCTTACCATCTGGCGTGGCCTAATATATGCCAGTTTTTTTAAATAATAGTTTTAAGTAAGTAACCCTGTTTAGTTAGTTATTGAACTGTCGAGTGAGACAGGTTTGTTTCTATTGTAGTATTAATAACTCATTAACTCAACAATTAGTTGCAGAACGTTACAAATGTAAAGTACTTTGAAAGCGTTATGAAAGAAATAAATAGTTGTAGAAGTTGGTTAAGAATTAACTAATTAATTTGTAACTTTAGTTACTAAGTAAAAATAGGTATGAGTATATTACAAGTAAGTATAGCTAACAAGCAACCTGGCCTGATTTAGATTTTATTAAATAGGGCTTATTTAATTAGCATGAAATTTAGCGGAAAGGTCAATTGAGCTAGGTCCTCTTTTATGACAAATCAGAGCAATAGATTGTCGTAGTTTTTATATGAAAGGTAGTGTCGTAGATTACTTTGTAGAAGAGATGTTAGTGATCACTAATATATGTAAGAGAAGTTTCTCTCACAAAGCAAAAAAAATAACAAATATCTTACCAAGTAGGTCCTGTTGTGGCAGCCATTTAAACAGCTTCACATTGGATGGTATATCCGTCATGTTCTGTTCCACATCTTGTTTCCACAACACCCTCTGCGGCAACCTCCCGAGGGCGTTCACTAACAGTCTGTGCACTGAAAGAGGCATGTTGCTAGTACGTACAGAAGAGCCCATGGAAATGAAGATGAAACCAGTCTCGCCAGCGCCGGAGATCCACTCTTCGATTTCCTGAAAGATAAGAGTAAGATATGTTATTCTTATCTAGTGGACGCACGTGGCTTCTTTCTCATTATTTCAGGATAAAAAGTACTACCTACATACCGAAAGTCATGATGATCGGTTCAGCCGTTTTTGCGTAATGAGTGTTTAAATAAAAAGACAAACAGAGACACAGATAAATATGATAAATATTGCTGAAACGTTTTCTTATATAGAGTTAAAGTATACCCAAAACTTTTTTTTTACTAAAATATATTCTATGTTCAGATTTTTGACCCTCATAGATATCAAATAAAGTATATACGTACTCCTATATACACTATACACATATGTAGCACAATGAATCTCATCTCTAAAGAATCTTGGAATTTATAAGAATTTTGGCACAGGTCTGTAGTAAATTATTGAATTACATTTTACACTGATATTAGGTAGTTTATTTGTCGGATAGATGCGATGAAAATATTATAGATAAGTAAAAATATTTGACAGGATATTTAATATTCACCAAACATTTAGTTTATTACATTAGCTTGGAGTAAATCCAAGTTGAATCAATTTAGGGATTAGTGTACACTTACAACATGCTTAGAGACCACAAAATCCGAGAACATGTATATTTTGTTAAAGGATCCGGGCACCCACTGCCAATATACTTGCCCAAGAGAACTTGCTTAATTAATTCAATCTGCGGGAGAGTCCCGAACCTCAGTCAAAAGTAATATGTCTCAAAGAAAGATAACATGTTCCAGTTCCTCATTTTTGGTGACAAAAAAATGTAATCAATGTTTAGTTTATCCATCTCCACCAATTTTAACAGGGTTTAAAAGGGTATACTCGTAAAAGTGGATAAACGTGCGATTACTGACTCAACCAAAATGGTCGTCACGATTTACATTACAAGGCAGAAAACATCTCTGACATTTATGTGTGAACTTGAGAAATGTGTTTTGGAGAAATATTCAAGCTATGTACCTACCTAAGGACCTACTCACTGGGAACAGGGGAATTAGTGGATATGCATGTTCTACCCTAAACTATAATGATCCTTTACCAAAAGCTGAATCACGGTCAAGTACTCCTTTTAAACAAAAAATAAAAAGATTTGTTTATCGTAAAGTGCTGATCAAACGTTTTGCAAACAAAGCTCGAAAACAAAAGAAGAGGGATAAATTAAAACTCAAATTTTATTTATTGGTGGTATTAAACCAACCACAAAGACTTAGATAGATAGTTAGAAAAGTAAGTAAGTAAGGAGTTTAGTTTTTGTTTATTTCTAGATCTTTCTAGTTGTTACCTTTTAAAAGAATCAGTTATAGGCCTTAGAAGGTTTCTTGTGTAGGTTGTGTAGCTCATGTCCTTAAACATTTCCTTTTTTTTTTGTTTTTTTTTTTCAATAGTCCTCCATTTTGCGGAGGAGTATTGCTCGCTTGCCCGCGAACCCCGTCCTTACCAAGATGAAGGGACATCGTGGAGGTCCTAAAACATTTCGGTTTTGTCCAATTTTCCTTCTGCGTTGAACAAATGCAAATTCAGACCCTATTATATTAACCCTGTAGGCCAACACAAACGCATTTAGACCTTTCAGAGAAGCTGCAAATTCCTTCGTAATTGTAGAACTGTTTTACGCCAATTATATTGTACACTGAAATTGCTTGCGCCCCCTACTAGGGCACATATAATTCACTAGTACATATTATTAGTAATGTTTTAGAATATTTTTTGCATGATTTCTTGGTTCAAATATTGGTAAAAAAAAGTGCGTTAATTCAAGTTTTAATCTTAAACCATACCTACCTACCAACATTTGACGAATTATATTGAGCCATCGCAACGTATAAAACTTACTTATAAACAAGTATCAACTTACACATTTTTCCTATTGAAAATGCCTAGCAAATAAAAAATCTAATTGGTTCGCATTTTTGTCTGAGTAACCACATTATTTTTTATATAACTATAAAAAAACATTAAGTATAATGTTAACCTCCTCCTTTTTTGAAGTCCGTTAAAAGCTTACCTACGAGTACGTTCTGTTACCTATACATATTGAATAATATTTATAAAAACTTCCACCACCACCATTCTTCGAAATCCCGTTTGAATTTCTTCCCAAAAAAGTAAACATTTTTTCATATTTCCAGTTACTTAAAGCGTTTCTTTTGTTCCTGTGCGCTCGGTGATTATTTTAAGGAAAAAACTGGCTTAGGGCACACGGATACACGGATAAGGTAGGCGGTACGTCGACGTATTAAACTACAGGATTCTAACAGAATATGTAAGAAGGTTCGTTATAATACTTAATTTCACTTTTGACGGTTGGAACATCTCGGTTCTACATCGGTATCTAAGACTATAGCGGTGCTTAACATCAAATAAGCAACCGTGCTACAAAATATTTTTGTGAACTCCCGCGCAATTGACACAGTAGCAACAGTAGTCTAATGTGGAGCGTACCGGATTTTATTGGGTTAAGCATCTAAATCTTTAAACAAGCTAATTTGAATAAAAATTTGATGGATTCATATAACACCTAAGATACAGCATTAAAATGGGTAGCGTCTCCTGTACTACTAATAGAACATATTTTTTCGCCGGTAAACTGGAATTATTTATTGAGGAATCTGTTGTATATTATGTCACTGAAACAGGTCTTACCTATAGTTATTTTTATTTGGAGTAAATTTAGGGGAAGTGATCTCAACAGGCAGAGAGGGAAATAGATGTACGGGGAAAACTCGGGAACCACACCTCAGGTATTATTATGAGCGGGGTAAGTCATCCCGACGCAAATGGGAGATCGAATTTTGTGTTCGGATGCTTCCGTCATGTTTGGGAATCATTGGGGAGTTTTTCGGTGATTAGTTTTTGAATAGCAGAACTCTAAATTAGGGATTTATTTGCCTTTTTTTTTAGCTTATAAGGCTGTTCCTGTTCTAAAGAATTAACTCGTAATTATAGCAAAAATAACTTTAATTATGCATAGTATTTACTCATATTCTAGTTCTTTACGCACTTGACACAACTAGCGATTCTTTGTAAAGTAATCGATTGGATTTCGATTCGAAGATTTTTTAGTCCTGCGGTGACTCGTCAGTCTCAACGCCATGCGCCATCACAAATTGAGTTAAGACCGGCTTAAAACAATATATTTTTGCGTGTATTTTTGTACTATTTTCATTGTTTACACTTACTTACTACGCTGGCGTAGCGACCCAAAGTGAGTCTTGGCCTCCGATACAAGATATCGCCACACCGGCCCCGGTGTTGTGCCGCTCTTCGCCAGTACCTATAGATCTGATTCCACGACGTCCCTCCAGCGGTACCTCGGCCGACCAAAGAGGCCACGCCACTCGAGACACCGAGATTGAGATTTACAGATTGTACTTTACAGATTGTACTTTACAGATGTAATTGTTGCAAAAAAATCTTACCGGGTCCAACATCTTCGGCTCCTTACAATGTATACAAGCCACCTCAGCCACATTGGGTAAGTACGGTCGGGGGTAGGACACCGAGTAGTGTCCGTTCTGCAGGATGAAGCTCACATTCTTGGCCATGTCGTACACATGCGGCATCTGGTAGCCGAAGTGGCGGCGCAGGATTGACTGCGTGACGGTCATGCTGAGAGCGTGCATCGTGTAGGCAACTGGTAGGTAAACTTCAAGTTAGCAAAAATAATCGTGGTAAGGGAGATTTTGAGTCGCGTCGTTCAGCGATCTCGGCGGGAGGGCTAATATTACTATTATTACTGGGTAAGCACACTACATCCCTAGACCGTAATGATTGCTTACTATCAGGCGAATTATGGTCAAGTACAAACCCATTCTTTGTAAATAAAAAGTTTCAAGCGAGGTGACTAGACAATCCAAATAAAGTCTTAAGTCTACAGATTTTCTTACCAACATGCCAAGCAGCATTAAGAGTCCTATCCAAGAATCCCATATTATCCGTGAATCCTTTCCCAAAGAACGGAGTCACCGAGAAAGGCGCTGGACTGCCCGAGATACTCTGAGGCATGGCTAAGAACCCGACAGTGTTGATATACATGAAGGGGACTTTGAAACTGTAGACGAGGCCGAGAGCACATTCAGGGTAGGTGCCGTCCAGGATCATGAGATCGTAGTTCCTTCGCGATCTTATGAAGGAACGCATCTCGAAGTCCGTGAGAAGGGCGTCGCAAGCCTGAAACAAATATAAAAGTTATTTAAATCAAGGAAGCTATGTTCTAGGTTTGAAGGTCCGCAACTTTTATTCAGTACTATGAACTTTGAGTAAAAGTCCACAAAAGAAATAAAAAATAATTGAACTGCAAATTCAATGCTAGGCTGACGGGCAACCTCCATAAAGGAGAGGCACTAGAAGAAGAAGCAATTACAATCAACATTTATTTATTTTCAGCTAAAAGATAAAAAAACACTGGTACTGGGCCTACAGAATGGCAGTCAAACGGACTCTAGCTCGATCTATACATAAAGAATGGCCATACCTCATACGGATACCGCATGATATCCCCAGCCGGCACGGGTTCCTCGCCCCGCATCTTGGCTCCCACGAGGTCATGTGTCATGAAGCCCCGCACGTACCCCACCAGGCCCTCCGGAGCGATCTCCTCCAGGCCGGGGATGTGGAAGTCGGGGGGAAACGCGCTGATGAAGGTGATGTTGTGGCCTCTGGGAACAATCCAATATTAAGTATGAGAAAGTTTTTAAGTTGCATGGCAGTAGGGTACTTTTGGTATCTATCTTTTTTTTATCCCAGGAAAAGCTTTTAAAGGTACCACCCAATCCCGGAAAGGATTTCCGGTGGTTATAAGGGAGTCGCAATATCCTAACCGAACGCTAATGGTAGGTATGCCCCGCTGATCGGAGCCCCGAAAACGTTAGCCATATAACCGCAGCCCCGGCAGCATTTTTTTTGTTTAACATTATCCTTTCTTGCTACGAGCCTAAAATGTAGGTATAATCAATCTTCTAACAGTGCGTTCTAGCATCTTCGTTAGAAAGTCATTTCCATTCAAAGTAGTACTAGTAGGTTTGTACGTAAGTATATGGTTATTTTAAATCTCGATACAAGTACGGCAAAGCCGCAGGTAAGCACTAGTAATTTAATAAATATAGTGCACTCAAAAAATCTGCAAATGGTCTGAATGACGATAGTTTACTAACCGCTCTTTTTAACCACTATCAAAAAATTGTAGGAGAAAAAGATGTTTTTTTTCGGTGTTGGTAATTATATTACACCGCGATGGCGCGACTACAGTATTGTAGACTAGATAAACCATGAAGCAATTTTAGGGAATCCACATGCATCCTTTATGAAATCCAATAAAAAAATACAAACAAACGCAAATTGTATAAAACAAAACCAACTTCATCTAGTACACAGCAGCTTTTATTCCTTCCTAATTCCCGAGAAAATGGTTTAACTGACAGATTTTTAATTGCTCCGCCTCACACTTTTTCCTCAAAAAAAAAAACTACAGCTTAGAGTCTGAGAATGGTTCTTTGAAAAATTAATATCTACCTACTTATTTTTGAGTATTACTGGCATTACGGTATTCTCTAAGTAGTATGAATAATTCAAAATGAAATTAGGCCATTCAAAAAATTCTAAGGTTCGTAGAAAACTTTCGAACAGCTAGTTTTCTTTTTTACCAAAATACACAATATAAACAAGGCTTAAAATAGTTTTAATAAAATTATTCTACAAATAGGTATTTTAATTTGACCATCTTGAACAATCAGATTATCGATTTTAAAATGTAGAAAAATGAATCCTTTTCTCTTTCAATGGGGTAAGGTAAACCAAGATGGTTTCAATATCTTCTTCTTCTTATCGAATGAGAGTGGCCAACTCTGGTGCAGAGAGTTGATAAAGCCGCCCTAAGGCCGCTGACATGGCTTAGCGACTGCCGTACTAGACAAACAGCCGGGACCTACAATTTAACGTGTCATCCGACCCACGGCAGCGCTTAAAATGGAATGCCACTTTTCGGTCACCCATCCAAAGACTGACCGAGTCGACCTTTGCTTAAACCATTGGTAATCGCATGCGATTGAATCCGCTAGCTGAGCTACGGGCGCTTCATTAATTAATTATTATTAATTTATTTAAAGATGAACTAGTTAGAATAAAGCAACCCTCGAGGCTACAGCGGAGCACATAAACTCCATCTCAAATATGGCAAAAAAATTATTTGTCCTGCTACCGCAGTATTATAATAAGAAAAGTTTTAATGCTGCTATAGCTATTCGAGACCGCATTGTACGACTGACGTCCCTAACTGCCCATCCATAGTAGATATTATATCTATTAAACGCCTACAGGGTGAAAAAACCCATACACATATGCCAAATGAATACCTACACATATGTCAGATACAACTCCACATATTTTTTTTATGAAAGTGGCAAACTCTACTGTAATGAGTTTCTAATTGTCCAAAAAAGCAAATTAAATATAATTACTATGACGCGTTATTTGAATCGTAATTGAGTTAATGGATTAAAGTCATAGGTGAAAAGTTTTTTTGATAGAAAGAAGTCATTTTTTGACACATAAAGAGGTATTAAACATAAATTTGCTTAAAGTTACTTGCGCACAAGCATCTTTGCAGTAGAGTACTCGGCAGATACCAGAAAAAGTTTGTTAATAGAAAGACTTTTTAGAATTTTTTGACAAATTAAGAGGCGTTTAAACACTAATTTGCTTAAAATGATATCCGCACAAGCATCTTAGCAGTAGAAAAAAATCTATAAAATGAGCACAGGTAGGAGTCTGTTTATTTCGTCTATGTTCCACAATAAGGTCGCTCTAATAAACCTAGTCCAAGGAGATTCTAACGCTAGTATCCATACGTGATTACTCTACAACTTATGGGATAAAATACTAAGGTCTTGGTTGTATACATGAGTCTAGGCTATGAAAATTTTGAAGGCAAATGTAACGTATCTTATGTGGAACTTTTCCGGCGTATTTTCCGGAAAATTGAGATTATATTTGCACGCAATCACCAAATTTACAGTTAACGGTAATAGTTTTTGTATGAGTGAACAAAAAAAAAATAATTAATATGCAGGTCCCAACTTTCCCCCGTACTGCAATTACCAAGCCATTTCGTAAGCCCCTAATGCGGTTTGAAAACTCTAACATTCAACCTACTTTAGGCATGAAACTGGAGAAATACTATGTAGCGTTTTTCCGATGCGACTGTTCCTTAACCGACTTCAACACTACATATTTTTCCAGAGTTTCATTTACAATGGATTTCCGCAAAGTAATGCCTGATTCAATATCTTACTTTAGGCAGACTAAAGCTTGCAATTTGGTGGTCGGTAGTTACGATGTGTTACACCGTGTAATAACTTTTTTATAGACGCCATGAGAAGTAAGAAGCAAAATAATTTTACATGTGTCTGGTGGCAGCACTTCTACTTATATTAAGATAGAAAACTTGTAATCTACATTTGAGAAATATCAAGCAACGATTTTATATTAACAAATGACGCGCGTTCTCAAATGACATTTTTTAATATAAAAGCACCAATTTCGACCGTCTACTATTTTCACAACTTTTCTATGGAAATGGCAGTCCAAAATGGTGGACTATATTATAATATTCTAGTGGCGTTTGTCAAGCTGGAGATGCTGAAAAGACAGATACGCACTGCGTGATTCATTACTTTGTCTTGGTTTTGAAAGATCCAACCATAATATTGTAGCTCCATTGTCTTCCGACTGCCGAGTTATGGTGCGCTCCGTGCTAAGAGCGTATCTAAGGGCGAGCTGGCCCGTGAATGCCCATGTTATGGCATGTCGGCCACGGTACAGGGGAACTGAAGTACGCTGATTAAGTTTAAGTATCCTGTTAATCACTTAAAACTTTTTTCCTATATTTTTGTAATTTTTTATATGTAAGTACCTACTGCGTTTTCTGCCCCGCTACCTGCACCCTGTCGGGCCAGAACGACGCCACGGAGGACGCAGTGAGAGTGGCGGAGTTCTGGTCCGCCAGAAATATCTAGAACTGGACAGAAGCTCGATTCGAGAAGAAGAAGATATATGTATTAAAATAGAGTAAAAAGATTTTATGCTCCCAAATTAAAATGATAGATAGATTAGTGTATACCTTAAAGCCCCAAAATTATGAAATGTTTTAATTTTATACCTATTAAATAACTGATTATGATTTTACTTTAAACAATGTTTAGTATTGTTCCGCTGCGACTGTCCCTCACTGGGAGCAGACAGCAAAACCGCTCGAAGCAGATCACGAAAATAAAACCTTTCTTCGTAAACAAAGGTTGAGTATTAAATACATAATGTTTTGTCTCAATTTATTGCAAAACATAGTCTCAATAAATTGAGACAACACATAATGTAATTATTGTGTAATAGTTTAGCCAGGGTGTGCTAGGCATCTACTGCCATTTAATAAGATATTGTCGGATTTTTTCGTAATTTGTTCTTTTACCTTACCTAGGAATAAGTCCCCGAGCCAACGCCCAGAAGGGCATCTTGTGTGACTTGGTGCCTCCCATGGTGATCATGAGGATGTCGCTGCAGCTCGCCCACCCCGCCAGGAGGAGCAGGAGCGGGAGACACCGGGAGGAGCGCTGGGACAAAGGGAAATAAAGAATCAAGTTTAGCAAGTTATTTTAAAGGTTAGGTTTGTTGAAACCATACATATCACAACACAAAGAAAACAATACAAATACCAAATAAAATGTTACTCTAAGTTAGTTTTAGTTTTGTTTTGTAACAACAACAAACTACTACATTGCATTTATAACAGATTTCGTCAGAAAAAAATGCCCTATGTATATTTATGTAACTGTCATCTTGCCCGACATCTATACTGAATATGATTTAAACCTGAGAACTAGCACAATACTAAGTTATAGCCAAGACAGAAGAAAAAATAACTGACTGTGATGAGTGTGTTTATTGTGCCTGGCTAGAATCAACCGTGGCTTAAATGGCGACCTGTAAGATGCAGATTCGATTCCTTGCCGTCCTGATTATCTTCGCTCGTGACCAAATATGTTTGTAATTTATTAAAACTACGCATTCTGTACAAAAGTTGAGTCTGAACCCGGATGTTATAATTTGTACAGGTCAAACCGCCTCCGTCCAACGAAACGAACTTTACTTCAAAGCCTGTCTGAAATAGGAGTTATATTTATTCCAACAAATACAAATATTTGCTGGCAACTTGTGGTAAACACGACTGGGATTCTAGAAAAGTTATTTAATAACCTCACCGTTCTAAACATATGAATTTCTATTAACTAAAATCGATGTCAACTTGAAATAGTTCCCACGGCGTTCAATACAAAATACTTTTGTCTAAATGAGCATGTATTTTATGAATATTCATTGGAATTTAATATTCAGTAATAAGCATTAGGTTGTGTGTATTTGTGTGTACAATTGTATTGTGTATGTTCTATACAACGCTAGATAGATAGCATTTATTAACATCAAGAATACAACTTTTGAATCAATCCTGTCTCGACAGATTATCTTTCTTTATAAATAAAAATGAATTGTTGTTCGTTAGTCTGATTAAAACTCGAGAACGGCAGAACGGATTTATCTTATCTTAGTCTTGAAATGTTCGTGGAGGTCTAGGGAAGGTTTAAAAAAGAAAAAAAAAGAAAAAACAAAAATGAAATTAATTTATACAAAAGTTTAGGTCGCAGTACGAAGTCTGCCAAGACAGCTAGTTTTAATATAAAAGTTATTTAACAAAAATAAATAAAACTATAGGTAAACACGTAGGCACTTTTGATCCAATTACAATAAATATATAATCGGCTTATTATAAAGATAACATTTTTAAAAGTCAGGGTAATCAGGAAGGACATTATTTTGACACCTATAAGCGCTGTTAAAGCGAGTGTGGCGTAGCGGTTCCAGTGTGTGCTTTTCATTCAGACGCACCCGGGTTCTAATCCGGCCCTACACCAATGACTTGTATTTTCAAGTTATGTGTGGATTTGCACTCGCTTAACGGTGAAGGAAAACATCGTGAGGAAACCGACATGTTTGAGGACCACAATATCCGAGCACATGTGTCTTCCGTGGAAGGACCTGGGCTCCCACCACGATGTATCTGCCCAAGAAAACTCCCCTAGCGGATTAATTCTGCGGGGGAGCCACGACCCTCAGTCATGAGGAATACGACTCAAGAGAGAGAAGCGCTATAAGTCGGGGTCAACATAATAATTGTAGAGCATTGAAAGCGCACATAATTCAGCGAATTGAGGTATACGTTTGCGATTCTCTCTTGACAAAAGTTATAGTCAATGCATCATATTACAATTAGTTTTTTAAAATATCTACTCCTAATACATCTAGCTTGTGAAACAGATTACATACAAGTTACACTTTGGTATAGATCAGTGTATCAGAAGCCAATCAAGGCGGTTTGAAAACTCGGCGCGTGAGTTCGACTCTTCACCTCCATACGATATTGTTTACAATAATATGTAATTATTACGGTTTAGGCTCACGTGTAATTTCGCATATGTTTTGTGTGTGTTTTAACAATAAGATATTGTTTACGTTTTTGTAGGACGCTACTGCCGCGGCGGGATAGTGCCGCGGCGGGATACTGCAGCTCTGAATCACAAGATCCACTGGATACTTAGCTCAGAGCTCAGTACACTTCTGACGTACTGTACTAGTTCATAAGATTTCATTTGTTTTTGTAATAGGTATGTAATGTACGTACACGTAAGTTTTTGGTCAAATAAACAAATTATTATTATTATTATATTATTACATCAAAGGCAATCTATGAAACACCTTCAAAATAAACAAACATAAGATACGGTATTTTTACCTCAAAACATAAAAGACCATCTTACACAAATCAGTCGACAAGATATTTGAAACGGTAATGAAACCCTGTAAAAATTGTCGAAGGGTTGTCAAAAGAAGACCTGCGCTTACTCTGGGCTAGTCAAGTGCTATTTATTATCAAAACGAATAAAATACCGTTCGTTACGACCGGGAACAGTTCGAGTTAATTGAAATCAGAATAACCCAAAGATATTACAAATTGTCAACGGAATGTCCTTGAGCGTTTTGACGCAAAATATTTGATCAGTAATTACAGTTTGATATTTTCTATTATTATATTTGAAAGAGTGTTGTTATTTTGTCCCCGCTTTAAAAGACACTTTATTTCATGGACAGAAAATTATCCTGATTTTTGTAAAAAATGAGGCCCTTAGTAAAATGGATCGGAAGCGCAATTCACGATTTTCTAAACGATTTCCTTTGAATGTTTGTTTACCCCTCAATAGACTCACTGATTCCGCGCTGTATGGATAACTCCAGAAAGATATCGCATTTTTATATTATCAAAATGTTTATAAATTAAAATAAAACGTAAGTGTCTAATTATACTATACAAGATATATTAGATTTTTGCAAAAGTGACTTTAGCTCAATTATACCATAGACTAAGTATACTCAAGTAGACCCGCAACGCAAAAAGCTTGGAATTATGTATTATTCGTAGATGGCGCTACTAAATAGCCCGGGAATATATATTACGGACTAGAACACCGATAAAAATTTATTATTATTGTGTTATTTAAGCTCAAAAGTCCTATAGTATTTTTTTAATATGTAATATTGGTCTAAATCAATTGTATTTTTTTGGATGATAAATTTCAAGTTTAGTAAAATTATCCCAGGCTATTGAGAGATGGCGTTGCTGTCGAATGAAAGATAGCATTCGAATTATCGCATCCTTAGTACGCTAGATGACGCATAAAACAAACTTTACTTTACTTGAGTATACTTAGTTAATAATATAATAATTAAATAATAATAATAATATAATAATTAAATTATTATTACGTGACGATGGTAAGCGCCCCGACGGCCTCACACTGATTCCCTGGGAGCGGGGAAGGGCTCTTGTATGGGACGCAACTTGCGTCGATACACTAGCTCCTTCTCGCCTCAGTGGAACAGTACAAGCGGCAGGAGCCGCGGCGGATGCAGCAGAAGAAGCCAAGCGGCGAAAATATACATCATTATCGACTGATTATATTTTCGTACCGCTTGGCTTCGAAACTTTTGGTCCGTGGGGTAAAAGCACGAAGTCTTTTATAAAAAAATTAAATAAAAGGTAGAATGACATCACTAGAGACAAGAACGCTGGCTGGTTCCTTGCGCAAAGGATTTCTATAGCAATCCAGCGTGGGAATGCAGCCAGCGTTCTTGGCTCCATACCACATGTGGATGTTTTAAATTTAGGTTAAATGTACATACTCTTATTTAGTTTTATTAGTGTATATATGTGTATATATTGTTTAATATTGAATAAAATATAATTCAGAATAATAATAATAAATAATAAATAAATATTCCGGGAGATTGCACACAGCGCCATCTAGCCCCACACTAAGCAAACGCTTGTGTCGTGGGTACTAGATAACGGATATAATACTTATATACTTTCTTTTGTAAATACATACTTATTATACATACAAACAACCAGACTCAACACAAGAAATTATATTTTTTTTTTTAAATGCATAAATACTTGTGTCAGGCGGGAATCGAACCCGCAACCCCTAGATTAGAAGGCAGAGCCACTACCAACTAAGCTAACAGGCCAGTCCGAATAGTTTTAATAAATAAATATAAAGAGTCGTAAAACAAAAAAATGTTGGTTGTACTCTATGCCAGCCACAGTCTAGTAAAATCATGTATTCATTGCCAAAAACCATTGACATACAAACATACAAATGTTATTATGGCAAAACGAATTTTATGGGTCTACTTACCATTAATGCTGTAATAGGCAGTAAAGTGGAGTTATGTTGTGAAACTTTAAAAAATACGTTATATAACCGTTATTTACTAAGTATGGAGCTAGATGGCACTGAAGTCCTAAAGATAATAACAAAAAGTAAAAAAGCGGCACGGCCGACCATTATTTTTTCGAAGCGTTATTATTTTACAGCACAGATTTCTATTTACTTCGTACGTACCTATAGTAATAAAATGTACTGTTAATTAATTTGAAATTATAGCATATTATAAGATAATGAAGATTTGTAATAAAATCTTGTTAGAACACCAGTTACATTATACAATCTCTGTGATCTTTTATTCTTTGTGTGTGTTTGAAATTATTGTTTGTGTGCGTAACAATTCCATGAATTTTGTTAAAAAAAAATATTTAGATATTCATATTGATCTAGAAAACTACTTCTTTGCATTTTGATTAAGTAGTTTCATTAATTACAATGTATTTCTTTTTATACGATGTTCACACTTACCCACAATATTCCGGCTCAGTTCATAGTAAGTAATAAATGATGCAAGAAAGGTCAAGACTAATAGAAAGTCAGACTTGCTTCCTTGTGACACAACTGCATTATTGTATATGAACGGTTTCAACACATAGGTATTTATTTAGTAGTAAGTTCGTAAAAGTGGTATTGGCTGCTGAGAACTTCCGTGGGTCAGATAATGTGTTTAATAGTAGGTCCTGGCTGTATGTTTGCAACTTTAAATGAGAGTGACTCGGTTCTTGCCGAGTAAGCACGCTCCATCTTAGGCTACCCTTTGCTTACTATCAGGCAAACTATAGTCAAGTGCAAACCCGTTTTAGTTAAAAAAAACTTACACTTTGAGGTCCACTTTATAATTATTTTTTAATCCATTTAGTAACAAAATTACTCAGTAAATAATTGTCAAAATGTGTTTTTGAGTTGTTGTATAGGCGTAATATTATATATTCAAAAATTCTCGACACCATACTTCTTCTACTCTCATAATTAGTTCGTGTGTGACGGGCAAACTTTTGTATTGATAGTTTTGTAACTATCCAGATCTTGATACCATTTATTTGTCACCCATCCAAAGAGCGACCGCCTTGTCGCTTCATTTGAAGACATGCATAGATAGATAGATAGATAGATAGATAGATAGATAGATAGAACTCTTTATTGTAACACACATTGAAAAAAAATAAAGACAAACAGAAACACAAACGACTTAAAAAATAGTGCCACAACTGGCGGCCTTATCGCTAATAGCGATTTCTTCCAGGCATAGGTACGAGTATATTATGTAGGGATCGCTCTCGTGACTGACTAGTTTCCCGTGACAAGAGAATACAAAAGAATAAAGCTAACTTAAGCCAAATCAATTAGTCCAGCATCTCAAACAAGTTAAGAAGATATTTATTTATTTACGAACTCAGTACTTGTTATTTACTTATTTTTCTTAACGAATGAATTAGCCAACTTTAATCTCCAGTGTTCAAACCATGCTAGGAGCCGCGCAAATAGCTTATTCAACTACCACTTTGTAATAAACAGCCTACAATGTAAGCTAGCATTTGACCCACGGAAACGCTCAAAAGGTTTTTTTTATCACATATTCCTAGGATGCGAATACCTCCGCTAGTTGAATTACGGGCGTTTCTGTTTCCTTAAATCGCTCAAACACAATTCCACATACTCGTATTGATTACCTATTGAAAAATGTGAATACCCAATCAAAACAAAAAAGCTAAGCTAAGTATATGCTTAGGTACGGTTTCATTTTCTTTACCGGTAAGACATAGGTAAGTATATAAATTGGTGACCCAATTCCGCTGCCTCGAAGGTCCCGTTGTCATCAAAAAGGGCGGTCCCAGAGGAACTCATATAAAACACTACCCGCAAATGCGGAACAAGAAATGTATGTATTTTAAAAGAAATGAGTTTGTTTTATATTAAAGCTATAGGCTTATTCAAGCCTTTTTAAACATTCATCGGTATAACAGAAGGAAATCTCGCCCATACTCCATTAATTTGATTTCTAACAAATCGGATTTAAATACAAATCATTTACATATCTAAATATAATATAAAACTCAAGGGTGACTGACTGACTGACTAATATAGTAATACATATATCAACGCACAGCCAAAACCACTGGAAGGATTGGGCTAAAATTTGGAATGAAGGTAGATTTTATGATGTAGGCATCCGCTAAGAAAGGATGTTAGGAAATGCCACTTTTAAAGGGGTGAAATAGGGGGTGCAAGTCTTACTTCTTAATGCGAGCGAAGCCGCGAGAACCCACTAGTTGTATAATAAATCATTACAAAATTAGATTTATTTTACAATAATAGATCTATTTGTAGGAAAATAATACCAAGGATGTGTTTACATACAAATTTGTCTCAGAATCAAACAAGAGCAACAGTCGTGCCAGACGATTTCCACGGTTCAATTCAAAAACATTTTATCTACTTCTTGAATAATTATACATTCATGTCACACACATATCAATACAGTCTTGATGGTGGTCCCATACAAATATGGGACCCAGTTAATGAGCTTCATACAAACCCTATATTTGTATGAAATGAACACGTGACTCGGTTGAATGGATGCTATAATTAATCAGTGGTAAACAAAGTCAGAGGTGAGCTATTTGTTATGAATGTAAATAAGTATCTTCTTTAGATTTGTGTACATTTGAGGTAATGCTATAAGATAACGGTACAATGCATTTACGAAGGAATGTGACTATTACAGGATTAGTGATAATGATAACTAACGGGAAACCTCTTCAGGTCGGCTTTAGTAAGTCTAAACCAACATACATCCTTAGCTTCTATGACTTTAACAAATTCGTTGAAAATAAAATTTGTTTTCCCGTGCATTTTTTGTAAAGGGGCGTTAAACTTTTGGGTATTCAATATGGAATAAGGGAATATTTTTCGCGAATTTAAAAATGTAGTAATCAAAAGTTATTGCTGCTAACGTGCTAAAGTTGGCCTTAAATGCTTATGCATTAGTTACAAGTTACCCTGTATGTAGATAACCTATATAGACGATATAGGTCTAGCCTCTAGGGATTTTGATTGAAACTATAAAAGATAAAGATAAAGAATCTTTATTGATACTGTAAAGTTACAACACATTCAAATAATGTTGAAATATAATCATGGAATATGCTATACAAATTACAATATACAATCTCGTCAAATAACTAACTAATATTTACATATATTTCACAAGTATATACAAAAAAGACTTAACATACAGAAAAAGTAACAAAAAACAAACAAATATTTACAAAAAATTTAAAATTTAAATCTAAATTTAAATTTAAATCTCGTCAAATTGAATTTAATACATTTTATCTGAATAAATTATTTTTTTAAATAACTTAAATTTTTATAAGGTCTGGTTTTATTGACAAAATTTTATCAATTTTGTTAAGTACTAAGATCGTGTCATACCTATCGCTATATATTAGTTGGCTTAATGTACGTGTTGGCTTAAGCTGTTAGTACATAAGTGAATGAAATAAATAAATAAATAAGTTTAACTAAATAATGAAGTTTAACTAATGGAACATAATATAAGCATTTAATTATATACCAAATTTTTGCCCTACATTTACTAAGTATTTCTTATCAAAGTTCTTTTGCGCTCGGAAGCAAAATTAACTGAAATATTAATTATTCATTCTTTCCTCTGCAATGCCACTAATTCGTTTCAACTTACAAAGAAATGCAGATTAGTGTCAGTTCATTTACTGAAGGAAATAACGCTTCGCTGCTTTAATTATAAAGTCTGTTTTAGCACTAAAATCTTAATTTTCAAGATTTTAAGTTAGTAAATAAGATTTCAAGTGCAGGCGGGTTGAAGAAAGTTGGTGGTTTGTGTTGCTAGTGATTTTAATTATTTAGTAACTGCTAATTAGTGTTGAGTGTTTTCTCAAGATAAGTGGCAATAGCGGATCCAGTTCGCGGATATTTTAAGGATTGTAATTTATGTTAAACAAAGTTATTTAGTAATATCTCAACTATTTATCTAGTACCCATGATACAAGCGTAAGCTTAGTATGGGGCTAGATGGCGCTGTGTGATATGTCCTGAAATATGTATTTATTTTATTTATTTTTTATGTATTTAATTTAGGTAGTATTTGAGAAGCATGTTTAATTTTGTATTGCAATGTAATTTATGTTATAAATAAATAAAATATAAAATATCAATAATGACTTATATTCGTAACTAATCTAACACAGGTATTCTCTAATTTAGTAAATAAGGTGGTAAAATGTTGTTATTCATTTTACGAAGTTCTATTTTCCTTATCGATAGAAAGACAATTCTTTATTGTTTATACATTATTTATTTATTTATTTATTGACTTTTTCGTGTATATTATGTGTCGGCTAATGTGGAGTAAGCGCGTTGAAGTATAATTTATACATTTAATAATTCACGGCGTGATTAATCCCAATCTCTATTTTATTAAATCTCCCTAGTTTCCGAGAAACTACTTCTATTAGTTTATTGTGTAAATCGACTACACAAACAAGCAGGTCCCAGCCTGGGGCAGTTCGTACTAGTACTTGAGGCTGTGGCTCTCAGTATCAACAATCAGATATTTTGTCCACTGATTGCCCGGGGCATTAGTTATGTAGCTTAGGGCAGACTATCAGGCGATATAGGAATGACATATTTCAATATGGTTAGTTTTGTTGGTGTGGTTCGATAGGAATCTAAGCTATCCGTCCCTTCATTAGTAGTATTTCTCATTGCGGGGGTCGTGATTCCCCCAGAGAGCAGAATCAATTCTTTAACGAAGTTCGCGTTGGCAGGTACATCGCGGTCGGCGCCCAGATCCACGAATGATACACTTATTATTTTTTTTAGGATTTTAGTGGTTTTTGGTTGGCGGAGACTATAATAAAACTGACATGTTTTGCATGTCAGTTTCCTTTATTATTCTACAAATAACTTGCAAAGTAAGTCATTAGTATAGTGGATTATTATTACACTGGGATTCAAACCGCGATCGTCAGATTGTAAGGAGGACACCATGAACCATAAAGATGACCAATCTGGCCCTCTCGTAATTATTAAGTAAATACAAAACATTGCTACTATCACAATAATGCACTTTGCCAACTGCACTCAAACAATAAAAACTAAAGTTGAGAACTGAAGTTGTTAAGCCAATCTGTACTGCTAGTGCAAAGTTGTTAACTAGCAACTTAACTTTTAAAAATACTACTAAAGGATAATCGTTTGGAGTTTTTTTTTACAGTACAATAAAATACATTATATTCTTTAATGTAGTTTTACGCATCTTTAATGTATCAAAAGCACTAGGGTGATTTCAACAACTCTTAACAATAATAATTACCACACACTCAAACTAAACTGAACCAAATTGAAATTATTATGGGCCCCAAACATTTTTGTGATAGATTTATCTTAAACTACGTGTATACCTAGTTCACCGAACCTCGACTAATTATTTAAGCAAATATTGATCTTTGAATAAGTTGACTCGCACCAAATATGTATGTAGGTACATATGTATAGCTACGGATCATAGCATTCTATACATGTAAAATCCTATTGTTGAGAAGTCGTGCCCATCTTTTACCATGTCTATATTTGTAAAGAAACTACTTTTTATGTAATGTTTGTATGTAATATTTTATGTAATGTTATGATTTATTTATTACATAAAGGATGAGGTTACGTTCTGTGTTGTAATAAGTCGTGATTTGATTCGTCTTGTGTAGACAGTTCTTCAAATAATCTACTATTACATTAGGAACACCTGAGACACATTATATAAAAATTAGGGAATAAACATTAGGTTTTATCATAATGTATGTGACCCTCGGAAATTCCAAAATATATGTAAGGTTTTCTATTTACGTGGTCACAAATCCAAAGATGAACGACTAAGCTGTTTCTTAACTATGAAATACTGCAACGTAATTAACAAGTCGCTTACCATTCATTTTTTATTAACTCAAAATGCGTCATCAGTTTGTTTTTCCAACGGGTGATGACATGAACCCTAAAGGGATGTCACGTGAATTACAAAGGTTAGTAGTAACTAATGTACAACCTTTTAAGCAACACCAATTGCACTTAGGGGAGGAGGCCTATACCCATCATAAGATCGGCAAGGGCTAAAGATGATGATGATGAACCTTAAAGAATTATTATTTTTTTGCCTAAGTTCAAAGAAAGTTTTATAAGGAACAACGTTTTTTGGTGAACTGAACCAATGCCCGTAATAGAAAGGAATTCATGTGTTATTCCAAGATTTAATCTGTGACCAAGCCAAATTTACTTAGAGTCCAGCTGATTGAGCGTATAGAAGAAAAAACACACTATTGCTCATAAACTTTCTGTTTTAATATCTCTCTCTGTGACTCGTATATTCTCATGGCTGATGGTCGTGACTCCCCCGCAGAATTAATTCGTTAGGGGAGTTCTCTTGGGCAGATACATCGTGGTGGGCGCCCAGGTCCATCCACGGAAGATACATGTCTTCGGATATCTGTTTTAATATATGTACTTATTAATGTGATAGTGTAATTTCAAAAAGTAAGACCAACGTTATAAGTATTCGTGTACTAATTCCAACGTTAAAGGTTTTATGTTATAGTTACCAGTTCTGCATATATAAGTATCTCTTAGCATAATTTAAACGACATATTGTCTGTTGCTTATAAGTAATAGCCTAATTGCTTTGCTGCCTTATATACCATACTACGACGAATCAAAACATAAAACTAAAGGTCGTACTTTTTGTCATCCATCTGTATATATTATTGTTTTGTCATATCTTGAAATGCATTTGTAAAGTAGGAAAAAAACAAAAGTGGTAGGTAATTAATTTTAATTCATTGTCCAAAGTTTTTATTTGTTATTTTGTAACCATAATATAGGTGTACACTTGTGATTAACAAGAAACACAGTTTTACGTACGTCTCCATCCTAGAAGATCAAAACAAACAATATCAGTAACCAAACCACGACATTCGAATACCACGAAATAGTAATTCATGTTACTTTACCATAAAGTACCATAATATTTAGCTAATTTAGCAGATGCTTTCCTCGGTGCCAAAAATGTGTTAAAAAACGTCACATCAAACCAAATTATTTATTAAACTTGTCATGCTGGGTACACAAGTATTAGGGGCCTGGTTTTGGTCTGTTAATACTGAGCCTATGTTACACTATTCTAATTTTTAGTTTCCAAATCTAAATACATATATAAAACTCATAGGTGACTGGACTGACTGTCATAGTGATCTATCAACGCACAGCCCAAACCACATAACGGATCGGGCTAAAATTTGGCATGCAGGTAGATGTTATGACGTAGGCATTCGCTAAGAATAGATTTGATAGGGGATGCAAGTTCTACTTCTTAATGCGAGTAAACCCGCGAGCACCCAAGTTAGTTAAGCAATATTATGTAATGTATGTATCATGTAAAATTCTCGTGCTTATTTAAATTACACTTGAAACGGGCGCCGTCGGTCGGCAAGGCGGCAAGTTAGTAAAGTTACATTTTGGTTCCCTCCTGACTAGCTCTGTGTGCGTGTGTCTTTCGCCGAGCTCCTAGCAGTGTGTTTCAGCAACCTCAATTGAAAGCCAATTTCATACAGACATGCTTCCCTTTTAGCTCGTCCTCGTCGCTTCTGCGAATGTCGTTCCTAGTATTAACAGAGATAGTTAGTGGTCAAAAGCCTGATCATCCAGTATAAAAATATACAATACTTAAACCTAAATTGATGATTGAATATACTCTACTTAAGTAATTGAAGATTTTTCCGGGAATCTCTTGAAATAGGCTTAATGCTTAATTTTGCGTTATTTAGCTGCCAATCATTCTCTAATCCTTTCCAAGAAATCTGAAACATAATTTCCTGGTTAAAATTCTACGCGGGCCGCCCAGGGGGAGCTTGCGCTAAGATTGTAATTGTTATTGACTGAACAAATTCTCATTTAAAATTATCTCTTTCTCTCTCTATCTCTCTCTCTCTCTCTCTCTTCGAGTTGGAATCATCATTACGGAGCGCCTGCATCTCCCGCTCAGTAAATAAATTGGGGATGTTCTATTGGGTAACACATTAGTACCTAAATTGTGGGCGGCCATATCCTTCAAAGGGAAAAAATATAAAAGTCCAAAAAACAGAAGAAACTATATAGTCTATTGTTTGTGTAGATGTTACGTAAAGCGGTTGCAGGACCTATTGCTTAAATTGTCAACTGTATTTTTTGATTATTTTTTAAAATGCTGTGGCTTAACATCTCTGCTTCTGGTTCAAAGTGTTTCCATGCAAAACCACCCTAATTACACGAACAAAGAGTGACAAATTAATAATTTAAATTGACTTTTCTACCAACCTCTTTATTTCGTGATATGATATCATTGATCAATTTATGAATAAATGAATATTTTGATTATGATTATGATTATTATAATGTGAATTTACCTTTTATCCATCAACAAGCTTATTAATCTATGGTCCCTGACTCCAAGTTTCGGTGTCATCGTTTTACAATCTGCTCCTCAAGAGACATCCAGCTGAAACATGGAACAAGCTCACGCCTGAACAAGCAATTTGCTTGTATTTATCCCTGGAGTCATCTACGGGAAAGTAGGTACGTCGTTGGACAATTTTATTTTTGCCAACTTTTTGCTTTATTAGGTTTTTATCACGTTAGAACTCAGATACACTTTTTCTTTTCTTATAGGCTATTAAAATTTTATATTTAATATTTATTTATTTTTTATTTGCTGTCCTACTCCCTTTTTCCTATTTTACTATAAATTTTATAAAGGGGAAAGTTTGGTTGTTATTTTCCACGATGTGCAAAACCGAGGAAGTAGATTCTGGCAGAGATGTATAAGATACCCTATACAAAGTATCTGAAATACAAGA
Organism: Macaria liturata; assembly: GCA_964023185.1. NCBI lineage: Eukaryota > Metazoa > Arthropoda > Insecta > Lepidoptera > Geometridae > Macaria > Macaria liturata. Next base: position 8,259,352 of record OZ026810.1, read on the forward strand.
TGCAAGATACTTAAAAAAAAAGTATTTCAGATCCAAATACAAATACTTTTCTAAAAAGGTATCTGAAATACAAGATACAAAATACCTATCTTTCAAATACTTTTTAAAGATAAAATACTTTTGTAGGAAAACAACATTTATTTTAACTGTCAAGTTCATTTATTCAAAGAATAATGTAGGAAGGTTTTACAAATCTTCGAAAATGTTAAAAATTTAATATTTTTATACATTTTTTTATATATATATAAAAAAATACAATGTGAAATGTACTTGAGTTTTTTACATACATATCTGTATTGGTATTCTACAAAGGCTGCGGGCCCGCCACCGCGGCGGGCGCGGGAAAAAACCGCTCCGTGAGTTCTTAGCGTATATATAGGTATTAATGAACTTACTCACACATAAATCTGTGATTTTATATATTATATATATATATATATACACAAATTTAGTAAAATTCGTGTATATATAATAAATACTCTGTGTGTGTGTGTGTCTCTGGGTTTGTGTGTAACAAATTATTAATTTGGTAAAATTAATAATTTGTTGTTATTCTAACCTAACATTTTGTTCGGCTCTGTTCGCAAGTTACACACACATTTCTGACAAACATGTAATGATGCAACTTAGCAAAATAAAATAAGACCGTTTCCATGGTGGCGATTCCGAATCTCACAAAGGATATAAATATATAATATAATGTTCTTGATAATTATTATATTCTCTCAAATGTCAAGTGCACACAGGAGTATCACGCTAATAAAATGGCACCGGTCGCTGAACTCAAAAATCAAAAATCACAACAGATACAGACAGACTGATAACAGCAGTTATCAACAGATCAACAGTAACAAAAGTCATAAATATTTTTTAAAATAATCAAATTTTACTTTATGGTATATATTATAAGGTCCATATTAGTAAAACATACGTAAGCTAACTGATAATTGGGGAAATATCCATTTTGAATACATACCTACATCCGGGGAATCCCCGACATTTGACCTCAAAACTGGCTGCCAAAGATGAGTTGCCAGTACGATGAAATCACTTCTAACCAAGTAGCGTGTAATAACACAGAGTACAATATAATGTTAGTAGTGTGATAAAAGTAGTTTTTTCCTTATAATTTTTAATTGCATGATGATACATCTCGATTCAACCAAATTCTGCCCATTTTCCAATTCGTCGACAGTGTCTGCCAAACTCGAAATTTCACCCTCGATTCGGTCAAAATGGCAGAATTCTGGCACAAATGGTCACACTGTCCGCACACGCACGTGTTACGAGTGTGCGCAATGCGCATGCGTACTGCTCTGAATTCTGATTCACCGTCATTTCATTTTAAAACGTTCCTTTTTCTTCAAACTCGTGACTGACGTATTGTTTTATTCAAAAAACTTACATTTTGTTAAAAACTAATTTTAAAAACAAAATACTTACAATAGATTAAAAACTTAAACTACTTCTAAAACAAAAATACTTAATCTAAAATGCCTGTAGTAGAAGGAAAGGTCCGGCATTTCACTGACGTAGGTATTTATTTATTCCATCAAGCACATGAAGGAATGTTTGATTCAATATTTTTTTGCGTAAGTTGGAAAGAAAAAATTTAAAAAAATATCAAGGTCAACTGATACGTTTTTATTGCGGCATTCTTTTGTTTTTTAATGTAAATATTGCATTTCAAGTGTGAAAATGTTTATGATTTGAAAGTCTGGACATATTGTGAGTGATTATAATGTGTTTGTTTTGTCAGTGTGTAATTGTGTGATGTGTTATTGTTATCAAAATATCATGTAGAAAAGTAATCAGAGTAGTGAAAAACATCACAACCGCAATTTACAATCATCATAAAATCTTAATGTGAGTATATCTCATTATTTTAGCATTTGCGAGAGTTTCATTTCAGAAATTTGATGATGAGAATGATGTGCGAATTATAAATCGTTAACTGTAAAACATAGCTTTAAATAGTAGTTTTCTATGAAGATACCTACTCTTAGTCTGATTGTTTACAAAGTGGGCGGACATTTTGGAAACTTTTTCCTATCGTGTGCGTATTTCCACCTAAGGCGGGGACATTTTGAGAAAGATAGTGTTGCCATCTGTCATTTGGTTTTCGGCAATATTGACAAAATGTTTAGACGACGTTTGGTTAATGGTTTGTAGTTGCGTTCGGAAAGAAAAAATGAAATTTATTTTAACAAAAGTATCTTGGGGAAAAAAGTATCTTCAAAATACTAAGATACCAGGAAAATGTATCTAGATATAAGATACAAGATAAAATAATAAAAAGTATTTCAAATACGTATTTCAAATACGTATTTAGTATCTTGTATCTGTATTTCAGATACTTTTATCTAAGATACTTTACATCTCTGGTCATTCTGCATTAATACATAAGCTACTTTTTACACCAAATTAACGCCCAAACCCCTGAGGTGCAGCTAGTTAACCTAATAAATTTATTATTATAGTTTTTATGAAGTTTGTCTAGTACTTATTTTATGTGACTGAAGACCGGGAAAAGTATTGAATAATCCACAGACAAATGAATACAATATATTATGTATGTACTCTAAATATAGTAAGTAAAATAACTATATTTTAGGGGAAAATGTTCTTTTATTTATGAGTCATTCACCTTTTCGCTAAAAAGTTTATCTCATCTAGTACAAGGTCTGCAAGAGAACGTGAACACAATTTGTAATGTAGCAACAACACGTATCATTATCGATTTATACCAATTTTGCTTACCTAATACCGTTACGCATTGACGACCTTACTCAGAAAACATATTATTGAACAGACACTAAAGTTAAGGAGTGTTTTGTTGTTTTCTTCATGGTAGCAAAACTATCAATGAAAATCATTGAAAATGGGTATTTTGTTAAAATAAAGGATTTTAAACATTGGTATTTCAATATTATGGTAAAATGCAATGATAACACAAGTAATTTATTCCAAAACAAACCGAAAGTTAAGGAACCCCTAGTGGGAGTAAGTATATTTAACAGCGCTAACCTAAATCGCCAAAATTAGTTTCAATACAGAATTTGTATTAAATCTGAATATTGAAATATTTTAGCTCAATCCTTGTATCCCTAAAGTTTGAGGTCACAATCTCAAGTTGGGTGGGAAACCACTATTAACAACACACAACACAAGGTATTATAGAATAGAAATACACATATTTTAATTACTCAAAATTATCATCTATGTATGTACTTTATTAACACACAATTTTAAATCCCCGTTGCACACTAGTATTAAAAATACAGGACCAAGTTATATTTTTTCCATTTCATCAACGTCCATGTGCCATAGTTAGTGAGCCTTCAACTCTAAATGAAAAGGAAAGCGGTAATTTTAATTACTTTAATAAATGTTTTATAGCATCTAGATGGAATGTTCCAGAAGCTTTCTTGGCAACAAATTATTTCTACTTGAATTAATTAAAGTTGAGAGCGACTTCATTCTTGCCGGTAACATTTCGGGTAAATGTCTAATTTTAATATGATTAACTTGACTTCAAAGTAGGATACATAAGATTATACGATAAATCGAGGCGTTTGTTTAAATGTAATATTAAATATGAGAATATTTACCCTGGTGAGAAGAATAAACACATATCCTAATTAAGATTTTATAAACCTTATAAAATCTTATATTCGAGTAGAATTTGACCAATACTACATAATACATAAGAGCTCCAATACTGTACAAATTTATCATAATCAAAAGTTTGTCTACGAAAACAAACTTTATAATTAAAAAAAACTATAATTATCCAAAGTTATCTGTTAAAATTAGCCGATAATTACAGAAACGTTTTGTTAGCTACAACAACCCCTATATATGTAATGCAAAACTAATCAGAACGGAAATAGAACTCTTACAAGTAATTACGTAAATTGCGGAAGTTATAATAAAGCAAAATTCGAATAAATATTATACCTTTACCATTGCGAGAGCACCCTACGTTGCAAATGATAAGAGTTTCGTAAATTGCCCGATAGATGGCCGGTCTGGCAATATCCACAGATTGAATTGCTATTTCTACAGAGTTAGGACAAACGCATTAATTTCTTTAATAAACTCGTACTACTAAAGTTTAATACCTTAATATCACCAATGATTAGAAATTAATCTTCTACGTCAAAGCATTTATTGCAACTGAAGATAGCCGTTGATAGTTCACTTTTGATTTGAAAAAAAATCTGCCCAAGTCTTTTGAAATTAAAGAACAGAACATTTATGTAGCAACAACACACATCATTCCTACTCCAACATTTTTTTCTTTCAATATTTTTTTTTTCATCGTATTAATCCTTTTTGGGAAATCCAACTATTATTTTCCGTTTTTGCATGCATGTACCCTTCTTTTTCTTCACCCATACATATAGGTATACCACAAGCAGAAAGTTAGTTATTTTAAAATCATCATCGAAATAATCAAAGTTTTAACACAATACGGTTTTAAAAAAAAAATCTTTGTCGGTAGCTAGACCCAATATTTCTAATAACCCTGTATTTCTATCGAAATGAAAATGCATTTGCTGTAACTTTGTTATGAAACTCTCATGCTTGAACAATCTCAGCTAGGAATCAAATATCCAATCTAATGCTAATATCAAGTTTAACTAAATGTAACATGGAATCAGCAATCGAAGACGCTCACACGTTGAATGCACAATGCACATTCGAGTAGATTGGATCTATGTACATGTATTGCTTATCACTACATACTATGAAATAGTGATTCAAGAGGAAGGTATATATATATTTTTTTTTCGAAAGGGGCTTTTTTCTTATCGTACTTACATATAATATAACGTTTTTTTTATTTATGCGCACAGTTTGTCATACGCAGTCGTGATAGAATGCCCGTCAGTAATTTCCAACGAAATGAATCATACATTCACATAAATCACTTGTAAATCCCACTTTGCCTTATGAAGCTTTGTTTACTCCTCGTGTGATTTGCTGCGGTTTGAATTACTGGCAAACAAAGTAATTTAAAACGTTAATTTCTTACATGGGAAAGGTTGACGTTTGACTACAACTTGCCTGATGTTAACCATTGCTGCAGCCTAGGGTGTAAGTCTTATCTAGAAGATACCTATTAACTCTAGATTTGAATACCCCTGGATTATATTGTAACTTACATTAATTATAAGTTTGATTCATATCGACTGGCCTGTTAGCTTAGTTGGTAGTGGCTCTGCCTTCTAATCTAGGGGTTGCGGGTTCGATTCCCGCTTGACACAAGTTTTTATGAAATTCAAAATTTATAATTACTTGTGTTGAGTCTGGTCGTTTGTATGTATAATAAGTATGTATTTACAAAAGAAAAGTATGTAAGTATTATATCCGCTATCTAGTACCCACGACACAAGCGTTTGCTTAGTGTGGGGCTAGATGGCGCTGTGTGCAATGTCTCGGAATATTTATGATATTTATTTATTATATTCATTTGATGTCTAATAATATTAAATATTTTACTATTATACGTAAGTTTTAGCTGTTTCTCACTGATGATCACCAAATAATGACATAAATCTTACATTCATTGTGCCCAGAAGAGGTTGCTTTAAAAGATAAGGCAATACAAAAATAGATAGATACAATAACAAACACTTATTTTATTATTTGTTCACTGTATTTCTTTTAGTTTGTGTCAACAATAAAATGTTTATATGTAACAACGTTTATCTGTGTTTCCAGGGACCTTGCTTTTTTTTTGTATTGCACATGAATATTATATCACATTTAAAACTTTATCTAAATAAGTTGCAAAACGTATAGGGCGCATAACAAACATACTCGAGTATGTTATGCAAAATGGATTAAGAAACCTGCGTTCGGTAATCCACTGGTTTTGCAAACTTGGCATTTCTTTATTTCAATCTTCGAGTCGAGATATTCGTATAAAAATAGCCGAGGAACAATTTAAAGACTTTATTAAGACGGTATTTTAGTCGTATGGTCGTTACTTTTTAATTTCGTTTCGCAATTTGTAGTAAAAAAATATTTTTGATGACAATCAGATGTGATGAGAAATAAGAACAGTGCCCTTAGCAATGTTGCAATGGCTTGCATTGATTCCATAAGATTACATATCTGTGTAGAAACTTATTTGAAATTGAGCATAAATAAAAAGACAGGATTGTATGAATAGAGTAGTTTGTAACTTTATACCTACATACTTAGTATTTTTTTTTTATTTCATGAAACCTTTTACAAAAATAAATTATAGCTCATATGTACAAGCCATAACTTAAATGAAACATTTTTTCAATCGGGACTGTAGTTTTTGATGTTTTCTCAAATATGCAAACTCACAATCTCACAAGCTTTTTCTCTTTATTTACTTACTTACTCCGCTGGAGCAGCGACCCAAAGTGAGTCCTGGCCTCCGATACAAGAGATCGCCACCGGTCCCGGTCTTGAGCCGCTTCCCGACATACATATATCTCTATTGACTAGTGGCTGCACACAGCGAGTCACTCCGGTCTGTTTATTGGCTAAAAATGTAACCTACCTTATTTCACTCTCAGCTCACTTCACCCTTACACTACATATACTCTTTATTAACGTGGAAAACAAATAAAAACCTTAATGCGGACTATAAAAATAAATAACTCGTAACACCATAAGCAGCATCTAAATAACTATTAACCTAACACTGAAATAGTCTATTCATCATTACTATTGTTGCCAAATAAAATATAATACTAGTACTTGCGTGAATAAGGTGCAATAAATAACCTCAAACAAAATAATATTTTTTCACTCAGATATTCATGTATACAGGGTAATTCGAAAATAAATTAAGGTTAAAGGCAAATATACAAACTTCAAAGACCTTTATTACAGTGACGATGGAATAATCATATGGCTATATTAGAAAAGAACTCCCGTAACGAATGAATTCTGAAGGGAGTCATGACGCGCAGTCATGAGGAAATACGACCAAATACAAGCACCCAAAGTATTTTCTGGATAGATACGAGATAATACGAGATGGTAACAGTCAAATTGATCCAGGTTTTGATCTAATAACAATATTTAAATTTGTATTGAAACCACATTTTATAACACTGCATTATGCTTATGATTCTAACCTGGTTTATATAAAATCTCCACGAAAAATATTATTCGCGGTATAGTTTTGGATAGAAAACACCAAAAATGAGATAGGTATAGTTTCGATGAAATCCTTGGAGGGACACATTTAGTAAACGAACCTTTAAACTACGTGCCCTTTTTAATTAATTGATAATAGCCTGTAAAATAACCATAACTTTTAAGGTATAGCCATAAAGCCTCTATTATTTAATTAATTCTCGGTAATTTTATGCTATTTGTGGTACTGGCCTCTAACTTTAACGTTTTCTTTTATTCTGTAATTCTGTAGGTATTGAGAAAACAATAAAACATGCCAATCAATACCTTAAAAAACATTACAATAGATTTTTAATAGTTAATGCAAATATACATTTACTTAAGTATTTTAGAAGTAAATAACAGATTGTAACCAAACTTCAAAAACTTACACCTTGACTTTAGGCAGCTATTAATTTATTCCCAGTCTGGCTTGCTAATTGCGTTAATAAAAGAATTTAGCGCTTACCTAATAAGATTGACAATATAATTCTTAACATAATACCAAAGTCAATGACAATAGTCATAGAGTTTATGACATTGTATGATTTTTAGCGGTTGTCTGAATGTATGGACGAAAATTTACTGTCCATTTTTGGGGATAGCAAAAACATTTATAATTAACCTTCTAATCCATCTTAGTAGCAGTAATTCTACGAATTTTGGTGCCTTTTTTTATCTATACTTCTAAATAGAAAGATTGCTTCACGCTTTTATAAATAAGGAGTCAAATTTCATCAACAGCAGAATTATGGTCAAAAGAGCTTTTGCGTGAAGCAATCTTTCTGTATAGAAGTGATAATGACACCAAAAATACGAATTAAAAATGTGACCTTGCCCAGAATTCTAAATTTAATATCTCTTATTTACAACAAACTCAGTATACCTAGGTCTATCTACCTATAGGTCTCTCCAGAGTAATAATTTTACTGTTCTTACTCTGGACTTTTATGTCTGTGTTTATTTCCGTAAAGTGAAACTGTGCCACGGTCGTCCCTTCGAACGAGAGTCGCAAAGATACTTCCTGCAGAATAATTAATGGGTCTTAATTAATTGGTAAGCTATTTATGCCGGTGTAGCGGGAAAGTATGCTCGATTAGCCGGTATGACTGAAAGATAATTTTATGAGCTTACAGCTACAGTTAAATATATATTAATAATATATTGTAAATGCCTAAAGGTTGAATAGTGGATTTCTGTTCCCTTACTTGGTGTGTGAGTTCTGTAGTCCAGTAGAGATACTACTATAATACTAAATATTTAAACAAAAAACACAAGACACATTACTAACATAGTTGCGGTTTTTCGCAAGATCATTGTTTAATATTACATATTACACTAAAATTTTAAACTGGGCCATGAGTGTTTCATTTGAAGAAAAAACTACAATAAAACTTAACAACTTAACTGGTGGCATAACAGGCTTGCTTGTTTTACTTAACTGGTATGCTTTCGGTTTTTTTTCTGGATGCAAATATTTCAAATCCCTTTGTATCGAGGATATTAAAATTAAAGTTGCTTACCAAACAATAATTCCCAAAATGAATGGAAATTATTACGCAATGTGAAGAATGCCTATAATTTCGCGTCTCCCTTGAGACAAACTGCGACCTTGATGAAGTTAAAGGTTAACGTCATTTTGGGTCACTTTTTGTCGAAGACTGCGCTCGAAATTAAGTTTATTTCACTAGGTGATATTTTTAAAAATTATGGTAGTCGACAGATAAATGATAAATAAGAAACAGACAATTTGTGTAACGTACGGATGCAAAATTTTCTTTGTCAAAAGATTTCATAAGTATCACAACAACATTATTTTATGAGATTCGTGATAAAAGTCGCAGTAAACCCCTGGAAAACTTTTCATATAAGTATAATTAAAAACTGTAAAACAATCAGATAAGTTGATCTATACCTTATCTCATACAGCATGATCAAGACCATTTTTGGTAGTATTTAGTTATCTAAAAATATTTCAAAATTATTTTTTGAAAGATTTTTTAATAACTACAAAATGTGTATGTTTATAACACTGCGAAGCATATGCTTCTTTTCCAGCAGAGGGTAGTAGATGAAATCTTCAAAAAAAGTGTTTTCGTTCGTTTCCGAACGTATTTCTTTGCCAGCCCTTACTGAGATTTCCAGTCGGTAGTTGTCAAATTAATTATTTGAGGACTGATGTTGCTGGGAAGTCATTAGTAAGACAGACTGCTAAGTAGACTTTTTATATGTACGTAAAAATGTGAGTTAACTGTAAGTATATAATATACATACACTGCATTATGCATCAAAAATAAAAGTCTTATTTTAGCCTGTACTACACAGTACAGGCTAAAATAAGACTTTTATTTTTTACGGATGGATTTTAGTTTTATAATAAATGTTTTGGAATGAATAGCAAGATTGTTTCGATCTCTAGACTAGACCTAGGCTATTAAAAAGAAAAACTGAGTCCTAATATTGTAATTAGGTACTTAAATTATTCACGTATATTGTGAGTGTAAATTTGCTAAGAAAAATATTTCTTTTCTTCTAAATAATACTTCAGGCCCACAACTAGGACCTACAGAGGTTCATAATAACCTGCCAATCAGTCTGGCAGTTCCCAAGGTTTAAAAGAAATTGCCTGTTTTTGTGACAGAGAAAAGCCTTGTAACCTAGACTTTCAGACTTGGTTTCAGACTCTATAAAATGCTAGGTACTTAATAGGTAGTTACTTTACTAAGCCTTAATTAAATTTTATAACCAAAAATTAGGACTTGTTTCATGAAGTCAAAAGCTTCTTACTACAGAAATTATTCTGTAGATCAAGAGATCGAGGTAATTTCTGTAGTAGGATATAGAAACGAACACTTGGGGATGAGTAATAATAAATATTTTTTATTGTGAAATCCCTAAAGTCATAAAACAAAAGTTTATGTATACCCATATCTAGAGTTCATCTTCTAGGTAAGCGTGTTACACCCTAGGCTGCAGCAATGCTTAGCATCAGGCAAGCTGAAATCATACGCAAACCTATTTATTTATTTTTAAAAATTTCATACAGTATAACAGACAATATAGATTAATAGTAGAGTGTATCACATTTTGAAGTTAGGCACTTATCTTCGGTAAAAAAAACTACGCGCTCTAGAGGCCTCTGACATGACTTAACGACTCGAATTAAACCGCAAAGCACAGCCAGTATGCAATACAGCGTAACCAGGCGAAAGTATCACGTAATCGAGGAAGATATGGGAGACTGGTTCTGTATGTCACCCGATATAACGATATTTGTTACAGAGCCTGCCGGTCTTGAGGGTGACCGGTTATATCGTAAACCGGCCGTGGTGATATGATACTATAAAAAGGTATATTTCAGGCTGGCCTGCTAGCTTAGTTGGTAGTAGCTCTGCCTTCTAATCTAGGGATTCCCCCATGACACAAGTAAGTATCAATTTTAAAATATATAATTACTTATGTTCAATCTGGTCGTTTTTATGTCCCAGAATATTTGATAATGTTATTTTTTACTTAAGGGTATGTCCGCGTTTTATCGGGATAAAAACTATCCTATGCCACTCCTATCTCTTGAACTCAACTAACATTAGATCGCTTTAATTATAATCTAGTACCGTCTTATAACAAAACGACATTTAAATATTAGTCTAGAACTATGAAAATAAAAAGTCGGTTTTTGTTGTTCAAACATCACATACAAACAATCAAAAGGTCAACTTCAAATTGGAACGTTGATTATCATTGGTAACATTTTTACAGTTTGATTGATTATTATGACAGTGACAGATAAATTTCGAAGAACAAAAACGGACTGCATATTACAAAGTTCTGGACTAATTTACTGGTTGTTTGTATGTATAATAAGTATGTATTTACAAAAGAAAAGTATATAAGTATTATATCCGTTATCTAGTACCCACGACACAAGCGTTTGCTTAGTGTGGGGCTAGATGGCGCTGTGTGCAATGTCCCGGTTTTTTTTATTATTTAATTAAAGTTACACCACGTTTTGTAATAATGCTCGTAGAATTTATTAGTAACCAAAGAGAAGATGAAATTTGCTTCGAGTTTTTAAATTAACTTTGGTTCTCTGATATGGCTGGAAGAACGCTCTGTACTAAAAGATAGAACCCACAAATTCATCTTCATCGTCATAAAAAAAAACTTATTTTTGTCCATATGTCACGTTTTAACAAAAGTGACTCGAAGAGAGTAGAGACTTCCAGTTTGTCTGGTAATAAAATCTATAACTACTTCAAGTATGTAGCTAAACCAGCTTTTAATAACCCCATTGATAGTTTCACGCCCGAGAAATATGTGAATTTTAATGAAAATATTCATAAAAACACGTGTTTCAACGATTGGCTCAAAAATGTGACACCATGAATTTAAAGCAACACATGACAATTATGTAACCATTGGTTTTTTATAAGTTTATTGGATTTACTAACAAACTGAATGAAATTAAATTGTAGGTAAATATAAAAGTATGTACCTATATAACAGAATACTTACAGAAGAATTACGTACTACCTATGTATAAAAAATGTTAAAATATAGAAGAAAATAGAAGAAGAAAATAATTTTATACATCTTTTTTTCTTAGAAATAAAACAAAATTTTACGTTCGAAAGGAAACGATGTAATAAATTTTCTTATATAAACTAAACTTTTGTTTTATTCTAAGTTCAGGTGTTTTTCTGAACTTTTTCCAGTTAGAATTGCGAGAAATATTTCTAACTAAACTTTTAAGGCGAGTCACCAGTGAAAAAGCGGAAAAACGTTTTACTATATCAAATTTTTTAGGTATTTACTCCTTAATATCGGTCTTGCAAAAAATATACAATATACTTAAGGATATTGTCTGAGGAATGTGCTAATTTGTGACACGATAGGGTATACTTTACTCGATCATAAAAAATTCCAAAGACAGCTTAATGTAAAAGTCTAAATCGAATATCTTATTAATAAAATTTCTGACTTTACACATCATTTTTATATACAAATGTTTCTCTTTAAATACTACAGAGAACCTGCTAAAATTTGGGTTTCAACCAAAGTCCTATAATTTTGAGTTAATTATTAATCCCAAAACTTGAATATTTCCCAGCAGTTTAACAAGACGCCGCGCCGCCCGCTACCCCGTCAGTCACAATCGGGCACTTGCCAACGTTAGACCTGTGCCAAATTTCCTCCGCCCGTTCTTACATTCTTGCCACAGTGAAATAATTGAAAATGGCTAATAAAAAATATAAAGTTAGGAAGAAATCAGTGTTAATATCTAAAAGAAGGACAGGGAAAGAGAACTATAAGAAACGGTATGTAAATTACTCCCTTTTATAGTAAAATTATGAAGTTTACTCTTTTTTTTTAAAGTAAAATTACTAAGCTCGCAACAATATTTCTAAAAGTGGCCCAATTTTTTTATTTTTTATGTTTCTCCTCAGGTATATGAGAATTTTCTATAATTTTAGTTGATTTCGTAAATTTTCGTCATTACTTGCCACAGACTAAATTATATCAGTATGACCAAAAGTATGTACCTATGTACGAGTACTCTATAATTAATTAATTTAGGTCGAAAAAGCAGTCTCGAGTATCTAATACTACCAGTCCATTAGTAGAATTGCAACCTGTGAATTTCAATACTTCAACGACAGATGGGTAAGTGGATCATGTACTAAACAATAATACCATAAAATAGGCCGATCTATCTATTTTTTATATTATTTACTATTGACTATAAACTCTACAGCTGATAAAGAATGACTTGCAGAATGTGATGATAAATTATCTCAAAATAATATCAATAATGAGTGATTATAATATTATAACATCATTAGTTGGTCACATAATACACAAAATAGAACCAAGCTGAATTTATACAATCATAAACGTAATAATTATGGTAATTTATATTTGTTGTTACGACTGTATGTGTTCGAAATAAATAAAATAATAGCGGCAACAGAAATAAATCTTCTAAAAAAAACTGTCTAACTATCATGGTTTATAAGATACAGCCTGGTGACATACGGACGGACAGACATACAGACAGACAGCGAAGTCTTAGTAATAGTGTCCCGTTTTTTACCCTTTGGGTACGGAACCCTAAAAACAGATCCAAGCAGAATATCCAAACAGAATGTATACGATAATAAACGTAATAAATGTGGTGATATTTTTTTTTGCATGTTATCTAAGCTGCGAATATACAAAGTCACGGCAATTTTATTAATATAACCTATGTATTTTTTTTCAAACAACAAACACGACTTTGTTTTATATTTATAGATATAAAGTAATAAATTATTACTTAGCTTATTTAAAACTGACAAAAATAACATTTTACATTAATAGAAGTTGATCATAGTATAACAGCTGAAATATTTATACTGTGGCGTAGTGTAGTGCTCACGTTACGAGAAATGGACGGCGCGCGGAGTGAGACGCGCGGGCGGCCCCCCACACCTCACCTCCTAAAATCGTAGTTCGCGCGAAAATGCCTCGCCTTAAATGCATGACTGAACTAATCGTTATTGCTATTCATTCAGTTTCCTTTAAATTTCCCTTCTCTCTGAAATAAATATTTTTTCAATAAATACCTTGTCTCTGAAAGAGTTTTGAGGTGTTTTTATACACGAATTTCTTATTGAAACAGGAATATGCCTATTCTTAGCAGTAGATAAAAATATTATGGATGAAAAAGGAAAAATATATATGAGCATATTTGAAAATGTAAAAATAGAAATACTCCAGATAGACTTCTTTTGAGCTTATGCTTCACAAAATATTGTTGATGCTGCTGTCCGTTTGTAAATCCAATACAGTTTTTTTAATAACGTAACTACTGTATAATATAATGAATTCAAATACATAGAATAATGAAAATATTTGTTATTCAAAATCTTTTTCATATGCAAATATAAAACATAACAAGTAAGTACTAAAATTATTAGCTAGGATTAAACTGTATACAGGCATAAAGAAAGACCGTATAATGAATATGTCCAATGTTCGCAGCCCTTGATTAAACTCGGTCCATATAATCAGATATACGATACGCCTTAATAGGGTACCACTAAATATGTCGTCGCTTATCTAACAAGATGTTGGCACAATGTACGGATGTATGTATCAGGGAACTAGAGGTTACTATGGGATGTAGAACTTTAGGAAAAAGGCAGTTTTACATACATGTTGGCCATGCTGCCCTCTGGCAGTGGGCTGGAGCACTTGGACCGTTAGGCTTTTATATTAGGCTTTTCTAAACATTTTTTTACATCTTTTTTTGTTTTGTAGTGTGCTTAGTTTTTTTTCTTTAATTACTGCTGTAAATAAGTAATCCGATATTTCGATCTTTTCTTTAACTAAAACTGTATGGTACCAACCGATGATCAGATCGCCAAAGGTATCATAAATGAGTAATAAGTGACTTTGTCACGCATACGGTTGACATCAACTTTGGGTAGATAGCCGGAATTGAATAATATGCTACATATGCGTTGATTATGTGTTAATCTAAGTAATACAGTATGTAACCGCTTATCCTTATTTAAATAATATGTAAAACTAACTAAAATATTTTTCACTACACGAATAAGCATTTTATTCTACATAGCCTCACATAGGTACCTAATTAAGTTAAAGTCTCTCCCCAAGCTCCAGTAAATTAAAGTAAGCCCTAAAGAAAACAAGTAGTAAAGTACATGAGCGCTAAAAAGCTAGAATAAAGCGAGCTATCTCGATTTTATATTTAAAGGAAACGCTATGCAGACCTCACGCGTAGAACTGAGCTATGAAGCTTTTTACATAAAACATGATATAATAATTTATAACAAATAAGTAATGAGATTGATTCCATAAAAACCGTGTATTTAGGAATTAGTCTATAACTCTGCCATCTCCTTAAAAGTAGTTCTTTTGGACACCTGTATACCCATTCCAGCCAGTTTTCCATGCTTCTTAAAATTATATAATACTGCACGTATAATACTACAATTTTTCTTTTAGTTTCGCATAAAATAATGTTATATTTCATAAAAACAAGTTGTAACAAAACATAACGACAATAGTAACTAAAATAACCGTTTTATTTTAACTAAAATAAATACTACCTAACAAATAATCAAGCCTAAATCAGAATCAACGGGTGCCCAATATACTGGCGGCGTTACCTCGCTGAATCACCAAACTGATATCATTGTATTTTTTCAGAAACTTGTTTACTCTAAAATCTCACCTTATCTCCTCTCCCAGCTTCACACAACACCTATTAAGTTAATCTTTATATTTATAAATAGAAACGGTTAAAACCTAAACCGTTATAGTACATTAGAAAAACGTGGGCGAGTAACAAGCGTAAATATTATTTTACCTACATCAGAGTAAAATTACCTTAAAAGCATATTTTGTTTCTTCTTACAAAAAACCATTTAGGTATTACTCAAGTGGGTTACTATCGTGCGTTCATTGATCATTCGCATGAGAAATTTTCTTTTACCGAAATATTACACGAAAGAGATTCTTCTAACTGAGAAAAAGGTATCTACATAAATATATGTATAAAACTCAATGGTTGACTGACTGACTAACATAGAGATCTATCAACGCACAGCCCAAACCACTGGACGGATCGAGCTAAAATTTGGTAGGTTAATGTTATGACGTAGGCATCCGATAAGAAATAATTTTTGAAAATGCCACTTTTAAAGAGGTGAAATAGGGGATGCAAGTTTTACTTCCTAATGCAAGCGAAGCCACGAGTACCCACTAGTATTGCATCAAACTAGATGAAAATAAATTGTAGGTGGAGTACAGGTTTATGTTTTCTCCTGTATAATAATAAATATTGTAAAGTGTTGGTAGTCTTAAGGTGTTGAACACTTAAGTGGCTTCAACTACTACAATATTAAAAAAATCAGATGATTAGAAGCACCTTACGTCTATTGTAAAGAGAAATGAAAAAAATATTCTGTCTAAGCTACGAAGGTAAGGCTTGGCTGAAACTTTACGTATTACATAGGTTACGCGATGTTATTATCGAAAGGTTATAAGAATATATTACTATACAGATTATTATTATTATACAGACATTTATTATTGTATAAGACACTATATTTTTCGCGGGTAACGCCGCGGTAAGAAACTACTATTTATGTAGCGATAGGTACCTAAATGTGAATTTTTCAAGATGGCCGACCACGCGTAATAAAAGGTCTTTTCTCATAACTCGAAAGACCGAACTCAAACCAACTCCCCTTTCTGGCTAACTCAATAAAAAACTTCCGTAACATTTCATTTGGGCAAAAAGTTGTATCATCAAACCGAGGTGTTTTCCTTCAGAAACTTTACAAGTAAAACGCCAATTAGACTGAACCAAAGAGTAACGACCCAGTAGATAACTCAAAGGCCATGTTGTGGTAGTATTTCCTAAGTATAGACGAACGAACCGAGTCCTTTGGACCACAGAATAGAAATATTTGACTCGGTCTGGTGTTTAGAGGCGTACCCATTGGTTTGAAGCATCTTCAATGCACAAAAATGTCTTTTATGTTTAGGAATTTCATGCATTGTACTACACTATGTACCAAAAAAAAAACAAATACATAAAATGCAGCTGAAAAATTATAGCAGCTCTAAATTTTTAAGAATCATTATCAAACCCTACTGAAATTTAACAAAGATTAGTGTAAAGATATAAAAACTTAAAATTTTTCACGTTTAACTACAACTATGTACATATTTATATCCATATTTATTTATACCTACCTACATTTATGGCGGTTAAAATGTAAAAGTTACGTAGGTAGGTACATATATCTGTGTCATATTTTATTGCGTAGTAGAAATTAAAGGTAAAGAGTTTTTTCATGTACGTATCCAATAAGCTATGTATTCACAGGCCAGGATCAAAGATAACGCCCGCCTTACTAAGTTTCAATTTAACCGAGCACCGATATTAATTGATTTCTTGTCGCTATTTTGGGGCGTGTATAAATAATTAAGTAGGAAAAATATGTTTTAGAGTTTTAGGTATCAAGAACTTTGGTCAAAAAACTTTAATCTGCTTATAAGTATCTCTAAGGCCGGCTTCTTCAATTTGTAAATGCATATATGAATAGTTATGCAAGCGGCCCTAAAACTAGAAAAAAAAAACAAACATATCGTATGTATTTCTCTTTCACTGCCACTATAATAGGGACCCAATTATTATCGAATCCTATGAACCATTACAGTAGGTGAAAGTAGTTATAGTTAATTACCCATAGAGGGCTCGCCAGGCATATCAATGGCAAATCGATAGCCATCGTCTACTAATTATGCTAATTCTATGGTTCAAAGCTTGTTGGAACTGATGGTTGTTGAAAACGATTATACGAATAAATAGTAATACGTTTTAATGTTAATTGGCGTTGTTTGTAAACTATACAGTAGTATGTTTGGAGATTTTCATTTCAGTAGTTTTGATGGTGGTTAAGTTTTTTAACTCATATAACATTCTTTTGCATTTTTAGTACAGTATACAAGTTCGAGCTTCTCTATAGGTAATTAAAAAAATATGCTATAGTGTAAAATCTGCTAAGCACGTTTTCATTTCATTTTTTTTAGGTCTGTAAACTGGACAACACAGCAAAACATAATGTGTACATAGTACCTACGCACTTTAAAGAAGCAATTAATTTCATTATATTTTAACTTCATCAATGTGTATCCGCACTTTTTATTACTTTACTATTAATTTCTGAGTGGTATTTTTTATTATTATGTTCTGAGTAGTAAGATGTAGTAACTTTACGTACAATCTACAGTACAACTATGTATAATACAGCTTTAATATGCTTGACCATAAAAATAGTGAATTTGGACTCTGTCCAGAAGAGCTCCATCAAAGCCAGCAGTCTGGTACTTAAAAACAAAGCACTAAATTCCATCAGTAGATTAACCATTTGGCAGCCTTTACTAAATTTTTAGTGATAAAGCCTCCGTAATTATAGAACCTACATGGCTGTGCTGAGCATTCAATTGAATGGGGATGTAAAAATTTAATGTAGCATAATGATGTCTTCAGAATGTTTGTATGACGTATTACAGACGCATACGCAATAAAACTAACCCAATATTAACATTTTTAAATATTGGTTTCAATTAATTACAACCTTGATTTTATTAATCAAACAATGTAAATAATAGGTTAAGAAATAGAAAGATATTGCAAAACGCTTTGCGAATAAAATTTTAATAAGAATAAATTTATCTGAGTGTACAATATTTTGTTTCCAAATTACCTACCTACTTTAACACAAATCCAATTGGAAAATACCTTCCATTCGATCGCTTTAGGAAAACTTGAACAATCCGATTCCCATCAAAAACAACCAAGCCGTTAAAAACAACATCAAATACTGTTTTTCTCATCCAAGCCACAAACAGTTCATTGACTGATCAATAAAAAATTTTTTCATACCTTCAAAAATAAGAAAGACTCTTTTAAAAATAAAATATATACTATCTTAGGCTTACGTTTGACTACAACATGCCTAATTTTATAGCTCCGTATTACATTTAATATTATGTACCTATATCATTTGCTTAACATTAACAACAGTGAAAATATAGACATTTTGAAATAGACTGCATTGTAAAGACTACACGCTTGCTAAGAAGAAACCTACTACTTTTTGAAGAACCCTGTAAAATTTATCCCAAATGCTCAGCATTTTCTTGTTATGTTTTAGGTTTCCTTGTGAATTTGCAATAAAATTTTAGAGGAAATGCGTTCCCTGTAAAGGTAACAAAGCTTATTATCATCTCTATAGGTAAAAAGGTTCTTTGCCCCGAATTCGAAATTGAGTTGGCTGTTCACACTCAGGAAATGATGGGGCTGGGAATTTTGGAAAATTTCTAACAAAGATCATTCTAGAATTTATTTCGATAGACTTAATTTTACAGGTAGCCTGTTTCATCCCTAAAGACTTTGGTAATTATTTCAACTTACATTTTGGTTGCAAACAAGACACGTTAATAAGAATAAGTAAATATTTTTTTCTTCTTACATGGCTTCTGCTTTTGTACCGTAAAAGAACAATAAATCTTCGTAATTTTTCCCACGAATATATAATTATAGTATAAAGATAACCAAGAGTGTTATAAGCAACACTTTATCCCGAAACCGCGGGTCTACCATTACCTACCATTAAGCAAAATGTAAAAAAAAAACATAACCATTTATTGTCCACTTTCAATTTCATTACACAATCAACCACAAGTCTTTCCAGCCAAAAACATGACCTGACGAGTGAATTTGTCTTAAATGTCTTAAAAAGGCTATTAAGTAACCTATCATTACAGATCGCTCAGCGGAGGTCTTACCACCCTGTCATTTAGTCATTAGTGTCGTTAAAGTGGTTAAAGTTTAAACGCATACTCATTCGAAAGGCTCTTAAGAGTCTTAACGTTCTATGGTAGCCTGAACGCATTTACATACAAACGTTTGTATTGTATGACGTGATAACTAAGATAGAACAAGTCATAAGTTTTATTTCAAGTTGGTATTTAAAAAAACTCAGCTCCTAGCATTTTTTACGTCGTGTTTAGCTTTTTTGTTTGACAAAAATAATAAACGAAATATTGTAGTATTATATTAAATATTGCTTTTTTTTAAATACGTTAGATAAAGACTAATGATACTCACTGCCAGAGAGCAGCGTGCCCTCTCGTAGATATCAATGCACTGATACATTGCGAATACAATGATGCATTGAGCTAATAAGTAGTTTAGTCTGCATTGCACTCGACTCTTTTCGTCTTTGGTTTGTTATCAGGAGCCGAGCGCATACTCTTCTTGATCACATAACTATTTTGTATTATTTTGAATATGTCATGGACAATTATTTATTATATTTGAAGGGTTACCAAACAAATATTATGTGTGGAATTACGCTCAGGGCACATCACGTTAAATGCAGTGTTTGCATGTATATGCAGGTTTCCGGTTGTCGTGATTTTTGTTGTACACTCGCTTGTTATTGAAAGTCTTCCGGAGAGTTGGCAGTTGTATAGATTTGTATGGAGCAAAATACTACTCGTAGTTTAAACTTTTTGTTCTTGACACTAGCAGTAATATTTCGAATAAGGCTACTGGAACTTATTATGTGGCCGAAGTGAAATTTGTTGCATTGGGCGATTACTATTGTATTTATTAATAATATTATTTATTAATTAGAATGTTTGTTCGTTGGTCTGCTTGTTTGTGTATTTTATTTTTATAGAAATTTATGATTGAATTAATACTTCATTAGCAGAATGTTGTTTTTATCTTCTTATTTCAACTTTTTTGATGGAATAAAAATATGCATATTCATGAAAAAAAGGTTTGCGGGCCCTTCAGTGATGCATGAATTAAAATGTTTTTGTTTGTGTGTTCTGTAAAGAATTATGAATATATTTATAAATTAATGAGATCATAATAACTTTCCCACGGCATGAAAAACAACCATTCCTTGGACAAGTCTCATTGAAATAATTTTATTTATATACAATATTCAAATTTGCAAAACAAAGTAATTGTCAAACATGCCTGAAGATTTAAATGCCGATCGATTATAACCGCAAAGCCTTTAAAAGGTTTTGAACTTACTAAGAGAGTATTTGGTCTGCTTAGGTCACTGAACGTTTACAAAACCTAGATGACACGTGACTAAATAGTATGAATAGTGCATAATATAGGCTTTAAGAGCGACCACAGAATAAATAATAGATTTAATACTAGTAAAGAATATCGGCTTCGGAGGCTTCGCGTGACCAAAATGCTAGCTTGTACTTTGCCCAAAAGGTTAGTCTAGCTATTCAACGGGGCAATGCAGCCAGCATTTTGGGTACGCTGCCTTTTGAAAAAGTAGATTAGTTTGTTTATATGTATATATTTTTTATAGTGTTACTATTAATTTTTGTTGTTTTATGTAATATTATTGAGTTATTGTTTAATTATTATATATATATGTAAAGAACTTGCCTAAATAAATACATGTAATATGTTTGTTCATACACAGTGAAGGTAAACTGATTTTAACTTAAGTTTTATACTGGAAAAAAGTTAAATAACCATAGTGCGGGTGGGTGTAGCTCAAGATAACTCATAAACTGATTTTTATTAAATTTGTTTTTTTTTTTTTTTACATTAAATAGGCTTACGTTTGACTATAGCCTGCCTGATGTTAAGCACCACTATAGTCTAAGATGTAGCACGCTTGCCTAGAAGAAACCTATTTACTCTAGATTTGAAGACCCCAGGGTTATAATTTTCTGGGAACAGGGCTCCAGGTAGAGAGTTCCATAGTCTCGCTGTCCTTACTATGAAGGTAGAATCAAAGCGCTTCGTGCGAGTCTTTGGAACTTCCACCATAAACCGGTGACGCCCCGCTGACTTCCTGCTTGTTCGACGGTGGAATGGAGACGGAGGAATTATATTGTGAAGCTCCGTTGCACACTCACCGAAATGCAACCGATAGAAGACCGACAGGCTAGTCACCTTGCAACGATGTTCCAAGCTTTGGAGTTTCGCTTTAGCAACGGTGGCTTCTCCAATGATCTTCTTAGCTCGCCTCTCAATCGACTCCAACGCCTCAAGCTGGCATTAGTTATTATATTGGTATGGTTGAGGCTAAGGCTACAACGGTCTTTCTTTATCACAAATAGGCTTACGTTTGACTACAGCCTGCCTGATGTAAAGCACACCTGTAGTCTAAGACGTAACACGCTTGCCTAGAAGAAACCTATTTACTCTAGAATAAAAATATTTAATTCACGATTACGGTAAGCATAAAATTTATGGATAAGAAAAGTATATATACTCGTTTCATTGATTTGTTGGTTTATTTGTTCCTTTTTCTAAACGCAACCAAGTGACGGATCATCGCAATTTTTGGTATGCTGGTAGTATAACATCATAAGATATCACTACACAGATTTTAGACACTGATTTATATGCAGTCGTTCTTTAAAAAACTCTTGCGGTTATTTCAAACTACCACTACAGACAGAGGTCAGTCATAATACCTAAGTTAGCTGTAATCTATTATCTAGGCAACATCTGTTTTAAACTTAAACACTAAGTTGGCCTTCTCATACCTATAAAGGTGACCACAAAACAAAATAACGATTATCGGTTACTGACAATTGCAAGTAAAACCAAGAAGCTACAATATGTTATTACTCAAGTTAGTCCTAAAATATTTTGAATAACAAAGACTAATAATAACTATTTAAAGTAAGTGTGACGCCACACTGGGATTTATTTTTATTTCATTCCTTTCACTACCAGTTTGTCTAATTTAAAATTTTGTTCCTCTTTGTATACCTACGTCTTTGTCTTTGATTGTTTTCCTGCCTTCTTGTACGTGCGTGACGTCACAGCCAGCCCCAACGGAAGACCAGCGCTGGTTGCTTCCACACAACCAGCATTATGCTGAGTTGGGGCTGTGTTGTGGCAGAGTTTTATGTTTGTTTATTATGTTTTTACTCCTGTGTGTTCTTCTGTTAAATCTGTCACAATAAATGTTTTCTTTCTTTCTTTCTTTCTATTTATAAACTTGTGATTTCAGCAAGAATACGCGTCAAGATATGAATCTAAGTAAGTATTTCTACTTTAAAGCGAGAGTGAACCGGCTCTTATTGGGTAAGCAGGTAAGCACGCATCATCTTAGACCATAGCTATTGCTTATCATCAGGCAAACTACAATGGTCAAATGCAAACCTGTTTTAATTAAAAAAGAAATTTATCAATCAGGAGGCTTGACCGTTAAGCTACTGTCCAAATACATATTACGATTATTTTTATGACTTCTAAAATTTAATATTAGTCTATGTACCTAAATAGATAATATTTTTAACTACCAATCACGGTTCCGCCTTTGAGCAGTTTCTATAAAGCTTTTGTGAAGAAATTTAACGCTTTTTGAATGCAAAAATAATATAATTCGCGACGCATCCTTCATTATCACCCATTGTTCTGATACGGAATTCTATAACCGTTACATAAAAGGACGACTCTTTTTGCCCTTGGTGCTATTTGCTTCTTGTAGGACATAAAGAATGTAATAAAAGACATTTAAGATAGTAAGTTGTATCGTAATTAATAAATAGTAAAAAAATTCTAAACACGAAAATTAAATGCTTATTGAAATTCATTAAAAAAATTTGATATTCAACTATGTGTATGCGCATTAATTAAACATAACTACAGAGTTTTTTATTACGACAGCCAGTTCCTAGGGTTGGAAATCAGAAAGTCAGAGGTCCTAAAGTTTCTTGATATTTAGTGGCTTACCATCAGGCAAACTGTATCAAGTGTTTTACTAAAAAAAAGATAAAAAGACTCTCAACTCCACACTTTTTTTAATTTTTAATACTTATACATAATAATTGATTTATTTGACAGGCAAGGTGCAAACACATCAAGAGACAAAAAAGCAGGCGCTAATAGACATACCCGACCGTGACCGCATAAGTGAGAGTAAAAAATGTAAGGCACTGCGTTCGACTTTACTTTCGCCGTTGCTAAACACCTCCCACACAAACCAAATTACACCTTATTTTTGAGCTTATAAGAGTCAAAATAAACTTACCACAAATTCATACGGATGCATTAGATTTCAAGTATGAAATTCGACCTTATAATCAAGAATGTAGGGTTGATTTTGGCTAAAAATAGGAAGTTTCGCAAGCGATCCAATTGAGATCGGATATTAAAATTATGTTTTGATATAAAAAGTTATATCACAAACAGTAATTGCGGTGTCAGTTTGTGTAATCGTTATTTATGACTTTATCGCGAGGCTGAGCAATTTGTGATGACGCTTATTACGTTTATTAAGCGCTCGGTTAAGTTACGCATGATAATTAAAAATTTGTATGCGTCAGCTATATTTTACAAGAGGAAATAATGCATACGGTAATGTATACATACGGAGATATGCAGAGGAAGTAAGTAAGATCAATTGAAGTACAAGAGACCTGTACCCAAATGATATTGATAAGTGATTGTAGTTTCTTGCTAGTTGCTAATTGCATGTTTCACGTGAACTCCCTAATAAATCAAATGGAAAACAAAGATCTTTTATTTCACCTCTATATTGATAACTACGCATCAGTATACCCCCTGATAACCTACTGTCTACTTTGCAATTTAACTTATAATTCTCTACTTTACACTTAGACTTAGAAATAAATTTTCCAAACTCTATAGACATATAACAATCATTGTGCAGGCCACAAAAGACTGTCCAAAATAGTTAAGGACCCAAGAATGTTGGGAATGTATGGGTCACGTGACTTTTATACCATAAAATGACAATAAAACGGTCGCGAATTGCTAGAAATCTTGGGAATCCTACGTTACATTCAGGGTTATAACTTTCTTGAAGCCGCACGAATATGAATAATTTTCATTCTATGAAAAAAAGATCACTGGGAAATACGTCAATAAAATAACAAAAACTTAGAAACAGTAGACTGCCAAAAATTGCCCAGTTAAGCAACCCGAAACATCACCTGGAACACCCGAAACGCGTAAACAAAATACGCGAAATTAGACGTGAGTGAAAACCGTAATAATTACTTTACTTTACTAAAAGTTATTAATTACAAATCAGTTAGCCATGTATACACTATACATAATATAGGTAATAGTTATAACGAAATACCTATAATGTTGGTATACAATCTACGGTCAAAAGCTAATTGAATCGACGTCTGACACAATCAATCGTGCTCAGGAATGCTTCATGCAATTTAATGTTTTTATACAAACACAGAATGTATGTATATGCGAATTAATTAAGGTTTCAATGGTAACGCATATTGTGTGAGAAAATATTAATTTTATCAATCAAATTGGTCAAAACCTAGATAAATAAATACAAGGTTTAAATATTTTTTTTATTAATTTTACAGTGCTTAACCGCTTGCTTGCCCAAGGGAGGTCCGCGCGCAACGCACCTTTGCCCCTGGCGCGTGCCTATCTAAAATGTCCCACGAAAAAAACGTGAACACTCTATGTCAACTACCAGTTAACACGGGCAAAGTTGGTCATGTTAACTACTACTGGGCGTGGTCAATTCTAAATTCTCGATTTGTTAACTACTACTTTCCACGGGCAAGCTAGCGGTTAAATAGTGTTTTGCTGCTGTAAACTTAAACGCATTAATTTATGTAAATGGGTAAACGATCCATATATCTTAAATGAATTGTAAAGTATAAATATCTAGTCATACGAAAAAAACGCAGATGGATTTTTTAAACTGATGATGCATAGAATAAGGTCTTATGCCGGCGACGAAGAATTAGAACGAAAGCTTATAAGTTTAGTTTTACATTCATAGTAATTCTCAATTAGGTACATATAAATCTGTCCTTGACCTCGCCCAACTACAAACTACGCTGTTGTCAAACTTTGCAACTCTATCTCAACACCACACTGTCGCTGTTTGTCTTCTAATCGCTCTATTATAAGTACAACTTCACTACAATAGACGCCTAAACATATCAACAATATAAAATGGTGTCTTAAATAATAAAGTGGTAGGTTGACATATTGTTGACTTCCGTGGGTCGGATGACACGTTATATTGTAGGCCCCGGCTGTTTGTCCTTAGGGCGGCATGATAAACTCTCGACACCAGAGTTGGCCACTCTCATTCGATAAGAAAAAGAAGTGGTGGGTTTCATACCTAATTGTTTTCTCGTCTGGTTAGTTACTATTACAACTCACAAAATATTTTTTAGTCTAGAACTAAAAGATTTATTTGGGATGCCTCATTCTGTTCATGTTTACATAGTTTTATATGAATAAGATAAATAGATGAATATATAAATATCTTAAGAGATTTCACACAATGAATTTCATAATTTATTCAGTATTACTTCTGACAATAAGAATGTCTAGATATCCCACCACTAGCCTGAAATCTCAGCATGTTTAGTCTACGACCCTATTAATTAAGTTTCCTTATCTCTTTCGTATAAATATTTTGTGAGCGCATTCCCTTCTATTTACGGGCGGGTAAGTACCCATTGTGGTTCAATAAATACACCCGGTAATGGCTTCTAATGTTATTATGAGAATTGTAAAGGAAGCTATTGTATTACTACGTCGCATAGACTTATTTGGGACTCTGTCGCTGGATTGTGTTCGGTTGCTTTGGTGCAGACAAGTTCTGTTATGATAGACGGTAGAATAATTAATCAAATTGAAGGTTCTACCGGTTGCTAAAGAAATTTAGCAAATAGTAGAAGTAGGTTAGGAATGGTCAAATTTCCTACAAATCCATTCCGAACCTGTAACAGTGTGACAATGGGGTGTGACAGGGAAACACTCGCAGGAACAAACTTAAAATAATGACATCTTAAAAAAATAATGTAGCTATCTCTATTGATACGATAAAATTATATCGACGATACGATCAAACTTTTAGTTAGTCGATTCCAAATACTTTTTCCCTCTTTTTCCTGCAACTGATTGTGAGGTTTCTGAGTAATCAGTATTTGGTAGCCATTGTTATAAGGGTGTTCACTGTTCACGGTAACGATAACTTGTCAGGAAAATACTCGCTAAAGGAAATAACACTCATAATAGGTCCTTTAGTTTTTCGGCGGAAATTTGTGTGACGAGTATTAGTAAGATAAATGAATATGTACATGTAATAAAGCTAAAGAGGGTCGAAAGTCTGAACATTAAAAAAAAATTGGGGATACCTATGTACTTCGCATTAATAGCAAAACACGTTCCAACAATTTCTAGAAATGTTGTCTGTTTATCTGTGTCTATGTTTGTCTGTTTATTTAAAAGCTCATCACGCATAACGGCTGAACGGATCATCATGTTTTTAGTATGAGGTCTTAGGAGTGTCATAGGCTACTTTTTATACCGAAATAATACAAGCAAAACCGCGGGCGTCCACTAGTATTGAATACATGATTTGAAGCCGGGATATGTCATTTACTGTTTCGTGTCTTAATATGCTTTTATTTTATTCTAAATCTTGAGCAAAATATTTCTTTTGAATCATTTTAATGGCAAATTTGTTTTAGACAGCTTTCAGCTTGAAGAATAGATTGTTATTATATAAATTGATGTGTAGGTGTATAATAGGTACACAAAGCTATCCGTTATCGCATAAATGACACTATAATTAATCAAAATGTTTTCAATTTATTTTGTGACAAAAATTTTACTGGTAATTAATTTGAGAATGTTCATTTATTATTTAGGGTTGCTACACACAACCTTTTTACCATATTTTAAACAGGAAAAGTGTAGATAAAGTCTGTCTTGGAATTTCATACCACACATACATTATGGCCTAACAAAACTAGGAATTGACCAACATACGTAGGTGGTTTAATTCATGATCATTATATAGTTTTTTTTTTTATGAAGTCTATAAGGTTATGGATAATCAACAAAATTTAGACCCCAAAATAGTCGTAAATTGTTGAAAAGCTATTAGCAGGTATGTATTGAAAGTAAACTTTGCCTTAAAGATTTTATATTAACTAAGATATTATGTATATTCACTGAAAGGTACAAAAATATTCAACTCCTTTTATGATGCTCATGTGAACAGATACTAAAACCAGAACTAATAGCGTAACGTAACGAAGCCGTGTTAGATAATACTGTTCCGCATACATAAGCCTATAATAGTTACTACTAGTAAAACTACTCTCTTTTAATGTTTGTAAACAAACAAGTTTTATAAGTCATGGTCATGAAGTCACTTAGAGTAAGTATAGTGGAAGTTATTAAATACTTCATACTTATCGATCTAACTTATTTTTTTATCAAACAGTTGTGAATAATATCGTTTCCTTTTTGAAAGTATGCACATCAACATTTTTAAAAAACTCTTCATTTTTCACTTCATCTATGACAATAAAAAACTATATTTTCCAGTATTAAAAATGTAAAAAAATACTCACCATTTTCCCCGCGTAACTAGCACAAGCACTAAACTGGACCGTTTACAAAACTCACAATAAACCAGTCATTCACTTTATTACCCTCACAACACTGTCGTCCATTTAACAAATGCACCGAATGTCTTGCCTCAGGCTTTTTGCTGCAAAAAAAAAAGAATTATAATAGTGAGCGAAAGTGAGTGGCTTAATACAGTAGCCGCGCGACGCCTTGACAAGATGATTTCGATAGTTAGGTACACCTAGTTTTGGCGGCACTGATATAGAAAAGGCAAGTAGAACATACTAATATAAGGTAACAGTCTATAGGAAATATAAATCAAACCACGTTACATGACCATAAGGTCACCTAATAACATTAAAACAATACCAGAAATAACCCTAACAAAGGGCCTCCACAACAAGGGGGAAATTCAGACCAAAAAAAAAAAAAAAAAAACAGTCTAGGAAAGATTAGCTAATTGGCTTGATGAGTTAGGGCCATGTACAATAAAGATACATGAAACACGTATCATTTTTGTATATCATTTGAACAATTACGTATGTTATTTTCTCTGTTTTGCGTCTTCATAAAATGTGTTTAATACAACTTTTTCTTAGATAGATGTTTCGCCAAGGCAAAACAGTTTATTCCAACAGTTTCTTGAGAGTCTGTTTCATTTCAACACGAACACATACATTAATGTCGCTTTAAGTAAACTAGTGGAAATGCCTGACTGTCAGGTGTAAAAAACTAGGGGTTAATTTGTAAAACTCCTTACGTGCACAATATAAATCGTATTAGGCACCAACAATACTTTTAGCAAGCGCATCAGAATGATACATGAAAAAAAAGTGCACATTGCTCGTTTTACTTCTATTCGTAAAACGAGCAATGTGCACTTTTTTTTTAGAACGTTTTAAGCAGTACATAGATCTATCAACACAGCGTTAAAACATCGTTGTTTCGGACAAATTAATGTAACGCTTCATTGAGTGTTACATAATCTGTGTAACATCTGCCTCTGTTTCAGATGAATAATTATTGCTTATCTGTGGACGGCGAGAAAGTATGTTTTCACTGCCTGCTTCTTAGAAGATTGATGGTTATTACAGCATGGTGTGTTGTTAACACAAGTAAGTATGTATATTTATGTAAGTGACAAGGTTTGCGTAAGATATAAGTACCTATGTGGAAAAAAATTGATCTCAAATATTCGAAAGAAATAATCTATACTTATATATAAAACTCAAAGGTGACTGACTGACTGATTGACTGACTGATATAGTGATCTATCAACGCACAGCCCAAACCACTGGACGGGTTGGGCTGAAATTGGGAATGAAGGTAGATGTTATGACGTAGGCTTCCGCTAAGAAAGGATTTTTGGAAATGTCACTTTTAAAGGGGTGAAATAGGGGATGCAAGTTTTACTTCTTAATGCGAGCGAAGCCGCGAGCACCCACTAGTTATAAATAAATCAATTGAATTGAAGTCTAAATACTTGAGTCAATTCAATAGTTTTATTTCAAACGTAATTAATATAGTGTGCATCCATTAATATGAAAGTAGCAAACTCACAAGAAATACTAGGCAACCATTTAATTAAGAAAAATATAATTAATATAAAACAAAAGAAACAACAAGCCAATAAATGTACCTATGTATATTATATTATATTGCTCTTGTTTATTCTGAATACATCACACTACCTGTATTGAAAGCACTACAAGCAGGTTCCTATTAATGCCAAGGCAATCTAGATTCACCAAAGTCTACTGAAAGACTCCCTTCAAGATCCTTAACGTGATTAAGGATAACCGGTAAGTAACCTTAAGCAATAGCAGTCTGAAATAACATTATAACTACTTTCAAAAAATGTTTAACAAATTATCAAATATTGGATACAAATACTGAGCTGAAAAGACGAAATTGAGCCTGTTTCAGGTGCACCACAATACCGATGAAACTTTCGGTAGGTACTCCATACTACCTTCATGAAAAAGTATTATGATACATCGCTCTATTGAATTAACAGTATTAATAGTATATACTATTAGTAATATATATATAAGGAACAAACTGTCAAATTTATCATCAAAATCCCTATAAGACATTTTTTAATTGAAATTTTTACTTACACCTTTTACAGCTCATTAGCATGTTTATAAAAAGCTTTTAACTTGAACCTTGTAGTTTTAAATTGACTGATTGGTGATCTTGAAGTAAACGATAATTGGGAAAAATAATGAATAATAAAAATTTATTCATTACGTCATACTCGTACTAAGAATAAACGAGATTACGTATTTTACTCGCTGCCAATTTTGGTGTCAAGTTCATTTCGTTAAAATGTCTTATTAAAACAGACGAAAACCAGATCTTCTACACTAGACAAGTACCAAAGCGAAGCCGCGAGCACCCACTAGTATAATGATAAGAATGAAACCACATATTAGTAAGTAGTCTTCTTAAGTACAACTAATTGCTAAGGAAACCAGAATATCAAATTACCTGCATTTTTATTTTTAAAAACTATTAAAAAGTAGATAGAACACGAGGTGAACTGCCAAAATGCTACATCGTCAGAAACCGAAAATCTTTTCAAAACCCAAAAGACAAAGTAATCGAAACAAACAAAAACAGACAAAATTGCTTTTAAAATCTAACAAATATCTACTCGAGGTCTGCTGGAAATCCTGAAATGAATTCATTAAAAGTTTAGTTATACTCAGACGGCCTTTTGTGTGATCATAATCATACAACCTAATAAGAATTCAGGGGACTGTTCGTACTTTTCATGTATTTATTTTCACATATTATTCGGCACTGTAGATAAAAAAGCAAACAGTTCAAACCATTTATTTTAACCTATTTATTTTGACCGTCTACTTTCAATGTCCATGGTGAAGAGACGCGATTAAAAATGCTACTTTGATATTGATAATGCTCTTAATCAAAATCAGTCCATCCATTTGAGTGATAGCCATATAAATGTTAAGATATATAGATACACAGACACGTCTCGTTTTAGATCTCTCTCTCTCTCTCTCTCTCTCTCTCTTCTCGTATTTCCTCATAACTGAGAGTCGTAACTCCCCAGCAGAATTAATTCGCTAGGGGAGTTCTCTTGGGCAGATACATCGTGGTGGGTGCCCAGATCCTTTCACGGAAGACACATGTTCTCAGATATTGTGGTCAGACATGTCGGTTTCCTCATGATGTTTTCCTGCACCGCTAAGCGAGTGCAAATCCACATATATATATATATATATATCCATAACTTGAAAAACAAGCCATTGGTGTAGGGCCGGATTCGAACCAGGGTGAGTCAGGATGAAAAGCAGACGCTTAAACCGCCGAGCCACACTCGCTTACCAAATCATTAGATCTAGAGTAATAAAATAAGATTGTTCGAGAGATAGTAGTTATCTCCTTAGTAAAATTAGAGACATTTTGAAAGCTTTTATGTAGACGCTAGAATTTAAACTAAAAACCTTGGCAACTAAGTTTTTGCTATGATTAAATATGAAAGTTATGAAAAGTACTTCTTTTAACTATATTTGCATAGAAACAGATAGTTTCATTATTTTAAATATTTCTATTGTGGCATTTTTTAAACTTATATTGCCTTATAAATATACATAATCTGAGAAATAAATAATTGTTTAAATAAAATTATTTGACTATATAATGTATTATAAATCAATTTACCTTTATTTCCCTGTATAATTAAATAACCAGCCTAAAGGTCAATGCCCTTTATACAATAGACAAATAATTGCAGACATTTTTATTCATATAACTTATTTGTGTCGACGCAAATGATGAGAGTAAGTAAAAGTAAGACAGTTATATTGCTCGTAACACCCCTTCTTTTTTGTAGATAGCTCATAAGCATAAAAAGGAATATATACCACAAAAGTTATCAAAACAAATGCTGTCATATTCATGTTTTTCTATTTCCTTTATTTTTTTTGACATTGTGGCATGGTTCTGGCGGCCCTCCATACAGTTTAAGCCCGTAAACATAATTATTTACATAAAAATTACCAATAAGTAGTGTTTAACATACTGTAAGTATGCGTATGCGACTTTAGTGGCAGTGCGTAGTAGATATGAAACTTTTTTGTAATTATAAATAAAGTAATCTTCTGGAATTTCATATGCCTTAACAGTAACATAGTAAACCTACGATTTTAAACATTTGAAGAAGAATGAAACAGCTCAGTTTAGAGAGTTATATAGAGCGACAACCACCAGACCTCGGCAAACCAAAGAGCAGTCAAGAGTCTACACAAATTTTAAGTAGTTAGTAATTGTATGTATGTATAATGTTTGACGTGTTGGTATTATGAATAAATTAACTGATTTTATAAAGTAATTTACATAACATAATAAAATATGTGTTTCTTCGCCTGGTGCTTTTGAATCTAAGGTGATTTATGACTTTTTTTTATCTTCTTCTTTCTCTGTTTTTTTTTTTTTTTATGTGGGATAGGTTTACGTTTGACTACAGCCTGCCTGATGTTAAGCATTGCTGCAGCCTAGGGTGTAACACGTTTACCTAGAAGAGTTATCAGCATGGTAAGTAAAAAAAGTGTCAAGTCTTCTCAATCCAACCTAGGAGCTTCTGACGTGGTTAACAGCATCAGATACAAAAAGAACAAGCCTTTACTACCAGCCGTATCTTTTCGTCATAAAATCTCGACAAAGGTTTGTGTTTGAGGTCATTTCCCATCACGAGTTCATACTTATAATAGATAATACTCACGCCAACTTACTTGGGGTCAAGAGCGGGTAGTGCAATGCCCTGTATAGTACAGAGTTAGGTGTAATCAAAAAATAGATAATGCAGTAGTACGTGTAATATGGATAGTACAGAAACAAAACTTTCTAACTAAACATGAGTTGAATAACTTCTTTTTTTGAAGTCAGATAAAATTTGAGGGAGAGCTTAGTTTTGTCATATTTTTACTCGAGTTCGTCTACTATATAAATTATAAGGATTAAGGTATCAAATAAAAGCAAGACAAGAACAATCATAGTAGTTACTTTACGGTAAAGTAAACTAAGCAAAGAACGTCCTTTTTTTTAATAGAAAAGTGAATAAACTATATTTGTATTGTTGTTTTTCTTTCATGCCCAAATCAACGCGGCTCAAACAACGGCCATCTACTAAAGAGAGATGAAAATCAGTTAAAAACAAGTATTTACTTGCAATGAAGCGACTCATAAATTATATTTTATTTACGTAAACAAACGTCATCGTTATGTTACTCGTATATACTTATTTGTTTTTGAATATTACATCAAATCCTATAATGGTTAAAAGTTACAAGAACAGTATGTCACGACAATATCTTCTATGTAGTCCAAATCATATCCCATCATTGCTTATCATCAAGCAAACTAACTTTAAACATACATAAACTTATCTGTCACAAAAAACACGAGTCAACCAAAAAAGTAGAACACTGATGTTATCAAAAATCTTTACCTCACATAATATCGTAAAAGTAAGAGTTGATAATGTTTACATATACGTAACGTGTGTGTTAGAGTGTGTCAGTGTGTCACTGCGCCGGCGCACTCTCGGTTTTACACAACGACGATGAAGCCCGGAGCTAGCGGAAGTATTTGTATCGTTTACCATCGATTAATATTAAGCAACTATGGACGCGGTCAGTTTTGTGATGGGTGAGCAAAAATTACAAGGTGCTTTCGTTTATAAGTTTGCTCTACTGTTTGTTAATACAGTTTGAATGAATTGATTTGATTTGAATGTTATTTGATACGAATACGGCAGTTGTAAAGTTTCGTCATAGGCCTTAAGGTCTGATAAGAGGAAGAAAAAGAAGCTCCTGACACTAGAGCTGGACACTCTCATCCAATAAGAAGAACAGTAATTTCATATGAAGTGTGAAACATGACTAGAACATTCCACCACAATCGATTTTTTTTAAATCGCCTCACAGTCGTCGCACATTAACAACTACAAAAACACTGATTGAAACAATTGATAACCTTTTTTATATAAAATCGGTTAAAAATTAGAAGGAAAGCACATTAACAACTACTGTTGTGCTAAAAAGAACACCCGAAACCTACAATTTAACATGTCTTCCGACACGGAAGTACCCACAAGTAAATATCACATTTCCTTTACGAAAATAAACAAGTATCTTATCTATCTCCGATCATATATCGTAACACAGTCTACCATTTACAACTTAGTTGTCTATTTTTGCTAAAACTCTGTGTCCGGTCCGGTATGTAGGAAAACCGCCGGTGCCTAACTTCTTGCGACATAGATCAAGGCTTGTACCATAGTCTTCTGTAAATTACTTTCTGTTTCTATATTTATACTCATAGAACCGCAGTAGTTTGAGTTCTTGGTTACCAAGTTAAAGGATAAAAATTTTGCTCACAGGCAGAAGAGATGAAGAGACAGAAAAGCAGAATATACGTTTTGATGCTTAAATGATAATAATTAATTGTAAGTACTCCGTAGGTAGCCCTAAAATACTGATACCATTGACACCATAGTTAAACAACTTCACAAACAACATACACACGTATTGCCTTATTTTAAAAAGTATAAAATCCAAAAACCAAAGCTAAAATGGTAAGCGCATGTGGGAGTCACACATTTTAAGGTTCTACAAAATAAAATACAAAACATGCTACTGAAATAAACAAGTTCAAGTCTTGAAACTTAATAAATTTTGTTCCTATGAAAATGAAGCTTTCACAGAACTTACAAATCTGATAGATGTTTAGTGAAAACCCTACTCTTTCATAGAACAGACCCAATCTAATGGAGATTTGTAGCTCCCAAGAATGTTATGTCGAAAGATCTTCTAGTAATCCACGAAATTACGAAAACAGATTATAAATATACATAATAAGTACCCCAAGGTACTATTTGCGTTAATTCTCGATTAAATTGTAGCCTTGGGTTAATCCTAGATTAATTATTACGGCAATTTAAACGAGGGAATATAATTAGTTCGCCATCTTAGATTGAGTTATAGTAAAATCAAACTAGCAACACAATTAGTACGTACAATATTTAAACTTGATTTTTTAAAGTTTTATATTGGATTATAACCCAGGGATCTTCAAATCTAGAGTAAATAGGTTTCTTCTAGGCAATCGTGCTATATCTTAGACTACAGTGGTACTTAACATCAGGCAGACTATAGTCAAAAGTAAGCCTATTTCATGATAAAAAAGGATACCTATGACACTGAACAGAAATGTATGAATTATCACCTTTTTAGACTGTTTGTCCGTTTTTTAGTTGTTTTTAATAAAGGCAATAGCAAAACTGCTTCCGAGTTCGTTGAAGTCTTTTGTTCATAAAATTTACGTTTTATTCAAATAGTTTTTCCTTGAAAATAAAGTTTTAAAATCTTCAGACAGTTTGCCAAATTTCATAACTGAATATTAGAGAACAACTGAAAAACCGGCTACTTGTAACATACAAGGTTAGTAATCATAAAAATATGACGCAGACACATACAAAGGGAGGCCTATAGCCAGCAGTGGGATCCCTAGGGCTGTGGATGATGATGATGATAAATGATAAAAAGTAATAACAGCTTTTTTACTCGTAATTATTACAAGTAGGCATTGCAGGGAGTGAATAGAATACAGTTTTGCAATTACTATATAAGTAGATAAAGTAGACCAAATAATTTGTAATAAGTCCAAAATAAGAACCAAAAACCATTGCATTGTAACATTCAGTTACAATTAATTTATGTACTCACGAACATGATAAAAACAAATTGAAACTATATGAATATTTACGAATTTAGTTTAAATTTCGTTTTTTACATACTCGTATTACTATGTATACAAATAATATTGCGAGCTCTTATACCGCCGAGACAATAAGATTCACTTTGGCAAGGCTCCACTTCGGATTCCTATTTCTAAACTATTCTATTATTTCTAGGTCTCAACTTAGGTATTCGAAAGTTTAGTTTCAGTCTGCCAATATCTAAAGCGTGAACAAACTATTTCGAAAGAGTACCTATTTGTTAATCTGGTGATAATCGATTAATCGTTATAATCAACTACAAAAACGCGTTATTTGTTAATTATTTCTCAATAAAGAGACGGGTGTCCATTTATTTTTCCACGTCCTATTTAAAAATATTACTCATTGGAGGGAAAGGTACCTAGTATGCTAGTCGCCTTACCACGGCCAATCTAAAACTTTACCTACTATTTAGATAAGAATAGAATAATCTAGTTGTGTGTGTGTGTGTTATACAGGTAAAACTGTAAACGTATATGTGTGTGTGTGTGTGTCTGTAACACAGCTGAATCAGTTTAGATCAAAATTAAGTAGTATTTCTAAGCTCAGCCACGGAATTTGAAAAATTTTGTATGAAGCTTTTATGCCTGTCTTCTGCTTCTGTACTAATTTATATCATTGATGTCACAATCGAAATGAAGTCTACTATTCTCTAATCCTAAGTATAAATCCACCATATCGACAATATTATGTTATTTATAACAGCATAATCTCACGTAAATATGCACAAAAACAGCTGATGCTAAATCGATACAGCAGTATGGTAATGCGGAAATCGACGGCCATTTTGTATTAGCATAATGATGGGACAGTGAAAACTATAAGTGGCCATCTCTAGCGTTCTCGAGGTGATATTGAAAATCGCTCGGGGAAATGGCTAATAAAAAAATAAGGGTTGCTGGATATTGAGATTTGAATTTTTTGCCTCTAAAGTGCGGGGTGTTGAAAGTTTGAAACGTGTTGGTGTGAAAGTTTTCTTCTTGTCGAATGAGAGTGGCCAACTCTGGTATCAAGAGTTTATTAAGCCGCCTCTGACATGGCTTTACGACTGCCGAACTAGACAAACAGCCGGGACCTACAATTTAACGTGTCATCCGCCACTTTTCCATGCCACTTTTCGGTCACCCATCAAAGGACTGACCGCGTCGACCTATGCTTAACATTGGTAATCGCATGTGATTGCCTCCGCTAGATGAGCTACGGACGCTTCTGGTTTGAAAGTGGTAGTTAGTTATATTTGTTTTATTTAATACCTTATGTAAGTAGATCTGGGGAATGGAACAATATAGCGCGGAATATAATATATACTCGTGTGTTTTGTGTGTCTTCTTCAGATTGAAACTAGATATACACACATCTGTTACAGTAAAAATCGTCTGCATATAGACTTAAGCACAACATACTTTTTGTTTTCGATTTACTGCGAGTAACACCACAATACATCGCTATTTTAGATTTTAAAAAAAAACTTTTTATAATGAACCATAAAAATACTTCGTACCTAGAACCTTTTGTTACCAAACTAATATAGTATGTAGTTAGTTAACTGTCTCATACAAATGACACACAAGATTTCTCCCCATCATGTTTTGGTTTGTTATTATTCTTATTATGTAGTACCATAATATTAAGTACCGGATCCGCACTTTCAAGTTTCAAGACCATGCTGTCTAAAATGGTTGCTAAAAAGTTGTATAAATAAAAATTATATTCCTTTTTAAAATAGTAATAATATGTTCTCGAAGAGGCTAAAATCTGAACACCATTTAAATAAACAGAGACACAGATAAAGAGAAAAATAGATAAACAGACAAAAAATCTAGAGATTGTTGGAACGTGTTCTGCTATCAATTTGAAGTAACTCCAAATATATTTTTAAATGTGTTCAATGTTCAGACTTTCGATACTCTTCAGCTTTATTATATACCTATATATAGATACTAGTATCGTTAATTTTAAGCTACTAATTCTACTGTGCATTTGTGACTGACAAACACATACATTATGTTATACGCCGTTTGTTTTCCGTGTATTAAAACAATTTTGAGTTTTATTTTTGAACATTGCTATTTAACCCCTCTCTACCATTCCACACACACACACACATTTGATCACTGTGAAATAAAACTAAAAACTTAAAACAGTCATATAAACTCCATCTTAGACCTCCAGCGGTTTGGTCACGCGCATTGCATAATCATTATTCGTTAGATAATAATAGCTTGAATATTTGTGTTTTTATACTGTAGGTGAGAATTTGACTGACTGTTGTTAAGCAAATATGTTTTGGGTAGGTTAGGGTCAATCTATGTATGCCATTATAGTGATAATAATTAAACAGCATCGCTTACAAATCCTTTTTAAAGTATTCTATGTATAGTAAAGTATATATTTCTATTCACTATGTTTTTTAGGCTTTACAGACGTTTGACTATAAGCCGCCTGATGTTAAGTGCAACGGAAGGCTAAGATGTAGCACTCTTGCTAAAAAAATAGGATTATAAGGATTATAAGAACTGGATTGTAATTGAGGATCTAGATTTAAATTAAATATGAGGAAACAAGATCCCTAGTAGAGTCCCAAATTTAATCAAATGAAAACATTCACACACTGAAATACCAGACATGTTGCTTTTTAGCGTTTTACAATCAAGCACTAATAATATCACTTAACACCTGCCTTTTAAAACTGAAAGATGATTACGAACACTGCCAAAAGCGCAATACAAAAGAAGAAAAAACATTAGACAAGTAACTAAAAAACTCGATCGAACCAAAACTTTTCCAATCTATAAACGAAAATGTCGAAACTAACAAAGATCTAGTCCAAGCCAATAAAAAATAGTTTCCGATGATGCAAATGCTTTAGAAATTGACAGTTTAGTAAGATAATGTCCTAACTCGTTACTTAAGCTAGATATCGTCTAGATCTTTTAAAACTCAATTGTACGCGGCAATTCTTTACAGATGTAAAAATCTCTGGATATGCTACTTGCAGTGCAAACATGAACTTTATAGTAAGGATCTGAGCTCTTAGGGTTTTGGATATATATGTCTACCTTTTATTACCTACTGTTATTTAAAATTAATTATATTTCTAAAATTTCTTTCTTTAATCTTTATTTAAAGTACAAGTATATAGGATTTGAAATCTCTTGACACTATCTTTTACTTATTTATAATCACTCATTACCAACAGATCTTTGCTTACTTGTACGCCACTTTTTAAATTGTAAATAAATTGTAATTGAGAAGCCACAATAAAATTGTTTCGTAAAAATATACATGCCTGATCCATATAAAATTAAATCCTCAAGAAGGCTAACGTAATTGATTTACAAAGTTGAATCAAAATTTTATAATGACGCTTAGAAATTGTGGGAGCCGAAAAGACATTGTAATTAATTTAAAGTTGTAGCAAAACATTACTTCGAACTTAGGATAACTTTTAAGTGATGATATTAATTTATTTTATTACCTTATTTAGAAGCTTAGATAAAATTATCATATTAAAGGTTTTATTTTATAATTTAGCCCTTGCCTAATTTCACTTGAAGTTTTAAGTAATAAGCTATTCTTTTAATTGTTTTGTTTGTTTTGATTTAATAATAATTGCTTTTTACGCACAATAATTATTCATCTGATCCAATCCACAGTCTTATTTAACTGATAAAAAACCTGAACAATTTAGATTAGAGATTTCTGTTTGATTAAAAATACAATTAGCAATATAAGAAAATTAATATCTCACCTATTTGCATCCAAGCACAAAACAAAACCACACAGACAAAATAAAAAACGAACGTTCGAAATTTAAAAATCGATTATCGATGCGCGTGCGCCGCACACGAATTCGCGCCAAAGACTTGCCCTACCACCAACTTCCTTCTCTCACTTACTTACTCACAAAAGACATACATACAAACTGCCACTTAAGCTATGGCTTTACTTATGTTTCACCTACAAACTGCTATAATAATCTGTGGCTCTGCTAATATATCCCGTACAAACTATTATATAATCTGTGACTAGTATATTTCACCTAGACTCTATGGTCGCTCACGCTATAGTATAAATATCACGTAGGTAAGCTATGCAATGTGGTGGATACGAGTATATTATGTTTGACGTAAGGTTAGCACTTTGCTCATAATTTACGAAATGTTCGCAAACGTGACGAGGTGTAGCTGAGAAATTTTATTGGAAAAATAAAATAGATAGATACGGAATATATCCTTGTTGGTTAATAAAATAGAAAATTTAAAAGCTGAGCGCCTAAACTGTTTTTTTCCGCTGCCTCGTTTGAGAGCCAATTTTATTCTAGTACTAGTTTGCTTATCTAACTACGGCCCACAGTGCCTTGCTGAGTAAAAAAACGTCGACTAGTTAAATCGTCGAAAACAAAAAGTCCT
The DNA here is from genome assembly GCA_964023185.1 of Macaria liturata. NCBI lineage: Eukaryota > Metazoa > Arthropoda > Insecta > Lepidoptera > Geometridae > Macaria > Macaria liturata. The sequence continues at coordinate 8,299,721 of OZ026810.1, forward strand.
CAAAATAAGTTAAATTCCTTCCATCTTCAAATTCCACATTGCCTCTGTACATACAGAGGTACTTTATTATTCACGTAACATGACCCTTATGTTAAACTGATAAGATCTAAGTGTTACGCTGCGACGCGCCCTTACAAAATTTTATGACTCTTTAAGAGCAATTTCGCAAACACGACTTGCCTCCAGAGGTTTTTTGACGGCGCTAATATCTGGGCTACTTCAAATAATTTATAACAAAAACTCACACAGTGCTTCGCTTCTATTTTCATAGTAAGATGAGCTTAACTTTAAAACTCTACCAGCGACCACGATTCCTGATAATCCAATCTAGGTGTCACCATCTTAGAATAAATAGGTTTCATTTAGGTAAATGTGCGTATCAAAATACAGCAAGTAGGTACTGCGGATGTAGTCAAGTGTTTAAAAGCGTTAAAACTTTACTTAGTTGGTAGTGACATGTCACCTTTTCTAGATAAGACTATAAGACAATGTGTCAACATAGCCTTATATACCAAGTTAAGGATCGGTGGATTTTAATTTAATTATTTTATTTACATAATAAACCCTGTCTCTTTTTTCCATGGCTAACCCACAATCAAATCATGTCAGTTGTGATAATTTTTGTGTCATCATATTCTACAGTCTTTTAATTTAACTTCATTAAACCTAATCGCAAGTAAAGGTCTAAAATGATATTTAATTAGGTAGGTATGCATTATTACAATTACTTACTAATTATGTGAGAAGTTTTGGAGTAAATAAATTTACATTGAATTAATAGAATACAATATCAGCATACTTATTTAAAAAACCAGAAAACTCCGGGATGCAGAGGATATATTTAAATCTAAATATATAGGTATAACACAAAGGTGACTGACTGACTGATATAGTGATCTATCAACGCATAGCCCAAACCACTGGACGGATCGGGCTGAAATTTCGCATGCAGGTAGATGTTATGACGTAGGCATCCGCTAAGAAAGGATTTTTGGAAAAGTTGCTATTAAAGGGGTGAAATAGGGGTTGCAAGTTTTACTTCTTGATGCGAGCGAAGCCGCGAGCATCCACTATTAATAATATACACAAATATATATTTAAATTATTGACTTACGTAAATGGTCAGACATACCTGCTAAAATAACTGGCCAAGTGCGAGTGGAACTAATCCAGAAAGGGTTCCGTTCTAATTCTTTAAAAAAAGGAATCATGAAACATGTTAGTTATGAGAGCCCCGTCCATAATTTTATTGTTATTAATATTTGGTTCTATAACAGGAAGAGAAAGAACTAGGTACATAATATTATGTTCCGTCGCAATAAGTTTTTTACATCACTTATATTTTTTTGCTAAGTTGTATCACAAATATTATGTAAAAATTCGAAATTGGCTTTATGAATCCTTCATTATGAAGTTCAACTGTCTAGTATTAGATACAACCTGGTGACAGACAGACAAACGAACAACAGAGTCGGAGATAATACAGTAGAGAAGGGAACCCTAAAAATGAATATAAAATTACCGAGACTAGTCAAGCATTTGCTGAGGGCCAAAGAGTATAGGTACCTAGTCTGTTAGTTACATAATTAAATTTACTTAGGTTTTCTAATCTAGGGAACCTAAGCAAACAGTCTAGAGTCCGCCGACGTTGCTAAGTTATCAGATAAAGCAATAACTTGGAATACTTAGATCATCACAGTGATTACCTAACGCAAAGATTGTTGCGATGCGTGGTTGCCTTCCTCGTGGACCGAGCGAGCGGAGTGAGCGTAATTAATCGTAGATAAAATAAAGTACCTATCATGAAGGTGTTGTAAGAAAAACACAGCCGTTTTAAAAATGAAAAAAAGTAAGAAACATAAATATAAAAAAGGCACGGTTTATACATTGTGATAGATGCTAGGTATTAAAACAATTTTATATAGGTACGCACGCACGCATATTTTTTTATGACGTACTTTTGTAGAAAAGATATTTAAAAATATTAATTAATCCCTTTTAAAAAAAAAAATGTATCAATCATTTAAACTGTGTTCTGGCCACCCTGCTTTCCTTGACTCTGATAGATGAACGTAAAAATCACCCCGCCTTAAGTAGTATTATTAGTGTAAAAAATAATGTAGTTGAAACTCTGGAGAAATATGTAGTGAAAGTAAATGAGATACCTATACCTACAATGTTTTTTCATTATTTTAAATGTTTTTATTTTATAATTCTTATTTTGTTGTTTATAAATCATCCCGTAATACAATAAGTCTTTGTTCCAGAGAGTTCTACAGTTCGCTGAATATTCAGTTCCACGCACATTCTCTATGGTTTTTTCTCCGTTGAGTGATTTGGAGTAAAATCGCACTTACTTATGAAATTGCATACGGAAAAATGTTTCTTACAGGAAGAAATTATAAAAAACTTTGTACGGACTTCTTCCAAAACTTCCTCAATTAGTTTACTGCAACGGAATTTTTTTTTATAAAATAATACTTTTAACTTCTTACTACAAAATTATATAAAGGAGGCACTTAAGAAATCTGTAGTAAATCGTCTAATATGGTAAGAGTATATGGATTACTACTTGTACAATATACATATTTGATAATATACGGATTTGGATTATGAGATAAGATAAAGATAAATTTATTGTAAACAAATAATTATATGTTACATCTTACAAGTAGCACTGCCTCTTACAATAGTACAAAACTGTGTCGTAAAGTGGCAGGTTCCTCCGGGGGTTATTGTTTATTATGAAGCTAGTGTTAATCTGGTACATAAATAGTTTCTATGGGCAATCCAGGGATTCCAGACACAACCAACCATTTTCAGGCAGAGGTCATTCATTCATTTCAGCCATTGTTGGTGTTCGAGTATTTTCGTTCCTACTTTCAGATAATATGTAAGTTGCACTAGTATGTACATAAATAAAATTAATTTATTTGTGCGAATGACTTAGTGAACTACAAAATAAGTGAAGATGACTTAGAAGCAAAATTTCTTGTGAATGCTACGTGCATTGATATTAGCTTTTTATGAGGCGCTATTAAATGGAATTACTAATATTTCATTAATTGCGATTGAAGATGTATTTTAGCTGAACACATGTCATCATCAATACTATTAACATAGGTAGTGTTTTTTACAATTGTTTTTACAATATGGTTATTCCTCCATAATAAAACTAGCTTTTTTTACTAAAATAAATAGCAGAATTATCACCTATTTGTGAATGTCTTCTAAAGAATAATTATCTCAATCAAACACGTGATTTTTACAGGTTTTAGGTAATTGTCCAAATTGAATATTTAAATTTAAAGCTGACAGGTTTTGCAAAAGGTGCTTTACCGTCGGTTCATGGCTAGTCATGGCATTTGATTATTTTACACATACCTACCTACCTAAGTTTTATGTTAAAGTGAATTAACTGGTTACGTGGTATATTACTATTTTCTGAGACGAAAATCTTCAACAGTGCGTCCTACCAGTAATTACTTACGCTGCTGAGACGTGGACACTTACAGCAGGATTGGTTCACCGTTTCAAAGTTGCTCAGCGAGCTATGGAAAGGACTATGCTTGGAGTTTATCTTAGGGATCGCATCCGAAACGAAGTAATTTGACAGAGAACGAAAGTCACCGACATATGTAGCTCAACGCATAAGCACGCTGAAGTGGCAATGGGCCGGTCATATTTGTCGCAGAACCGACAACCGATGGGGTAGGCGAGTTCTGGAGTGGAGACCGCGGCTCGGCAAGCGTAGTGTAGGGCGCCTGCCACCAGGTGGAGCGAGGACATCATGAAGGTAGCAGGAAATAGGTGGAGACGAGAAGCACAAAATCGGGCTGAGTGGCGTGCCTTGGGAAAGGCCTCGACTCGACGATTTTTTTTTTAAATACGAGGAGCTCTGCCAGCCAGCCTGGCTTTTTTGGCATATCTAACATATGAAAATAAATAACTTCAATAATTATCATCATATTACGAATCGTATCGAAATCATATACTTACCTAGTACATATGTATATGTAGAAACAATGTAGTGAGAGTAGTATGTGAGTGTGAATGTTTGTTAATACTCACCTATCGCTCAGACGGCTAAACCGATTTAGATTACTAGACTACTATTCATCCCGGATTAACGCTGACACCGCGGGGCGCTGCTAGTTTAAGTATAATCTCTGAAATTAAGAATTAAATAAAATACATATGATAATGTTTAACTTGTGGCTTATATTGTCATATAACATATACTAACATAAACATTGAATAACATCATTTTTGTACTTTATGGAGGGTAGTAGGTACATAAAAATACATGGCAGTAAGTAACTAGTTCAGATTTAGTGGGCCTCGCCTCGGGGCCAGGCGGCGGAAGTACTCTCGGAAATTCCATCGGTTGAAGAGGACGAGTCACAGGTATTCTATCAGGGGGTGCGGGGATCGGATACTGGGCACACTGTCACTTTGGGGGGAGGCAGCGAAACATGTCGGGCTCGATGCTAGTGAGACTCCACTACCGACTAAACTTGCCAACTTGATGTCCCTTCGTCTTGGATCGCAATTCCCGCCCAGTGCACGTAGACCCACTTCAGGAGGGGTGACACATACTATCATACTTTTATGATCATCCTTTAAATGAAAATGTATAGTCTTTTAAACAAAATAAGTGATAACGCTTGGCACAATAGTATTAATACAGCGAACTTTTAAAGACGGAGGTAATTCAGCCAATCAGCGAGGTATGTCTAATTTGAACCAACTAAACACCTACCATAGGTCTGCACAAGATCGATGTAGATGGCACATACAAAGGCAGGCCTATACCCAGCAGTGGGATCCCAACGGCTGTGGATGATGATGATGAAACACCTACCATAATGTTCCTTCGCGACAGTTTAACGGTATAAGATATTAATTTCTGTTAAAAATTAAATGTCACTAGCACAAGATTGTTGTAGTTACACAATATGTAATAGCTAAATGAAGAAAGATAAACCAAACCACACTAGGATTCAACTATAACATCACCAGTTAGTAAGTTTGTCTGTTCACCATTACTCTGGTTGTTGTTAAGTTGTCCCTTCACATAGTGTTCCGAGATATGCGCTTGGAGCTCCGTCTTCAATCTGAAGCCTTCGCCACACTGGTCGCATCTGAAACCAAGCAAGTTGAAACGTGAGCCTATCTCACAAAAATATTACAATAAAACACATCGTGTTAGAGTGGTAAAAACGGAAGTCCACCTTTTTAAAAAAAAATATGCTATTAATATAATATATAAAATAAAATAAATAAAGCCATTTATTCCCAGTAACTTAAGTAACATTTTGTGGTTATGGGGTTTACGTTAGTAATGCATTTTTAATTTTAAATTAAGTATTGTTCAGATTTTTATTATATAATGCTATTAATAATAAATATTATCATAATTAATAGGCTATGCTGTCTATTCTCATATAACTCTATGATCTAAAATTCTTTATGCTTGTGTTCTTTTGTTATTGGTGTACAATAAAGAATTATTGATTGATTGATAACTCATCATCATCAGAATGTTATCGCCATTACTGAGTATTGGTCTTCTATTTCTTATACCTGCCTTTCTTCAGTTTTAATAGATTTTTTTTACTAACTCGCTCGGGTGAATTATGTGTTGAAGCTCTTTAGCTTTGGCAATAATTCACCCGAGCGAGTGCGTGTTTGTATGTGTGTGTGTGTGTGTGAGAGAGAGAGAGAGCGTGTTTGTGTGTGTGAGAGAGAGAGAGAGAGTGTGTGTGTTTGTGTGTGTGTGAGAGAGAGAGAGAGAGGGCGTGTTTGTGTGTGTGTACATACTTGTACAGTTGGTTCCCGAAGTGCGCCCGCCTGTGTTTGAGCAAGTCCCCGCTCTGTGAGAAGGCGCGCTCGCAGTGTGAGCACTTGTACGGTTTCTCGCCCGTGTGGACGCGCGTGTGCACTTTCAGCTGCTCTTTTAGTGTGAACCTGGAATGACAAAAACACCCATCATTACTAATCTTGTCGCCAAGTGAATAAACATGCTTTGCTACAGCATGGTTTCAGAGCCTGTTTCAATCCATCCACAATCAACACTTTTGTACAGTTCTTTTATTTAGCTTGTGCTGGTCTACTGAATTCTATTTATGTATTAGTGAGTTTGTTATGTAGAAAAAGCCATACCTAAAATTACAGCAATCTTGGATTTTTGTCAATGATGATGGTAACTCAGTACAGTAGCACTTTACTCAAAGAAATTCCAAAAGAAACAGTGCCCAACAAACTCAGATTAATGTAGCACATTTGCACAACAGTAGTTTAGTTTAGCAAATTATATATAAAAAATACTTGCCGCTTCGGACAGGAGTCACACATATAAGGCTTGATGCCGAGATGCCTGAGCTTGTGTTTCTTGAGTGAGCTGTACTTAGTGTACGCGGAGCCACACTGCTCGCATGTGTACGGTCTGGCACCACTGTGGGTGTCTCGGTGCTTTTTTAACTCACCTGTAATTTGTACAAGAGAATAGGTTATATTACAGAAGGTACATAGATAACTAATTCCTTGCAGTTTAAGCATTAAGAGATAAGATTGTGAGTCAGCTTCACATTGCTTTGGACTAAAACGTTGCCTCTGTCACTGTCTAAATCTTATACTATCACAATGTTAGGCGCTTTTTGGCATGTAAGAAGAACATAGAGACCGGCCATCAAACACACTTTAGATTTAATTTTAGTGGAGTGCATTGTATAGATAGACAATGAGAGTGAATTACAATTTTCATCATCATATCCTGGTTATTTATAATCTGGAACAAATACAAATATTATCACAAAGCTATAGAAGTAACACATTTGCCTGGTGTAATTATTAAAAAAAACCTATTCAACAAACAATAAAATTAATCGCAAAATTAATATCAACCAATTACCTTTAGTAATAAACTTCTTAGGACACAAATCACATTGAAAAATTCTCACACCCACGTGTCTGCTCACATGTTGCTTCAAATTGTTACTAGAATCAAACCTCTTTCCACATGTGGGGCACAAATATGGCCTCTCTCTCATATGGAGCCGTATATGGTTTGTCAACACAGCCTGATGTGCAAACCCCTTGGCACATATTGGGCATGGGTATGGCCTGATACCTTTATGCTTGTAATCTACATGTTCTCCCAATCCCGCCTCAGACATAAAAGATTTCTTACATTGTGGACATTTGAATGGACGGTCTTCGTGACATAGCTCATGTCTTTTTAAATGACTAATTTTCTTAAAGATTTTACCACATACTTGGCATGCCAGAATCCTATTCTTTGAGACATGTCTTCGTTTATGAGCTGCTAGTGCATTTGCATTCCTAAATGTTTTGGTACACATATCACATGGTATCTGATTAGTCACTTCTTCTTTTGTTTCTAAAGAGCTATGCTTTTCCATATGTTTAATGTAGCTTAAATTATATTTGAATGTTTGTGAACAAATAGCACAAATGTATGTCTGATATTCAGTCTTACATTTCCATTTTCGTTTATCTCTTTGTTTGGCTTTTTTTATTTTCTGGATGCTTATTTCTTCATCTGTGTTATATTGTGCTAGAGGGATATCATCATCACTGTAATAATTCGCCTCATTTTTTACATCAAATTTTTCATCCACAAAACTATCTAAGAATGCTGAATTATCATCTTTGATTTCACATTTGATTTGTAAGTCTATTGATGTCTGATTATGGAAATATTCATTTAGTTTTTGGTCAATTTCTTCGGCTAGTTTCTTGAAGTCATAGAAACTCATTATGCTGTGGTAGCAACTACGGCAGATCCTTTGAGGGTATCTCATATCATTTGCATCAATCTGTAAACATTAAAAGATAAATTTAGAAACCTATAGTCACTGGGTACAGAACTCTTTGCTAAATTATTTGACAGGAACCACACAAATGCTGCTTTCATCAGTTATATGTAGGTATGCTAAAAGTATGTTCCATATATTTTTTTTAATAAATCTTAAGATCTATGAAGGTATAGGTATAGTTCCACCTTTATTAGGTATATTTAGATATATAGATTAACTCTTTATTGTTGACACATGTTAAAAAACAGTACATAAAACAAATAATAATAATAATAACGTTTATTTGACCACAATAAATAGCATCTTAACTAGATATTTCACCCTGAAGCAAGCAATCCTTCAATCAAATATGAATATAGTATGGCTTCTGTTCAACCATGTGGTTTATTAGGAATGTTTGATTTTGAAGTTTTAGTCTCTTCTTTCTATTTTAAGCAATAAGAAGAGTTTAGTTAATTACCTTGACGGCGGTGCACGCAGCAATCATCTTGGCCACGCTAAAGTGATCTTCTCTGTCGTCAAATATCTCATACATGTTGGTCGAAGCACTGTTTAGACAAGTACGACAGCAGCTCACAGTGTCTTCAGGCAAAGAAAATTCCATTATAAGTAACCAATAGTAATGGTATTGTGCTAAATGCAAATACCAAACCGACTGATCAGGAAATGGCACTTTTTGGAACACCGATTCACAAACTGTGAAATCATAATATCACACGAAACTAGCAAGAACTACAAGGTAATCTTGTGTCTTCAGTTGAAAATATAACAAACCACCGCCTTTTCTACGGTTTTATTAGTAAAATATTTTATTGTTGTTGTCTTGTCAGTGAGTTGGAAAATATAGTTGTTGTACGTTCGTCGTTACTGCGTCTTTGGATTGAACGAATTTGTAAGCAAAATATTATGTAATTGGTCAGCAGTCAAAGTCAGCCAACATTAATAATAATACCCTATTTCTTAAAACACCGAAATTATGAATAAATGTATGTACTGTAATTTAAAACTAAAGCAAATAAGTCAAATGTAATTTTATGAAAATAACTACAAATTTACAGCATTTTAATGCTATTGAGAGCCAAAATTCGAATACTAAACTGTGCTCTGATTAGTGCTGAGCGTTTTTTAATGAAACTGTTTTAAAAAGCAGTTTTCGTCCGATTACAGAACGAACAGATTTTTGTCTCTGGTAAAAGCAGTTCTTTAAAAAACTCGATTGCGTCGTTCATACGAACAAAATGGACTGCGCGCGCAACCAACTGCTTTATTTTTATTACGCTCCTTCGTTCCTGTTACAAAGAACGAGATTAGCGAGCTCTCACTGGTCGTCGTTTGAAAAAGCAGTTTCACATAACGAACTTTTGAAATAATGTCTTATACTATTGTGATAAAGCTGATATTTCCGTGGCATATGTTCGAAAAGTTGAAAACAGTTTCGTTCTTTCAAACATTCGAGCATTTGAAATATTGTGTTATGCAATGGTGATAGAGATTATATTTCCGTGGCATATGTACGAAACGATAAAAAGCAGTTTTTCTAAAATATTTCGTTCTGTCCCATGACATTTCATTTTATAAAATGAATCTTAATTCTATACCAGTAGCGCTGATATTTGTTTGAGATATTATGCAACAGAACAAACTGGTTTCTTTGGCGCGACCGTTTGAACTGTCCTATAGGTTACATAATCAAAATTCAAAATTTTCGAATGAAAACAAAATTAGTGTGTAATGTTTTGACTTACCGTTGATGCGTTGCACCTGTAGCGTATACAATTTTCGCGTTTCTTTCCTTTTTTCTAGTGTTTAATCGTTTCGTTTGAGTGTTTATTCTGTAAATATTGACTATTAAATATTAGGTATACATAAGTATTAATTAAAACTTTTGTGAATATAGCGTTGGTGGAACTTATAACTTTTGTACTTTTATTTTGTCGTGTGTTTGTATAAAAGTGCGTACCTATATACTAAGCCTGTGTAAAGTACGAAGGGAAGTTCGTTTTATATGCCCAATTTAAAAAGCAGTTTTATAAAAAAGCTGCTTTTGGAACGCGTTACCTTTTTAAAAAAACTGTTTCGTTTTGATTTTTACAAAACCCGTTTTTGCCCACCACTAGCTCTGATTAAACCAAAATCTACAGAGATTTCCTGCCTGTAGCTAACCGAAAAACTATAACGATTCTCATAACGTTGACATAAAGCAAGTATGTGACTTTGACAGTCATTTATAATTGACGTAAATGCAAATAGAGATTGCATGCAATGATCCGGAAAACACGATCCGGCTATTCTTGCGTATACGACTCGTTCTATTATATACTTATACCAGTATTATATTCGGGTGGATTGAAAAAAAGTCACTTCTTCATACTTTTAGTCAGGGGAAGATTAACTTTTTGTGAGCCACATGAATTTTCGTGTAAAGTATTAACAAAAGTAGTAGAACTAAAATATGATACTTACCAAAAAGTATAGATATTTAGGTACTTATCTAATTTCTTAATTTTTCTAAAAATAATTACACATGGTGACAAAAATTATAGAACTTAACTATCAAATGTAATACCTACTTATTTTTGCTCATCGTATATCGTCAGAAAAAGGACACATTACTTGAACAAGAACTATGATTTTCGTGCTGCCATAATTTTATGGACTTGTAGGTCGGAATTATAAAATATACTAGACTTGCGACGTTGCTGATGTTTTTCAAGAAATCCTGCGTAATAGTAGGTAGGTACAGAATGAGTAGGTAAGTAGAAGTAGATAATAGTTAGATTAAAAATAGTGGTAGGTACTTATTGGTAACTTTTCGTAATGAGATTAAGTCCACTTCACTTCCACATATTCTACAACTAGGTACTCATTCATAAACTTATTTAAACTACAACATACCTCAGACAAAGGGCTGGAAAATAATCAAATCAAGTCATTATGTTATTCTATATCAAACATGTTACACAGTACAAACTAGCCGGATAGAAGGATCTGTGTTCACGCTGGCGCATCCCTATAGCTGTCAACTTGCAAATGCCGATTGCCGGCAGCCAGCCAGCCAGCCAACCTGACAAACGATCGTCTTGTGTAATCATTTTAAACTTCGACAAAAAGAAATAACTAAAACAAATGATAGGAACTACGCATAAAATAACATAGGTGAGTTATTTTCTAGTTACTTTATCCTAATTTTTTTTATCATTATTATGAACTAGGTACCGAGGTATGTAACTAAAAGATTTTTATTTGGTTTAAAATATATCTTGCGGTGATTGAAATTCTACGCAACAACATTTATACACGCCAGTACCATTTGCGAGGCAACTGTTTGATAAATTGTTCACTCTATTGTAAGTACTCGTAGTTAATGTTTTATCAAATTTTAGTTTACCTTGAATGAATCAGCTTTGAACGATTTGTGGTTAACTCTCAGTAATAAGTATATTGAAACTTAATTTAATAATTATTCATACCTACCTTATTAATTGTTGGTTAGAACTTTTCATTCCAATTGTTCACCTAACATTCATTAAAATTGTATTGCATAGTCTAAAACATAAGATCTATCTAAATTGTGTGCACTTTGAACTTCCTGTTTGTCTAATATTTTAATACAAAATTCCCACTAAATCAAGTAATGTGTGCTAGTCATTTTAAAAAAGCAATATAAAAGTAAGACAGCATTAAAAATGTTGCTGCTTGAATTAAAAATATTTCCGCTTCACTTATTTCACTAACTGTGCCAAGGTTTATGAGTTTCTCTTACAAGTTTTCTATGCATAATCCTAAATATTCCTAAGTTAACCTAAGGGTGTCACAATTGAAACTTTTTTTTACTTGAGTTAGGCTCACGCTTTACTACAACTTGCCTGATGTTAAGCAATGTTATAATCTATGATCTTGTGTGCTTTCCTAGAAGAAACTGGTTTACTCTTAACTTGAAGACCCACAAATTATAGTTCAAGGGGAATAGAGATTCGGGCAAGGAGTTCCTTTTAAAGTATTCCTGTAACTAAGTTGGCAACAAGAGCTAATGTGAAAACAACAATGTTACTTTAGTTTATACTTACTTTTACTTAAGTTACTAAGTGAGTCTGAGTGTGGCAGTACCAACATAAACCCTTTCACAAAAACTACTTAAAAACTTATAATATGGAACAAATTATAAGTTTTTGTACCCTAGGCTGCAGCAATGCTTTACATTAGGCAGCCTGTTGTCAAACATAAACCTATCCCACATGCCCACATATAAAAAAAACTATTTTTATTTTTACTTAAATAGCTCTTGAAACATAATTATGCATTTATACAAGTTATATAACTTAGAACCAGGGGTATTCATTCATAAAAAATATTAACCATAATATATGTTTAAAACCTGTACAACCTTATAATAATACCATACATGATTTTACAGACTCCTATATCCCTCCATTTTCAGCATCAAATAAGGCTGAGTAGACATTCACAATTTTAAGCACATCTTACATAGTTATTTTCATCAAAGTCATCAAACCATATTATATTACCTATGGATATGGATTATTGCAATTAAATTATAGCTTAAATAATAAACATATAATATGTATTAAACTTTTGCCACATAAGTATGTAGTGTGTCAATGATCCTTTATATAATGCAAAAGATTCAACTAGTGGTAAACATAGGTACAGAAAAAACATGCACCTAACAAACAACAGGCTTTCAAGCTTTCATACATGGCTATTTGTTACTTACGCTAACAGTTTTAGGGCATCTGTAGTGCATTCATATTTTTAGTATATTAAAAAAGTCATGTATTTATGTATTTTATTATTAAATTGATTTTTAAAGCGAGAGTGAACCAGTTCCTATTGGGAAAAACATGATCCATCTTAGACCATCAGGCAAACTATGGTCAAGTGAAAACCTGTTTTAGCTAAAAAAATGATGTAGTTTTTATAGGGTATGTTAGGTATGTGTATATGGTAATACTTTGAATGAATTTCCCATAAACTATAGAATTGAAGTAACTGATCTAAACCCGCCTTTAAATAAATTTGTATATAACATATGAATACCTTTTATGCTACACTTACACTACACGACATGTCTTAGTGTAAAACAGATATATCTGAGAGAGCAATATCTGAACCTAAAAGCTAATTCAATTAAACTTTTTTTGAATACTGATACTCTCTTGACCTAAAAGCTCTTCTCACAACCAAATACACCCTGTTTCGACCAGTAAGCTCACACCCTTACTTATGGTCTGTCGTTACGTAAGACCAAGAACCTGTCTTTGAACCTAGCTGATAAGTCTGTAGAGGACGCCGTGACCTGCTTCTTAACTATTCAGTTGTGTCTGAACAGTCGTGGTGTGTAGACGTGTCGTGTGTCTCCAGTGAGTGGTCCCTTTTTTACGAGGTACCGTTTTTCCTTTTTTGTGGCTTTTATTTTTAATTTGAAACGCTGAGGCGGCGATGAGTCGTTCATTGACTTTTAGCTGACCGTTTATATGTTTTAGGAAATTACGAGATATATTTTCTGAATGAATTGTATACTTAGTGCTAATAGAGCTATAATAAGACTATAACGTGTACTTAGATGTTTGCCAGTGATTTACCCAAAACTTGCTTGCCAAACTACTTTGAATGCTGAGCTGTTTCGAAAATCTGGCTACTCATATATTCATAAGTTTTACTTAGCAATGCAATTCAGCATAATTAGATCAATTTATCTAGCGACAATTCATAAATTTTCCTCAAGGAAAATGAGTATTTTTACTATTATTTCAGTTGAATAAGCGATAATTTGTCATTCAAAAGTTATTGTAAACATCTTAATATTAGTTCAAAGAGAGTTGTTCATAAATTGTAGCAAGATATTTTCCTACTTATGTACTTAATATTTTGACTTATAGCTACAACCGCACAAGTGATAATTTGGTCGAAAGTGGAACATTCTTAAGAGGTCTTTTTGTAAAAGAATGGCATCCACCAGACTTAAATTCACCTTATATTATACAACACACAGCAACCTACTATTTACACTCCTACTTACATTATCATAAATAAAGGTAAACACGTATTGCATTGAACTTCTTAAATGACTTCAATCATTCCAATCAACATCAATTTGCACGCGTCTCTATAAACAGAATACCTAGATACTATATTTAGAACACTATTCTTAGCAACTGGATTTCAGAAAACAGTAGAAATCAATTTTATAAACATAAAAATTTGTATGTATGATTGTACCTTCTTCACGCTCAAGCTGCAGAATTTGGAAGGCATTTTTTCTACAACGTAAAATTGACATATACTTAATTTTTTTGATCAGCTATCTTCAGAATCGGTTAGCAACAATCAATGAAATAAATATATTTATGGACAGCAATACCTGGTTGTGTCGTAAACCTACAATAAAACATGAACAAGGTTATAAGTTGGACAACCGCAGACAAGAAGCCTAAAAAGGAGAGCCCCTTGATTTAACCTACCTACGTGGATTTAAAAAACAAACATAAACTCTAAATCCTGTACGTAATTAAATACATACTTATAATCATATAAAAAGTTTACTTCATTCAGTCCAAAGGGCATTACTTTGACCTTTCTGATATGATATCAACACGACTAAACTAAGTATAAGTAACTAGTTGCCACCCGTGGTTTCGTCTACATAAAGTTAAAAAATTACTACATGTCACTTGATTTTTATAATATCTTAAGTGACAGCGTGAAAACATCTTTGAGCACTATATTATTTTGTTATTTCGCCATAATAATACCTACATTTCAAAAAATACAGTGTACATTGGCTAAAATGGCGCTGAATTTTGTCCGAATCTTTTGTTCTGGATGTATCTTTACGAAGTGCATTTTCAATATTTTGATCATTTTGTGACAAAAGTTACTAAAGAGACAGCTATACACATTTTATTATATTAGTATGGATTGAGCGTAATTGTGTTCTTTTATCAGTTCGGTGGACATCTCAGAGGCCAAAGTAGGTAAAGTAGTATACAGGATATGATTAATCAATTTTCTGAAACATAAAACCTGTAGTAACAATACTTTCATTTGTTACTTTCATTGCAAACGTGTTTATGCTCGGCATCACTGTGATATAGTTTTTTTTTAATTATGTAATATTTGCTGACCATCAATGACTGACCGATTAAAACTATGCATTTGCATTTTAATTAGGTACATTTTAAATACCCCATAAATGACATCCATTTGTATTTTTATATATTCAGTCATTTCTCAAAAATTTTACCAAGTTTATCTATGTTTACTATTGAATTAAAGCAACAAAAAATCCTAGTAAATTGTACGCTAATCAAAAACTTTCATCTAATAGTTTTTGTTTAACGTTCATACTCGCTATCATTACGATATGTACAAAATAAATATAGTTTCCAAAACCGGTATCATTTTAATGTTTATCTGCGAGAGTTCGTTAATCCCGCATTAGCATAATATCAACATGGTCGCAGGTTCAGTGGCCGGCATTGGCACTCATTTGAACACGAACATATGGCCTTTTACTTACTAACTTAGCCTTTTACTTATGCTTACTTTAAGGTTATAGTAGAGGGAATGGTTTTGATGAATCCTATAATACTACTTGGCCTTCAAAGCTTGGCCTATACCCTGCAGTGGGTCTCATTAGACTGATGATGATAATGATTTGGAGAATCCTGAAATCAGATATTTTTTTTTTAAATAATAGTACCTTGTGTAAAACTGTTTGTGATCTGTTGTTTGGAATACAAATAGCTTAAACTTCGGACCTTTTTTTTGCATGAACAGCTGTTAGACTCTCGTGCAAAAATAAAGTCTACCTACAGCTGTTTCTATTATATTATAGTAATCCTTATCTCTCTCAACAAAACATAAATATTTGTGTACAAAATCACTCATAAGATTCAGTAGATAAATATAATACTAGCATAGTCGTGATAGATATCTACTTACAAAAGTACATCTGAAACAATCAAGATGTTTTGTTAAGACTTCCTTTGATTGTTGCTGCGTTGTGGCTTCCTAAGAATCTTGAATGACAGAAATGGACTGTAAAACTAAGATAATTATTGTAGCCATATTAAAACCCACTTTAGTCCACTATAACCTTCATCGTTATTATTTTGGAGGCAGTTTTACCTAAAGAACGCAAACATAGTAATCATAACTGTTTTGCCGTAGTCTAGTCTAGGTTTAAAACTTTAAAAGAAAATAAACCCTATTGACGAACTCCATACTCATAATTTTAGTAATCTATCGATCACTTAAATTCTAATCAGCACTATGTAACACGTAAATAACAGCAAATATTTACTCCTTATCTCTGCATCTAAAACAGTTCAATCACAATAAAAGTCAGAAAATCGACTTTTACACTACCTCTGTCAAGTTATCAGTGTGTTTACCAAAACCCATGGTTGATAGCTTTTTGATAGTTTGCTTATCGGATCCAAGACGTCATATGAGTCGCCTTTGGCAAATGTTTTCTGTAGATATACGTAACACCATAGGATTGATAACCTCGGCATTTTGATAAGCCATATGGTGATTGGTGGCTCGACTTTTATCTGTATCACTCGGCCTAAGCATGAACATGTATTACATCTATACTAATATTATAAAGCTGAAGAGTTTTTTTGTTTGTTTGAACGCGCTAATGTCAGGAACTACTGATGCGAATTGAAAAATTATTTTGTGTTGAATAGAACATTTATCGAGGAAGGCTTTAGGCTATATAACATCACGCTGCAACTAATAGGAGCGAAGAAACAAAAGAAAATGTTGAAAAAACGGGGAAAATTATTCATCTTTGAGAGCTTCCGTTGCGTGCGCTGCGAAAACGGTTCAAGATATCAAAAAAATGTGTATGAAAGAATTATTTGTTTTAAAATGATCTAACAAAATGTCCGCAACAGTATATGTATATCTTTTAAGGTTAACTCACTAGAATAACTATTCCACGCGGACAAAGTCGCGCGCACTAGCTAGTATTTTATATCCATGTGATGAAGTACCTGTTCTTACAAATATAATTAGAATATTGTGTAACGGCTCTATGTTTGTCAGTTTGTTAGCCAATCTTGCTAACAACTTAACAGATGGGTTTGGTAAGAACAGTCTTTGTATCTTCGATCGGGGTATATCATTACTGTTTCTCATATGATAACTTAGATCGCAGTTAACCACTGTTTCTCATAATTATAGCATCGTGTTACATCCTAGGCTGCAGCAATGCTTAACATCAGGCAGGCTGTAGTCAAACGCGAACCTATTCCACATAAAAAAATAATAAGCCCTGGTTGAGTCTTCTAAAGAGATTAAAAACTTCTAATCACACTTACTTATTTACTAGTATTGTGTTGGTTTAATCCTTACGCCTGACATTCGGAAAGTATATCCGTTATCTAGTAACCACGACACAAGCGTTTGCTTAGTGTGGGGCTAGATGGCGCTGTGTGCAACGTCCCGGAATATTTATTATTATTATTATATATATTTATAGATTTTTATCTATCTCTCGTTTCCGAGGGTTACTAACTAATTTTCGCGGGCTTGCGGCCAAGCGAAGACTAGGTACTAAAATTTAATATATATCATGCGGGTACTTGGTTATCTGACGAGAGAAATTTGCGGACTATGCGACATGTATTTAAGATGGCTGCTTTTAATTATTATTATTATTCATGTATGTTGTCTGTTAGCTAGAAACAATCAATATTTATATAATGTCTAGGCGAGCTAGTTAACATAAACCTACCTTGTACGTATATCAGACATCGTGGCCAGTTATATTAGTCTCAAATTGTATAGACGCTTTATGGCATAGATTTATTTATAACCGACGTCAATGAAAGGAGGTTATCAAGTCTTCTGAAAAAAAAATGTGGGTATGTTAAGCGATTACTCCGTTATTAATGTCACCGACAACAAATATGACGAATTTCAATAAGAATACTTATAAGATTGTAAGTTTCAATTATTTGATAGGTTCTTTACTCCCATAGATTCTTTACTCACAACTCTGAATTTTGAAGGCGCAAAAAGGAAAATAAATTATTTATTAACTTTTTTAGTGACAATTAAAGTCGGTTTTTTAACACATAAGAATGTACAAAAATACTTCTTGAGATGAAAATCAGTTAGCTGAAATCAGAATACATGGCCAGTACAGAAGTCTTAATTTCTTAGTAAAGTTGCTCTCTGTCTAGGTTTTTTTCAACATACACGTATGAAATAACAACGTTAAATAATAAAATTAATATTCCGGGACATTCCACACAGCGCCATCTAGCCGCACACTAAGCAAACGTTTGTATTGTGGGTACTAGATAACGGATATAATACTTATATAAATAATACTTAGATGTATATTTTCAAACTGCAATTAACTACTCTAATAGAAAACACTATATTCATTATAATCTATCATTCATTACAGTCTTAGCTCAAAACTTTGTCTAAATATTAGATCTAATTTGGAAATTGTCCAAGTCACGTACATATTCTGCTGTATAAGTGTTGTAAGGTTACGTCAAAGATCATTGACCTTGCTAATGTACTTCATCATTATCATTAGCGCATTTTTGCTCAGATAGTATTAATTTGCCTTATCATTTTTTATGTGTTGTATAATGATTGTCCATGCTAAAAAAACTTAATTATTAAAATTTGTAAGTGCATAATATAATATGGACTGAATTTTTATATTCACAGACTATTATTTTCAAATAATATACAAAACAAGTCAAAAAGTTATATTCAAATACATCTAACAACGCGTATAACTCAGACTGTAGGTAGTTTTTAAATAAGACAACGTAAATTAGTAAATTACGAATTACACAACGTAAAATTATTAAATAAGACTAAACGTTAATTAATATATTACGTTGCTAAATTAATAAATCTTAACAACAAAGAAACAATCTGTCGTTCATACGATGTTCGAACGTAATCACGTGATCATATTCTATGTAACTATACTAACACAATAAGTACGTATTTTTGTACATCCATGACACGTGGAGAAACATACAAAACATAGACATACCTACATACAAATATAATACCTATATATATGACTGCTTATAAATAAGTATAGTATAGGTCTTAGCTAGTTTTGATCACATGTTGATCACATGTTTGTCGCATGTGGTTTTTAGGGAGGTTCTGTCGACAATGAAACGTAAAGGATATACAATAAATAAAATAATTTGACTTGGTATTTTATCTAGTAATTCCAGCCGTGAGTTATCTCAATAATCCTGGTGGCTCTGCATTCTGCTTAAGATTCACGCTTACTTAGACTTACTTTAAAACCCAATGATATTATATGTACAGTATATGTAAGCTCACTGTTAAAACCTG
The DNA here is from genome assembly GCA_964023185.1 of Macaria liturata. Taxonomy (NCBI): domain Eukaryota; kingdom Metazoa; phylum Arthropoda; class Insecta; order Lepidoptera; family Geometridae; genus Macaria; species Macaria liturata. The sequence continues at coordinate 8,318,941 of OZ026810.1, forward strand.
TCATAGCACTGCTAAGAATTAATGATAGTTTTTTTTCTGTTCTCGTCTTTTTGCATAACAAAAAAATATCCGCGGTCTGCAATCTACCGTTACAAAAATAATACAAAAATCCAAAAACTATGTTAATTTGGTTTTCTTTTATTAGCAAATCTTTTCCTGTTAGTAAGATTTCGACAAAGATAACAATCACCGTAAATATTGTGTCTTTATGAAGTTAACCCATAAACATGGTTAATGAGAAGGTAAAATTAAAGTTATACTTTTTATTCATTTGAGATAATATCTTTAAAGGTAGATAGTGTTATAGACTATAGCGTGTATTTACCAATTTAAGTTTTCTTAAATGTTAGTAAATTCTAAGCATTCAAGGTTAGCGTCTAATTCAGAAGGCATTAGCCCCGGAACATTTTGTCCGCACTCTGAACACGAAACTGGGTTTCTTGTGAAAAAAGTAAACTAAGAAACTGGTTTATTTAATCACTATAATTATGTATATTTGTATATTTGAATAGGTACCTACTTATGTGTGAAACGAGGCTCATCTTTATTTGTTACAAAAATAAATATGTTAGGTACCTACGGTCGACAATTTAATTTTGTTGGGTCTAATTTATATTCATAATAATCTTTTCGGTATATATATTATGTTGCAGTGAGTTTTTAGACAGTGTAAAAGGTTCTCGGCATCACTGCATTCTAGAATGCGCTTAACTTAAAAATCTTATTTGCCTTATGCATCACTCTTGAGTCGTATTTCTTCATGACTGAGGGTCATGACTCCCCCGCAGTATTAATTCGTTAGGGGAGTTCTCTTGGGCAGATACGTCGTGGTGGGCGCCCAGGTCCTCCCACGGAACTTCACGAAAGACACATGTTCTCGGATATTCTGGTCCTCAAACGTGTCGGTTTCCCACGATGTTTTACTTCACCGCTAAGCGAGTGTAAGTCATTGGTGTAGGCCAGGGTGCGTCTGGATGAAATGCAGACACTGGAACCGCTAAGCCACACTCGCTGTGAGCCTGCCATACCTCGAAATAAATGCTACTACAGATTTTTTTGCAGTTGATTTTCAGTTATGACTTATTATCGGTAACATGAGCAGACAAAACATCATTTTTATTTCATTTTACTAAGTATCTATCCAGTATCCATATATATGAGTTCAAACATAACTAAGCCCTCCATTTTATCACGAAGTTAGTGGAAATTATGAAGCAGACGATAAATAGCATAATTTCACAAATATTTAGCGAGTATCACTCCCAAACGGAATTTTTGTTTGCTGATGAAACTAGATAAAACTGAACTCGAAATTATATTTTTGTTTATTGAGTTGCACGAGTTTTTATAGTATTTGTGTCTTTGAATAAAAATACGAAGACTGTCGTATATGTTTTTAACTTACTTGGTTTATGTCCATTCGAAACTAACTAAGAAGTAAAATTTGTATCCCCTCTTTTTCACTCCGTTAAAAGTGGCATTTCCAAAAATCCTTTCTTAGCGCATGCCTAGACCTACGTCATAACATCTACCTGCATGCAAAATTCCAGCCCGATCCGTCCTGTTCTTTGGGCTGTGCGTTGATAGATTACTATGTCAGTCAGACACCTTTTACTTTTTTATATTTAGATTTTATAGGATTAGTGTATTATAGGTTTTGCACACATTACTATATTTATCTAGTTTGTTTGACGATAGTAAGTTTATTTACATCAATTACTAATTTCTCTAATTCTCTAATAATCTAATAAAAGTATGATGCCGGCAGATAAGGTATTTAGTATTGAATTAGCTGCATAGGCCTCTCTTCTAGTACGCCACTCGTCCCGGTCCTGTGCAGATTGAATCCAGGTGCTTGTTACCAGTAACTAAATACGTACCACCAAAAAGATAAAGAGAATGATTTTTTTATGTGTCAGTTGTCCTGTACATTTAATACCGATTTCTATAGGACTTCTCTACTGCATAATACTCATTTCGTCATTTCTGTGTTCCCAATAAACTTTTGCGCATATTACTTTATAATTTTATATTTATCTGTTACTTACATTATTACTGAAACTCTGGAGAAATATGTAACTTAGTGTTTTTCAAAAACAAAAACACTACATATTTCTTCAGAGTTTCAGTTACAATGGATTTCCGCAAAGTAACGCCTGATTCAATATCTTACTTACATTATTGTTATTTTACTTGATATACATATTTTTATTCAATTCACTATTATTTTGTTTGTTTATTAAAAAGATGATGTCAATTGATAGATAATAATCTTAGTAATCTGTTCCAAAAATGTTTATAGTCAAGTCATGTACTTACATTAAATTACGCACCTATCTCATCTTACCAATTTTTTTTTATTAGTGCTTATCAAACTTATCAAAGAATTACCTATACAATACAAAAATAAATGGTTATGTTTTTATCTGCATGTATCTAACATTTGTGATACCTATGTAAATTAAAAGTCTTTGTATCTTAAGATTCAAATATTAAAAATTATTTTTGTTAGCCAAACAATGGTAACTTAAAGTCACCTGTCTGATTATGGGGACATGTCATACGTAATATATTGGTAGGTATATGGCCTCTTTATTTTGATTGCTCCATAAAAAAAGCTATTTTTTTTTATCTGATACTCTGTTACCTATTACCATTGAACCGATCATATGTAATACCGGTATTAAAACTCTAATCGTTAATGGACGCCCGCGGCTTCACTCGCATTATTTCAGGATAAAAATGCCTATGACACTCCTAAGACCTCATACTACCTACATACCAAAAGCCATGATGATCCGTTCAGGCGTTTTTGCGTGATGAGCGTTTAAAAAACAGACAAACAGAGACACAGATAAACAGGCATCAATTCTATAAATTGTTGGAACGTGTTTTGTTATCAATTCTAAGTATCTCCAATTTAAAATATCTTTAATGTTCAGACTTTCGTCTCTCTTTAGCTTTATTATATACATATATAGATAGATAGATATAGATGTAAACCAGAAACCAAAGCATCTAAACTGGACATAAATGACATAGTCCGAGGTGACACTCAATGTCAAATAGGACGACGCGGTTATTTTCCCAGCAAATTGACATGCTCTCGAGACATGTTTTAATCTATGTGTATCTGTCTTTAGTATTATTGTATTATACTATGTTGTATAAGTGCTTGTGTAGATTATTAGTATCGCTATAGCAGCAAAAACTATGAATGATGGGCCGTTTAAAGAGTGTTTCTTAATATTTTTTTTTAATTGTTATACTTATTACTTCATGTCGTATGAGAGGCCAAATCTAGTTAGTGTGTAGGGTTTTCAATGAGCCTTAGGGACAGACACCATTAACCTTCAAACATTTGAAAATCAAAAATTTAAAGAAATTTTGCGGTTACATTAGACAACAATTATTAATTTAACCGTTACTTCATAAAATAGTCATTACACTATTCATTTATTAAGCGTAATAAGTAATTATTTACGGTAATATTCAGACTCATAACATCACATGTATGTACGGAGTAGTTAGTTTTCCATGTAATTTTATTAATATTAGAGTATTGAAGTTAAACACAATATTCTCCTACGTTTACTTATACAATTTTTCTTACTCTTTTTTTCTTTTGTTACAGATCGCAACCCGTAAAATCGCAAAGCACGACACGAAACGAAAGCCACAAACTCTAGTCACACGACTCGAAATTTTCTAAATACTTTTTACAATGAAATAACTCACTGTGTTAATAATTTTAAGTGTTTTAACTTTTGTACTTACATTTTTAAGTTAAGTTTTGTAAATAGTTAGCCAAAATGCAGATTTTGAAAGCTCGCTTCGCTCTCAGAGCTTCGGCGTCACAGTTCCAAGCATGGAGTACCACAAAAAGTCGCACGGCCTCTACGGTAAGTTTGAACTTTCATAAGATATACTTAACTTAAATTTTTAAGAGAGGCTTATACCCAGCAGTAAGATGAAGGATATATTGTTGGTTTTCTCCCAGCGACGTGCACTAGATTATATATAGTAACGTTGCTTAAAGAAATTTATAGCAATCGTGCGCCCATCCCAGCGCTCATCTTTAAAAATGTACGATTGTTAAATTTTTGGGATAGACTATAAATTTACGATTGTTATGTCCTAACCAATCTTCTCCCTAGGATAGGATGTGGATATATTGTGCGAAGGGGAATCAATTCAAGAGAGTTCTTGCCAGTTTTCTTTGCCTAAACAAATATCCCATAGCTTTTTACGCCCTTTCCCCACCCTTCGATTACAATTGGTCAATGGTTTATTCCTCATTTTTCCGTGGTCTATAGCAGGGCTGGCCCTAACGTCACACCGAAATATGCCCATAATTTACATCAGGATGATGGCGCGTTTGCTATGCTATTGTTACCAAACAAACGGGTCAATGTCGATTCACTTACACTACTTACATAGCGATTACATAGCGAATATCAATATACATAGATATGTTTTTTAATTAAACAATTATACATAAATTTATTATATACACATATATACACTAATAAAACTAAATAAGAGTAGGTATGTACATTTAACCTAAATTTAAAACATCTACATGTGGTATGGAGCCAAGAACGCTGGCTGCATTCCCACGCTGGATTGCTATAGAAATCCTTTGATATGTTTATGTACATTTATTTATACATAACTACGTAGTTCACTAAACGGCATCCTGACATGTGCGCACTAGATTTGCACGAAAGCCGCAAAAAAAAATAGATGAAAGCTATTGTTTTTAATGAGTGACAAACAAATCATACATAATTACATGAACGTACTTTGTACGTTTAGTTTTTTCGTGTTTTGATTAATTGAAGGCTCAGCCAATAAAAAAAGGATTATTCCATCTTAAGACGCATTTTACATGTATTATACATACATACATTTGATATATGTATATACATATAATTTTAATTTCAATGAGTTTAATTTACAAAGTTTATCCAACCTTACCATTAACATCACTAGTACCTATAACTAATACATAATAATTGTTGAACGTTTGTTTGTAAATCCATTCATCTACGTGTCAGTTTAACATAAAAAAAACAATTGCGATAAAAAAAACTCCGATGTCTCTTATCTCCACATTATGGTTATCTGAAGTAGTTCTCGGTCATTATAAAACCACATTTTATGTAAGTACAAGATTACGTTTAGTGTAATAGTACGATGATGGGTCCATTGTTGTTGAAATGATAAATCGTTTGAGATAAGTACCTACGTTTTAAAGTAAAATCTGAAAACATTGTCAGCCTTGAACTTATAAACAACTAGCAAGCCCCGCGAACTCCGTTTCGCCACCAGATGGCTACGTTTTTTTTTATATAAACCTCACGGAGCCCGAGACCTTTCCAACGAATGCAAAACCGTGGAAATCGGTTCGTGCGTTGAGTTATAGCGTCAGGAAGACCCAACTTATTTTTATATAGTAGAGAAGAAGAAGATTGCAGCATTGCTTTGAAATAAAGATTTTTAAATTAATACTATAATACCTATCAAAGAATACAGAAGTGTAAAAATCTTGTACATATTTCATTTATTTAAGTGATTTTTACTGTAAATCATTCTTGTTTGATAGCGATTTCTCACTTCAGATAATCTTAAATTTTAGAGGCTTATTATTTATTAATCATCTAATCTTGTTATATTAGTCGTGTTGCCTTCAATTACTCAATATAGAATTTTAACGTGTGTTATAAAACAACAATTAAACTTCTTGTCTCCATCTTCTACTTAAAAGTAAATTCGTAAGAGAGTGGTCAACTCTGGTGTCGAGAGATTTTAAAACACCCTAAGGCCTCTGACATGGCTTTAAGAACTGCCATACTATAAGAAACAGCCATCTTCTAGTTAATGCTTATTAACAATTCGAAGTCGTACTTTAGCATATGGCATTAGTTAAGATTAGATCTGTTGAATATCAATCACCACGCCAGGGCATGCGCGACTTGCACTGACATAAAACAAAATAATCCTACGCAGACTTTGCTCGCATTAAAATTCCAACTGATTAAAGTTAATAACCATCAAGTAGGGCGGAGATAACGTTACCTTTGTGATGGACGGACTTATGACTTATATTTGGGGCTTATTTTGAAAATTACGCTCTCATTAAGCCTCAATATATATGACTAATGGAACGCTTTAATTAATTAATTAGTGCAAAGCAAAACAAGTACAAAGTAAGGATTGCTTAAATTGATATTTGCGCCCTTTGACAAAAAAAAATTACACCCCTGTGCGCCTGAGCGTCAATTGCTCTATGTAAAGCTGCCACTTATGAACTTACCTAAACATTACTTCGAATAATTCATGCTTTAAACTACTCAAAAGACATGATAAAAATGATTACTGGAAAAATATATATTCACTGTTTTTACAAAAATTAACTCATTTTATAAAACAAATCCAAATTGTTTCAGCCATTTCGGCATGAAAAAGCACATATTCCCAACCATTCTCCGTGTGCCCCCATTTCTTCCCTTAATCCAGTCCTGTTTAAAGATGTACCATTATCGTAACAGTTGTTCAGTGTTAGTACAATCTGATAACGAAGTAACCGATAGCAGACGACCGATACGTATTGTTTATTGTTTTTGCGATAATGAACAACGTGCGACAGGTTACGTTTGGTATTTAATCATAATCAAAGCAGTAAAATACGTACCTACGTTGTAAAGTAATTCGAGTATGTTTTGGTTTGTGGCGAACAATATTTTTCGACCTTTAACTTCTTTTATTTATGTTCGGTGCAACAGCGTCCAAAAAACCGAAGCTTAATTATTACTTAGCATGAAAAGACAAGTAAAGTCAAAAGATTTGGTAATTAAGAATTGATTCTCGAGTAGACAAATCAAAATCAATAGATAACACATTTAATAATGCGTATGACAACTACTCGTAATAAGCTAAAGAAGATCAAAAGTCACAAGCTCGTCTGTGTATCTGTTTGACTGTTTACTGTGTCTGTCCCTTGAATCGTATTTCCTCATGACTGAGGGTCGTGACTCCCCCGCAGAATTAATTCGTCAGGGGAGTTTTCTTGGGCAGATACATCGTGGTGGGCGCCCAGGTCCTTCCACGGAAGACACATGTCCTCGGATATTGTGGTCCTCAATCATGTCGGTTTCCTCACCATGTTTTCTTTCATCGCTAAGCAAGTGCAAATCCACACATAACTTGAAAATACAAGTCATCGGTGTAGGGCTGGATTCGAACCAGGGTGCGTCTGAATGTAAAGCAGACACTGGAACCGCTGAGCCACACTCGCTTTTTATACGTTTACTGTGTACATGACACGGAATCGACTGAATGGATCATCATGATTTTCGGTAGTTCAAAGTCTTGCTCATGACATTATCGTTTACATTTTTATTCCGAAACAACGCGAGAGAAGCCTCGGGTTTGTGCTACTACATAAATAAATACCCAATATATTTTTTATTAATATCCAGGAGTCGAAAGTAGAGTACAAGCCGATCCGCAGCGTGCTGGTCGCCAACCGCGGTGAGATCGCCATCCGAGTGTTCCGAGCATGTACCGAGCTGGGCATCCGCTCTGTGGCCATCTACAGCGAACAGGACAAACTGCAGATGCACAGGTACTATAATATAATTAACTAGTGGGTGCTCGCGGCTTCGCTCGCATTAAGAAGTAAAACTTGCATCCCCCTATTTCACCCCTTTAAAAGTGGCATTTCCAAAAATCCTTTCGATGCGGATGCCTACGTCGTAACATCTACCTTCATTCCAAATGTCAGCCCAATCCGTCCAGTGGTTTGGGCTGTGCGTAATTCAGGTTCCAAAGAAAACATCAATTAACATTCCGAGAAAACCTGTATAGGTATGGAATCCGCTAGCACCTTGCTCAATGCGAATATTCATGACAGACTGGAGACCGTGCTGTGTGGAGCGCTGGAGAGGAGGCCTATACTCAGCAGTGGGTGGACACGAGCTGATATGATATGGTGATCGGCACTCCAAAGTCAAATTTAAGCGAGAGTGATAGTCATTATGTAGTAGGTAATTATGAATGGAGCACAGCAGATAGAATTACTTATGATGTTTTTTTACAAAAGTTTTTATTTAGAAATCTAAAAAAATGCTTTTCAGCCCAGATCCTACCGAAGGGTAAAGGGTACCTTTCTCTGTCATAAGCTACATATACCTATATAGGTTTTTTTTATTGTGAAGAGAAGCTTTTCTTTGAGGCATTAAATATTTTTACGCATACATAACTTATTTACATATATTTATGTACTTTAGTTTACCCAAAATTACTCATGTATTCCTTGTTATTCCAGACAAAAGGCGGACGAATCCTACCTAGTAGGCAAGGGCCTGTCTCCCGTGGAGGCGTACCTCAGCATCCCGGAGATCATCCGCGTGGCCAAGGAGAACGATGTAGACGCAGTGCATCCCGGATATGGACTGCTTTCTGAAAGGTAACTACACACTAGGGTATTCAAGTGAATCTAAAAGTGGAAGGTTTTCAATTTTATAACGTTGCTTAACATCAGGCAAGTTGTAGTCAAGCGTAAGCATATACATATCATGTAAAAAAAAACATTTCAAGGTTTTTAATGTTACTTAACGCCTACAGAAAAAAATGAGAAACTTGATGAAAAAAGTTAGCAACAAATATTATCTACTGCATTATGGTCAGGACCTTTTTACATTGTTTGGATTACCTACCTAATATTTTACTATGAAATGTGGAATCCTATTAACGTACTATGTAGGTATACATTCTCATTTAACTACCAGGCGCCTGATGTTAGGCTTCTCCGTTTTGGATGTCCGTGCTCGCCTAAAATACATATATTTATTTACGAGATACACCATGATAGACAGACGAGAGACTCAAAACTCATCCTTGCTGTTCTTACTTTATGTTTACATGGCCTCCAGGCATGTCCTATAGAATTTGTTAAAATGATGATTTTCTTTTATTTGTAGGTCAGACTTCGCAAGTGCCATAATCAACGCAGGACTGAGGTTCATCGGTCCCTCCCCCGCCGTGGTGCAGCGGATGGGAGACAAGGTGGCTGCTAGGAAAGCTGCTATTGATGCTAGTACGTTTATTAATTAATATCTATTTGTTTTTAACATTAATGTTCGTGAACCTTTTTAAATAGGCTCACGCTTGACTACAACTTGCGTTATCATCTACGATCTTGCGCGCTTGCCTAGAAGAAACCGGTTTACTCTCGACTTGAAGACCGACAAATTATAGTTCAAGGGGAATAGAGATTCGGGCAAGGAGTTCCACAGTTGGGCTGTTCGCACGATGAAAGTCGAAGCAAAACGCTTGGTGCGAGTCTTTGGAACCTCAACTGTATAACGGTGCCTCCTTGCCGTGCATCTACTCGTGCGATGGTGAAATGGGGCTGCAGGCTGCAATCTTTAGTTGTACTTAGTAATAGTATAATTCTAACGTACCTACCCACTTATATGCATGATATAGTTAAGAATGTAACGTAGTTTAGATAATAACCAAAACATGAATTGTAATATATATAGATTAAGTTTTTCAGTTAGTAAATAAACATATTTTTACTTTTACTTTTACCAATTTACACATTTGTGTACTTTGATTGCACCATATAATTTTGCCGTTTACACAAAGAAGATACAAGCTAACAATCATTTTCATACACAATTTAACCTTCTTTAAGTGACTTTCAATGAAAAAAAGCGAGCATGGCTCAGCTGTTCCAATGTCTGCTTTTCATCCAGACGCACTCTGGTTCGAATCGAGCCCTACACCAATGACTTGCATTTTTACTTGCTAAAGTTTTTAACTAAATATTTTTTTTGTGCTTTACAGAGGTCCCAATCGTCCCCGGTACAGATGGTCCGGTCAACACAAAGGAAGAAGCAATGGAATTCTGCAAACAACACGGTCTTCCAGTTATATTCAAAGTGAGTATTTTTAATTACTATTGTTCTTATACATTATGTTCCGAAAAACTAAAATGATGATGAAGTTTATTCGTAGCTTTACCTGTATGTTCGTGTATTAATCCATCAACATGTAGAATTAGGAGATGTTATCCAACATTCAGTTAGAAAGACACTGTTCTCAGACAAATTACCGATCATAATACTGACAAATTAAAAAATAATAGAAAAAATTGAGAAAGATGAAAAGTTCTATGCTCAACTATTGTAAAATGATTTAGTAATATACGATGATTGTAACAGACGACATTAAGAAGTGGATAAAACTGATCTATCCGCATTTAAAAAAAACAGCATGGGATCGCAGAAAATTTTGCCTTTTGACCTGCAAACTTCTATTTGAAAATGATGACGATGATTTTAACATTATCATTATTATTTCCCAGGCAGCGTACGGCGGCGGAGGTCGCGGCATGAGGGTAGTTCGAGAAATGAGTGAGGTCGGGGCTTCGTTCGAAATAGCCTCCTCGGAAGCATTGAACGCGTTCGGAAACGGATCCATGTTCATTGAACGGTTCATTGAGAGACCCAGACATATTGAAGTGCAGTTGTTGGGTATGTTTGTTTATCTTGTTCTTTATTCTAGAGTAGACATAAAATAATACGGTTTTTTTTTAAAGATTGTCTACGCTTGTTACCGAGCTAATCCTTAGTAAAAAACCTGTGTATAGTTATAGTTTAATTGACCGACTTCAAAAAAAAAACTTTCAAAATACTTGATAACCTCCTTTTTTTGAAGTCGGTTAAAAAGGTGGTTATCAAGTCTTCTGAAAGATTTTTTTGCAAGTCTTGTCAATATACAGGCGAAAATGTATCTGTTTGTTATGTATCCTCTATCATAAAGTGTGGTGTAGTGGTATAGGCTAATTTCTATTTCAAGACAAGTTAGACGAAACTCCGGAAAACCACTTGCGTTAATTCTACATTGTCATTCCATTATTAACTAACTAACTTAGCATTGCGAACATTGACCGAGTCTCCAGGGACCTTCAAGCGTATGGTATAAGGCACTAGGTACTTGATTTTAAATGTTCTCTGTCCAGGTGACAAGGCCGGCAATGTAGTACATCTGTACGAAAGAGACTGCTCCGTGCAGAGGAGACATCAGAAGGTGGTTGAGATCGCACCCGCGCCGCATCTAGCGCCTGAGGCAAATATACTGTCTTTATATAAGCATAACCAAATTATCCGATCAATTCATAGGAAAAAAGAATAAGTAATATAGAAAAAAGTCAAATGTAATATAATTATTTGTAGTTTTGCGTGTGTTCCGTGCGCAATTTCATACGGACTTGTATAGTAATTTTATGTATCCAATCAAAGATTTCACCCAGTTTCACCTCTCGGAAATTAACCACACTGGTTACGTTGTTATAAAAAATAATAACATACTAGGCTTTTGATTGAATACCTCAAAGATCTTGTATGACTAACTCTTTTTATGTGCAATATGTTTTATTTAAGATTTTTTGAACGAACTCTAATTTAAGAGTTCGTTCACACACAAACACAGAAACACAGTTTCAATTTTATAAAACGATACCGAAATTAATAATATCTATTATATTAAACAATGTTATGTTTTTATTCCCAGACCCGACAGAAGATGGTAGACTGCGCGGTGCACCTGGCTAAGTACGTGGGGTACGAGAACGCAGGCACCGTGGAGTTCCTTCTAGACGACAAGGGGAACTTCTACTTCATCGAAGTCAATGCTAGGTGAGTACAAAAAAACTTACTTATTACTAAGGATTTTTTATTTCATCCCTCTCTTTCCCCTTATTACATTATTATTTTTCAATTCGTCCAAAATTACACAGACCTTAACTCTTAAATTCCCATGACTGAACTAAAAAAACTTACCTACTTATTTTCCAAATCGTCCAAAATTGCATAAAAACATTTACCTGTACCAGTTTGATTGACATCAAGCGATTGACACAACATTCTTTTGTTTAATGAAATGTATAAAAACTGAAAAGAATGCCAACACTCTGGTGTACAGATAACAGGAATTTTCCTAGTGTGAAGTTTAGATGGGTTAAGTCACGTTTTGTAATTTGTTATTAACTTTGATTCTTATGATTATTTCCAATTCAACATATTTTGTTCTACGCATATCGCTAACTTTATTTACAATAATGAAATATAAAAACAAGGGAAGAAAAACTAAACATACTACTTTTAACTACTACAAAAAGGGGCACTTAGAAAATGTTTAGAAAAGCCTAAAGATAATCTAAGTGCTCCAGCCCACTACCAGAGGGCAGCGTGCCCAGCATACTGGCCGCATTACCACGCTGGATGGCAGTGATGATACGTTGAGCCAGAAAAAGGCCAGCATTTTGGTCATGCGTCGCGTCAACCAAGCGCTCCGAGAGGTTTTGGAAAATAGTATGGGCTCCCGGACCCCACGGCCCCAAAGTCTCGACTCCAAAAAGCTCAAATATGTAACCTCGGCCGAGGTTAGCATATTTGCGTCTCTTGTGTTGCTCGGCAATAATAGCCGCCGCTCCAGCCCGACACCGTGTCAAAGACAGATGAGACGGCGCCAATGTGTCGACGCAAGTTGCGTCCCACACAAGGGGCCGACCCAACTTCCAGGGCACAAGAATCATACCGTCAGGTCTTTTTCCATCTTTTTGTACTTGGATTAAACATAAAAAAAAGAAATCTACTTATTACACGGGACCTTGATAGCTTTTGTAAACTCTAACTTTTCCATTCGCAGATTACAAGTAGAGCACACGATCACAGAAGAAGTAACGGGCATAGATCTCGTCCAGTCACAGATCAAAGTGGCGGAGGGCATGACTCTGCCTGAGATGGGGCTCACACAGGACAACATTAAGACACAAGGTAATAATAAATAAATTTCGTTTATTAACTGTTCAAAACTTAAATGGTAGGTTACAGATTATTAAAATATTGGGCTTAGAACTATCATGTATTATTAATATACTTATAAAACTTAGGGCGAATTGTAATGAGCAGTACATTCCAAAATAATGAGTTAAAAATAAACGTCTCATTATTTATGTATGGATAAATCTAACGCTAAATGTCTAATGGTGATATTATGATGACTATTTTATTATTAAAAGTTTCGTTTCGTTTTGAGACATTCTTATCAATATGTACCTAATTAACTCGGTTTTACGTGTAATTTCGCGTATGTTGTTTACGCGTTTCGGGTGTAAAATACGCGAAATTACACGTGAGTGAAAACCGTATTAATTACATATTGATGATATTCCTGTAATCTCGTTTGAGGACTTCATCATCATCATCATCATCAGCCTAATGGGACCCACTGCAAGGCATAGGCCTCCGCCCTCTTACGCCAATACTCCCTGTCTTGCGCTGTTCTTGCCCAGATGTTTCCTTCTAACTTTCTAATATCATCCAGCCACCGTTGCACAGGTCTTCCTACACTTCGCTCACCTGGCCGTGGGTACCATTCATTGAGGACTTATTCCATTCCAAAACAAGCGTGATTCGTTTTTCGCAAAATTGAAAACTTTTCACTCTAAATAGAATGGAAAACAAAGAAACCCTTGGAACTTCTTTGATTATACGGTACATGTCTTGTTCAAAAGATATCAGGTTGGCGTAAGTAATATATCGAGTAAATAGTTTTTAGATATGTTAAATACTACCTTGCCAACTACTAGGTGCAAACAAAATTGTGGAACTCCCTGCCTGACTCCCTGTTCCCCGCGGAATATAACCTTGCAATCTTCAAAGCGAGAGCGAATCGGTTCTTACTGGGTAAGCACGCTCCATCCTAGACCGTAATTATTGCTTACCATCGGGCGAATTACGGTCATATGCAAACCCATACCTTGTAAAAAAAAATAACGACCTTAAATGATGGTGTTCAAATCAGTCAGATATCTATACGAGTATGTGATCTATTTCAGGCTTCGCCATCCAGTGTCGAGTGACGACGGAGGACCCCGCCAACAACTTCCAGCCTAGCACGGGGAGGATAGAAGTGTTCAGGTACAATAATACTTTTATTTACTCATTTATCAGAAACATAGTGTTTTTTTTTACTTCTTTTCAATACTATCAACTTGATAAATAGACTAATTTGTAGTTGCAAGTCTAATACTTATAGAGTTCACTTGAGCTTCAGATTTAGTTGATATTGTGTAAATTACGTTATTAAGAAAAAGTTAATAATGCTATGAAATAACAAAATATTTATGTTTCTATGTATTTCCCTATGTATCAGGTCCGGTGAAGGTATGGGCATCCGGCTGGACTCTGCGTCTACCTACGCCGGGGCTGTCATCTCACCCTACTACGACTCACTGCTTGTCAAGGTAACATACCCCTTATACCCGGCTTGTTAAATAAATAAAAATAATAAATGAATAAAACTAAAATTGCTGCTATACAATATGCGATAAGCTGCTGACCTTCTATCTATTTATCTATACTACCATTATAAAGCTGAAGAGTTTGTTTGTGTGTTTGAACGCGCTAATCTCAGGAACTACTGGTGCGAATTGAAAAATTATTTTTGTGTTGAATAGACCATTTATCGAGGAAGGCTTTAGGCTATATAACATCACGCCGCAACTAATGGGAGCGAAAAAACAATGGACAATCTGGAAAAAACGGGGAAAAATATTCATCTTTGAGGGCTTCTGTTACGTGCGCTGCGAAAATGGTTCAAGATATCAAAAAAATATGTATGAAAGAATTAATGCCCAAAATAACTATTCCACGCGGACGAAATCGCGAGCACAGCTAGTAACTATATATAAACTATCTCCAGGTGATCTCCCACGCGCACGACCTGCCCTCTTCGGCCGCCAAGATGAACCGCGCGCTGCGCGAGTTCCGCATCCGGGGGGTGAAAACTAACATACCCTTCCTGCTCAATGTACTCGAGAACCAGAAGTTCCTCAATGGTAACAGTATAAAAAGACTTAAAAAGATTATTAGAGAATAAGTTAACAGTCAGGATGTTACATCTTATAGACATTTATATGTAGATTGACAATAAGTTTAATTCTACCATCAAATTCTATACACCCTTAGCGTTGGGTTTTTAATTTTCAGCCTTAATAGCTTATAGAAATTTATACGATGGAAAAAATAATGTGATAGTTGTTCTAGCAACCGCGGGTTAATTATATTTAGACTAAGGCAAACCTGAGTTAAAGAAACGGTCTGATTTTGATGCACGTGTAAAAATCAATATATCATATACAAAAGGAAAAGTGGCTACATACAATAAGTAAGGCGGTTCAACCTTAATCGATATAGGTCAATATACATTATGTATCATCAATTTTGCTGAAGAAACGGAATACAAGTTCTTTTTATCTTTTCTAATCCACTAATAAGCCATCTGTGTCTACTACAATGCTACACTCAAATACACTGATGAGCTGGACAATAGTCTATTTGATACAATAAAAACATTGTCTAGACATCAAAACTACACAAAGAACTAACTAAACTCTAGACTACATTATTATCAGATCTATCTCCACATTCCAGGCGCCGTAGACACCTACTTCATAGACGAGAACCCCCAGCTCTTCATGTTCAAGGCGTCTCAGAACAGAGCGCAGAAGATCCTCAACTATCTCGGCCAAGTGCTGGTCAACGGCCCGGCAACACCCTTGGCCACCAACATACCGCCGGCTGACGTCAAGCCTTACATACCGCCTGTGCCGCTGGGTGAGAATAATTTGATATTTATAAAATAAAACTGATATATTAACTGGATAAATGTGTAATGTACATTCTTTGCAGCCATTTCTTTGGATAGGGAAATTTTGAATATAATATTGGGCGAGTTGGAAATTCAGTCAAAACATGTTAGAAAAGACTGACATTAGATACACAAGCATTGTTAGAAGTTCAATTGTTAACCATAAAGAAAAAATTGAACAAAAACGCCTTACATAGAAAACAGAAATAGAAACAATATTTACAGTATTATATTATATTGTTTGATTCTGGACTTATTCATTAAATCAAATAACATGAAAATGAAAAGTATTTCATTTATCTGCATGTGAAGAAGGAAATTGTTCTGATTGTTCATTTATGAATAGGTATCATTTTATTTGATAGATGGAGGATGAAATTTTCGACAAGCAAAAACAGACTTTATGTTATTGTACTAAAGAACGTTTTTGATTTTTTTCCAGTCCGCACTGGGCATGGTAGGTTCACACCAAGTACCTAATATTTGCTGAACATCGCTTAAGATATTTATTTGCATAAAAGCGATGTTTTCTGTGCAGCTTTTGCCTTTTAAATATATATTTTGGAACACTAAATGTTGGAGCACGGGATTATTTTTTAATTTACATGAATATACTTATTTATATTATTCCTATTTATAACTAAAATTTCATACTTCATGATTGTTAAACTTTTGCAGTGGTGAACATTTTTGTGTAGTCCAATTCTGAATCAAATTACTTATGCACAATTATAAATCACTTACGATACCTTCATTCAATTGATCCCTCGGATAGTCATTCGAGAGTTCATCCCATATTTCCTTAGAACATACATAACACACACAAAAATCATCACCACTGTCACCTTCTTTAACAAACTTTCCCCCAAAATATGAATCCAAATATTTCAATATATATTAGTGATTTAATTTTCCTTATTGTGTGTTTTTAATTATTTTTTGGTGACGCGACATCCGCCATATTTTTTCGCACTCCATAACAGCATTCGACACTGCCATTGTTACACTAAACCATGTTTTTCAGACCTTTCACCTGAAGCTATTAAAAGACAGGAACAAACGGGTGAAAATACAGGTAAGGACATTTGCATTGTAGTTTGTGTTGTAGTATCCGTATTCATGGAAAAGTTAAAGGTACAAGTTAGTAGTTGCAAAGCTTTATAAGCTCTCGGAAGATAGACATTAATGTAAACTGCTTACTACAGCATAATATATGTACGTACAGTCAAGAGAATCTTGTATCTTTCTCGTTCTTCTACGTCTAGTGCGAACTTCTGAGAGCTTACACGGTTTTGCGTTGAGTAAAGTTATTGTGAAAAATACTATTTTCATATAGACATTAGATACTTCAAAAAAAGTAATGGTTCAAGTTGAATATATTTGACATCAAATACTCTGCACGGTGAACTAATTGATCACTTCAAAGATAAATATGACTCATTGACTCCACAATATAACTGCAAATGCACTTTCAAAACTACATACATATAAACACATTTAATAAAACAGTTGTCAGTTCAAACCCAATGCACTTCAGTTCCATATTAAAACCAGCAAACGAATAAATCGTCATTATAAACCAAATTATATCTAGCACATACATAGCACAAGCGTTTGCTTAGTGGCGTCTTGTGATTTCTCCAAGAATATTTACATATCTTTTGTTTAGCACAAGTTTAATAAAATTTCAAAACACATATTGTATTGTGCTGTCTTTTGTTTTCCTGTCTTCTCTTATCATTCACACATTCTTCAAATTCTATTTCCAACCTTCCAGCGGTTCAACCTCCGCGAGGTTTCAAACAGATCCTCAACGAAGGAGGTCCCGAGGCGTTCGCCAAAGCAGTCCGACAGAACAAAGGTCTATTACTAATGGACACTACATACAGAGACGCGCACCAGTCTCTGCTCGCTACTCGAGTGAGGACGCACGACCTGCTAGCTGTCTCGCCTTACGTCGCGCACAACTTTAGCAACCTGTACTCGCTTGAGAACTGGGGTGGAGCCACTTTCGATGTTGCTCTCAGGTAAATGTATAAACTTAGCGAATATCCACTTCCTGTCTCGTATTTTTCATAGTACAAAATATGGGAGCATTTATATAACGCGCCAAATTTTTTGTGACTACCCTTATTTACCCACAAAATTCTTTGTCATTGTGATGAAAATGCACAGACTTATCATTGTCAATTTGTAAAAATGTTCAGATCAGGAAAACTGGGAAAATTAACAACTAAAGAACCATGAAGACCTTGACTTCGAAATGATCTATGTTTTCACCGAGAGAATACCCTTCAATATCCAAACAAATCGTATTGAAATAAATATACATACGCGAATTCTAATTATATAGCTAATGTCCTTTAAATTGTGCAAGCTATTTTTAACCTTATAGCCATATAATTACATACCCATTTCCCGCGGCAGGTTCCTGCACGAGTGTCCGTGGGAGCGTCTCCGCGCCATGCGGCGCCTGATCCCCAACATCCCCTTCCAAATGTTGCTGCGAGGAGCCAACGCGGTCGGGTACACCAACTACCCGGATAATGTGGTCTTCAAGTTCTGTGATATGGCCGTGAGTTCATTTTAACAGACTTATTAAAAGAGGAGGTGATATCATGCTTTTTTGCCACTTTGACTTTAACGTGCATTCTTTCAGGGTTTAATCTACCCCGATATCGAATTTCATTCAAGTCTGTTTAGCTGTACAATATAGAATGTGCTAGCCCTTAATTTCTTGTCTGAATTTAAGCAAATACATTTTATACATACAACATAATTTATCAAATTAGGATTTTCATAAATTACGATAGGTAGGTACGAGTATATCAAACTTCCAACAAAATAGAAACATAGTATATAGTATAATCTATCAATCAGATGCTTAAAACATGCGGTGTGGCTGTAGATATGACGATACTTTATTCTTCTTCTTATCGAATGAGAGTGGCCAACTCTGGTGTCGAGAGTTTATCAAGCCGCCCTAAGGGCCTCTGACATGGCTTAACGACTGCCGTACTAGACAAACAGCTGATACTCCATTAAACAGTCATCATTCAATCCAGTGCTAAAACCATCAACAATTCCAGGTCCAAAACGGCATGGACGTCTTCCGCGTCTTCGACTCTCTCAACTACCTTCCCAACCTGATCCTCGGTATGGACGCAGCCGGCAAGGCAGGCGGAGTGGTGGAAGCCGCCATCTCATACACGGGGGATGTGTCCGACAAGAACAAGACCAAATACGACTTGAAATACTACCTCAACCTGGCTGATGAACTGGTCAAGGGAGGGACTCACGTGCTGGGGATCAAGGATATGGCTGGACTGCTGAAACCACAGGCTGCTAAGTAAGTATTAAATGACTATAAAAGCTCTCTAATTTCTTTAATTGGCCAGTTATATAGCCAATTGCGATATCGTTAATGTTACTTAAATAATAGTGCAAGTTTTATCCAAATCTGTTCATAAATGTCTGAATAAGAATGGACGAAAATAATCTAAAATTTACGAGAAACCACAATAAATATATTTTTTTGCCGGTAATTAGTACGAATACATAATGTACCTACGTACCTACTAGGTATCTTCTAGGTAAGCGTGTTACACCCAAGGCTGCAGCAAAGCTGTAGTGAAACGCAAACCTACGTAAAAAATAGTGTCTCTGATTTAAGAGTTTTTTTTCTTTAAATCGGGATTCTAATGTTTAAAGTTGACACAATTTGACTGGCCTTTTAGCTAGGTTAGTGACTCCAAATGGTGTAGGTAAATACATACTTACATTTCAATTAAAAAAAACTTATCTTTCTCCATCCACAGACTGCTAATCTCAGCTATCCGCGACAAGCACCCCGACGTGCCCATCCACGTGCACACACACGACACGTCCGGCGCGGGTGTGGCGTCCATGCTGGCATGTGCTGAGGCGGGTGCTGACGTGGTGGACGTGGCGGTGGACTCCATGTCGGGGCTCACCTCGCAGCCCAGCATGGGCGCCGTGGTGGCTAGCTTGCAGGGCACCAAGCTGGATACTCGTGAGTCATATATATTTAGTAATAGTTTTTTATTTACACGAAGTAGGCTTACGTTTAACTATAGCCTGCCTGATGTTAAGCACCACTATACTCTAAGATGTAGCACGCTTGCCTAGAAGAAACAGTTGATATGACCTTGCTATCATACGCTGACGTGGCGAACGTCACACTTGACTTCATGACAGAACTATTGACATCCCTAGCATGAATGCCCATGATAAATGAAATTGGACTCATGAGCTATTTGCACACGCTTTATAAGTTTTAGTATCAATAAGACTATAAACATTCTACAACCATACTTTATCATAGTAGTTTAGGTACTTTGAGTGGCAGATTCGTATCCGATCCAAAAGAATACCTCTTCTTACCTGATATCAAAATATTTGTATTAAAAACTGCGGTTCATAGTCTTGCAATTGTAAAACCACATATTTCAACTACAAAACTTTCAAAATTCCAACTTGTTTCGCAGACATCCCCCTGCAGACAGTATCCGAGTACTCTGCGTACTGGGAGCAAGCGCGCACGCTGTACGGCCCGTTTGAGTGCACTGCCACCATGAAGTCCGGGAACGCAGACGTGTACCTGAACGAGATCCCCGGGGGACAGTACACCAACCTGCAGTTCCAGGCCTTCTCGCTGGGGCTGGGCACCCAGTTCGAGCAGGTCAAGAAGGCATACAGGTCAGTTGCACACTACACGACACAGAGGGGTTGATCAGCTTTGTAGTTTGAAGACGTTGAAAGGCTAACTAACAGGTCACTTACCTCAAAAATAATGGTGGAAGGCATACAGGTCAGTTGTTAATTGGAGACACGAATCAGAGGGTATTTGGTCAGTTTTGTAGATTGAAGAAGTTGAAAGGCTAACAGGTCACTTTTAACCTTTACCTGAAAAATAGTATTTTGTTTTTTTTAAGACAGTTGCACAAAAATCATCTTCATTGAGTTGAATTCCTCATCATTGAGGATTGTGACTCCCAGAATTCTTAAAAATTATTCATTAAAAAAACGTACAAACACCAAATGTAACCCTTTTCCAGTGAATTCTTTTTTTTAGTTGGAACCCTGATCCCCGTCAGATTGGGTACCTCGAAGAAATCGCTTTGAGCGATAAGGTCGCCAATTAGGACTCTAAGTTTAAGTTTTGTGTGTTTCACTGGGTTTATTCCTGTTTGTTGGTATCTTTAATAAAGTGTTTTCTATCTTTCTATAATTCCAAACCAAAAAGAAACGCCAAACTGTAGAATATTGTTTTTCTCAATAGATCTCACTGATTGTGACACCAGCAAATATCTTCATCACATTTCTATATCAGTTGTGGCACTATTTTTAAAGTTTTTTTGTTTCTGTTAGACTTTTTTCTATGTGTGTTTCAAAGAGTTTTATCTGTCTATCTATCTATATCTATCCACATTCTAAAATTTTCTTATGTTCCATATATCAACCCATCCCTGTTTCCATCCCAGAGAGGCCAACCTCCTCCTGGGCGACATCATCAAGGTGACCCCCTCCTCCAAGGTGGTGGGCGACCTGGCGCAGTTCATGGTACAGAACAAGCTGAGCGCCGCCGACATAGAGGCGCGCGCGGAGGAGCTCTCCTTCCCCAGGAGCGTGGTGGAGTTCCTGCAGGGAGCCATCGGGATACCGCACGGGGGCTTCCCGGAGCCACTGAGGTATGTGATATATGATAATCATAAGAAAATAAATAATTTTAATTTTTAGTTGGAAATTTTCACTTAATACTTACTGTTAAAAGTTTCGTGAGACATTCTTATCAGTATGTAATTATTTCGGGTGTGATGACACCCATCGTCAGAACGTACATTCTGAACGCGGAATCGCGTAAATAACATACTCGAAATTACACGTGAGTGAAAGCCATTCTAATTACATATTAACATTATGTAATATTAATGTGTGACGAGACATGATTGATGCCAACTCTTATTATTAATGTAATAAGTTTGTTGTAATTATTTATGTTTATAAATGATATCTATCTATCAGGCTTGAAACTTAAACACTAAATATTAAATTTAATAACTTTTGATTCCTAACTACGTTAAATTTATTAACCTAACCCTCATTTGTAAATTTACTATATTGCTACATAACTAAATAACATGTATAACGGGAAGACGTTGGTATCCGGGATACAGATGTTTCTCGTCCGGACGCCAACACACCGCGTGCAACTTTGAAATTAGATTATAAATATTATCTTTTCTTAGTTTTTAAGTACCAATTGTATGAAACCAATAAAAAAAATTTTTGAGTTTGAGTTTGAGTTTTGAATGATCAAGGTACCGTTACTAGACATAATTTTAGATAAATAGATAGATAGATAGATAAAGATAAAGGTACTGTTTTATCCATTGTTACCTTGGATACAAGCTAACTCTGTATGGTATGTCCTAGATCAAACTTTTAACTATCTCATCACGATATTCCATCAAAATTGGCTCAGCAATTTAATGGTAGCAGTAAAGATAGCTGTTGAAGAAAAAGCTACCAGCTATCCTATTTGTCTCCTCTGTAACACAAAAACGTTTCAGAATTTCTTAACAAAATTGTATTAATTCATTCTTTAATTTAATTTCCCAGGTCTAAAGTACTGAAAGACATGCAGCGGATAGAAGGCAGGCCCGGCGCCGAGCTCGCGCCGCTAGACTTCGGGAAACTCAAGGCTGAAATACAGGAGACTTACCCCCATGTAAGGAATATTTACATTCGTAATTGGCCTTTGACAGGATCGCGTTACCGCCACAACTGTCTCTTACAAAACAGCAGGGATTTTAATTAGCGTATTAACTGAAGAAAGTGTTCACGAAGGAAAATGCACTTTGCTTATTTGGCGCTTGTTTTAATAGTAGAAGCAATTTTTTTATTAATTAGTGAATGCTCGCGGCTCCGCCCGCTCCGCCCCTATACCTACTATTAAACAAAAAAATCAGTGTGTGACTCAGCGGCTCTGCTTTTCATCCAGACGCATCCTGGTTCGAATCCGGATGACTGGTATTTTCGAGTTATGTGTGGATTTGCACTCGCTTAACAGTGAAGGAAAACGTCGTGAGGAAACCGACATGTTAAAAACCACAATATCCGAGGACATGTGTCATCCGTGGAAGGACCTGGGCGCCCACCACGAGCCCACGCCCACACGCTGCGTGGGAGTCACGACTCTCAGCCCTGAGGAAATACAACTTAAGACTCAAACTCAAACTCAAAAATGTTTATTGGTTTCATACAATACTTAAAAAAACTAAGAAAAGATATATTTATATCTAATAACAAAGTTGCAAGCGGTGTGTTGGCATCCGGACGAGAAATATCTGTATCCCGGATACCAACTTCTATAGAGATATTTATTTATAATGGTATGTTTGTATTGCAGGTATCAGACCTAGACGTGATGTCAGCCGCCATGTACCCGCAGGTAGCTAACGACTACTTCCGCATCCGAGACAAGTACGGACCTGTGGAACATCTCGACACTAAGACTTTCCTTGTTGGACCCTCTGTGAGTACATTCTAAAAAAATCTTGCTATTTGAGCCTTTTGTAAGATTCAGTCTAAATTATACAGGACTTAAATAACTAGTGGCTTAAGATCTCCAGTACTTTCGCGAGTTTTAAAATTAGCTGAATGATTTCAGCTGTTAGGTGTAATAATTGACGAACGTCTCACGTTCAAGGAACACATTACACTCCTATCTAAAAGAGTCAGAAAACTAATTCACGTCATGAAAGCTTTAAGAAGCTGTGCAACTAAACAAATACTTCGCATAGTTTATACATGTCTCTGTGAATCAATACTCTCGTATTGCATCACCACATGGGGAGGAGCCGGTGGTACCAATATGATGGAAGTGGAGAGAGCTCAAAGAGCTGTCCTCAAGGTTATGCTGAAAAAACCATATAGATATCCCACAGACGAGATTTATACAGAGACAGGAGTATTACGCGTGAGGCAACTGTACATTAAAAAAGTAACGCTTGCAATGCATAGAAGCGCCCTCGTGAAGACTACAACTGGTTCGCCTAGAAGAAGACCCCCTTGCGCTGTACAATCCAGAGTAAAGACAGCTTTCGCACAGCGTCTCCCAGAGTTTCGCTTTCCATTTATCTATAATAGAATGTCAAAACTTTGCAAAATCAACGGAAAAACTGTAAAAGAATGCAAAACAATCATACAAGAATATTTATCATCTCTCACTCACACTGAAACAGAAGATATACTTAAGATAGTACAGTAAAAACAACCCTTCCCACTCTCTTCCTTCCATTTTCTACATGCACACGCAAACACACATACACATACCTACACACACATTCACTCACACACTCACACACATACACATAGTTCAAACCCATAGTTGTAACCTAATCTTACCCAGTTCAAGCTTTTACACAGTCATTTCAATAAAAGAAAGATTGAGCCAGTTTTATTTAAATAATATGTAATGTAACCTAGAATTTAACTTTTATAAGTTATAATAAGTTATGTACAAATTATGTTTTATGTAATACTTTCAGTTAATAAATAATTTTGTATTTGTATTTGTATTTGTTCTTACATGTTGTACTTTTGGTAGTCTAAAATTTTTTGCGTGGAACTACGCGAAAATTTGTAGACTACCAAAAGTTATGTAAAACGGAGCTACTTCTCCGTTAGCTACTTGTAACTTTTTCTGTGTATACATGTATAGGTTTTTTAACTATAAGGATTCGTTGCATTTACATGGAATGGATGTAAGTGAAAATAATAATTACTAGCTGAAAACTTACGTCTTTCCGCTATTCAATAGTATTCAGGCAATATAATCTATGCCTATGGTTGAATTCCCTATCAAATAAAGAATCCAAAAAGCCAATTGGCCAATCCAAAAGGCCAGTTGCAATCCGTCCGATATATTTTAATGTTGCATTAATGATATCTAACAAAGGGCGATTGATAAACAAGCATTCTTTTCAGGTTTTTGACTAACATTTTTACCTATCTTTATACTTAATTTACCCATTATTAATTACTGTTTTATTTTGTCCAGGTGGGTGAAACGATAGAAGTAAAGATCGAGCGCGGTAAGACGCTCGACATCAAGACGCTCGCCGTGTCGGAGGAGATGACGGCTGCGGGGGAGCGGGAGGTGTTCTTCGAACTGAACGGGCAGCTGCGCTCCGTGTTCATACGGGATGAGAATGCTAGCAAGGTGGGAATAGCTAATATGATACTAGCACACGTAGGGCGTAAAAAGTAGCCTATCTATAGTAAATTTGGCTATAGACAGGCTACTTTTACTAGAAAATGTATAGCTGAAAATGTATCATTAATGATGGTGTTGATACTGTTAAAAGCTTATTACCGAGGGAACAATCTATCAACAGTGTTTACCAGTCAGAACCGACCATTAGGCAGAGAATCGGTCAAGGGATAAACAAAAGTAATAAAATGTACCTAAAATCGTAAAATTGTAATAAAATGTTGTGAAAGAAAAGAGGCAGATTAAAAAGTAGTTAGGAGCATTGGGGTGAAATGATAATTATAACATGTTGTTTATATTCTCAGGAGATGAAGATCCACCCGAAGGCAGTGAAGGGCAACAAGGACCAAGTTGGAGCGCCCATGCCGGGCACTGTACTCAGTAAGCTAATCCATCTTTTAATAATATAATTTACTAAAAATCATCATCAATTCTTGCAATAACTTTTGCCAGCAATTTTACTGGAAACTAGAGAGGTATTAACTTTTTAATAAAATCTCTAGTCTGTTATTTAAATTAGCACGTGTATTCTGCCAAATCTGGTAGATCGAAAGACAACCCCTAAAATAGGAAACATGACTATACTATACTCCGTCAAGTGACAAACATATAACTCTCTTCGGGTTATATTCTTGATTACTGCTCCCGAATTAATTAATTGGGGAAGTATAGTTCAACAACAATTTGTTTCTCTTATATTAATCATTTTAAAAACGTGTAAGAAAAACAAAACCCTTTTCGACTAAACAGTTGCTAAAATAAGTCTATCTATATATATAAAACTCAAAGGTGACTGACTGACAGTGATCTATCAAAGCACAGCCCAAACCACTGGACGGATTGGACTGAAATTTGGAATGAAGGTAGATGTTATGACGTAGGCTTCCGCTAAGAAAGGATTTTTGGAAATTCCACTTTTAAAGGGGTGAAATAGGGATGCAAGTTTTACTTTTTAATGCGAGCGAAGCCGCGAGCACTTACTAGTTTATATAAGACCGTTTACATTTATACTTTATTCGCAGGTGTGAAAGTAAAGGAAGGCGACAAGGTGGAGAAGGGCCAGCCGCTCGCCATCCTGTCCGCCATGAAGATGGAGATGGTGGTACAGGCGCCGCGCGCCGGCACCGTGCGCGCGGTAGAGATACAGAACGGACAGAAACTGGAGGGGGACGACCTTATATGTACTATCGAGTGAGTGTATGTATGTTTTAGATAAACTTGGATGAATTAGACAATCAATATTTCAGAATATGTCACACAACGCCCCATACACATACTAATACTAATTTAATATAATTCAACCAATTTTTTTATGTACCTTAACTCTCGACACCAAAGTTGACTCTTCATTCGATTATAAGAAGTTGTTTATGTGTTGGGAAATTTACAGGGATGCTTCACATAAATCGTGTCAAATCTCAAAGATAAATAAAAAATTAGATTTTTGTATAACTTATTGTATTTTCTGTCTAATTCATCCGAATATCTAATATAAATGGTCCTTTAAAACTGTAGACGCGGAAATGTATTAATTGTGATAAATGTATCGAATTTGGCAATGTTCTAATTGTTACTTGAGTTAAGTTTGTTTGAAATATGCTTTCCAAAACATGATTGAATTTGTTAATGTGTAAAAGAGATTTTCAAATATTTAATAAGCAATTTATGTGTTTAAACGTTTACTTAAAAAGACAATTTTTTTATTTGTTGATGGAAAAATCATGTAAATTTTTTTTTATACAATTATGATGAAATATAATACAGTTTAATGTATTGTATCCTTAAAATCGTGTGATAATTCAGCGCTATCAAATAGTGTCAATTTTCAGTGACTTAAATCTTGAATTACGGTACAAAAATATATTTACTGAAGTTTTGTATATTAATAAACGTGCATCACAATTATTCAGCCATTTAATAAGTGAAATTAATTATCTAAATAAGAAGTCACATCACTATAAGTATAACTCATTTTTACTGTAGTTTCTAAAGCTACAATAATATACCTATTTTATTTACATAATGATACTTATATTAAACAATTCAAAATCATCATCTCAATTTTTTACTATTTCTGTTAAAATATAGGTATTTCTGAAATTGTAAGTGAAAATTTTCGATATTTTTATTAATTTTACGACATGTTAGCTTGTGAGTTAATTTATTTTGTAATTCTGGTGCTCATATTGTTATTTCATGTTTGTTATTTTTTATCATTTATTTAATAAAATGTTTTTGATATTAAATCTGTTTTGTTTATTTATGTATCATATTATTATGAATGTTATATTTTCACGCTAACTTAGGTATAGCAAAACCGTAGCCGAAGTTTTGAATTACAATCCCGAGATTATGTACCTATATCACTTGACAAATTGCATTATATTGGAGTACAGAATACTCAAGATCTACGAGAGATCTTAAGGGTGCGCTAGTCGGCTTTTTTGCCATACAACTGTAATCAAATGATGACTCTGTTGTTTGATAACGTTCGTTTAAAGTTGAGCATATTATCGATTTGTTTTGGTGATATCTATGTCTATAGCTGCTATAATTGAAAAATAATAAGGTATTTAAAAGGTGATGGTGGCCCAAAATATTACGTAATTTTAACGCACTAGATGGAATATGAAATTTCAAAACAATAGAGTCATAGTTTGCTTCTTTAAAAGTTTAAATACCTTTATTTTAAATTACAACTTTCGGTATTGTTTTCAGGAGAACTTGAATTCTAATAGCTTACTCGTAATTTTTAAGCGCTCGTTTCAACCAGACTTGCATTTGTATCTCACTTCAAATGTTCTATTCGTGAGGGCAGTGGGCATTCGATTAGTTATACACACAGTCATACTCGCATATCTCTTTCTTGTAGAAATAGCAAGCAAATTACCTCCGCCCACTAACGAGTTCGAGTCGGCGACTAGCGGAACCTTATGGAGAAAGTATTAGTGTAGTGTACCCTTAATAAAATATATCATATATTATTAAACGTATATTTTCATTGTATCAATCACTTATACAATGTATTTTTTAAGTTTAATTAACATTTATGTGAACAACTATAGAAACATTTTAAGAACAATCGTACTTAACAACAATATTTAATTAAATATTTATCATAGAGGGGGGCTTAAGTTGATGGTATTCGAAAACGTAAACCTTAAATGTGAGTAAAATCTAAAGTTGTCTGATATCGCAAAATAACAAGACACATATTTACTTTAATTTGAAAGTAAATGCATAGCAATATGACCAAAAAAGTTATAAATTCTGTACAGATATTTTACAATATCTCCTGTATAAAGAAAATTTACAGGGGTTTTCCCTTTAGGTTTAATCTATAACCATAAATCACTAGATTCGATATAAATATTTTTGTACAATTTACCAAAATATTATATACATGACCAGAATAATATAGGTAATTTTAAACCACACTGGCATTTTAATTTTAAGCTCATTAAATTGGAATTAAAATAGAAACCAGGACAGATTAATCGAAAAGCATTTGTTTACCAATTAGGTTTGCACTTGACCATTATTTCTCTTTTTACGTGCTTTTTAATCTTATTATCAGGGATATCATAATGTCTCTGATAATAAACGATTCTCAGATATTTTAACATATTTTTGCTTTTTAAACATATTTTTGCTCAGAAAAAAGATAAATCTCGAGCAAAAAATAGCCTCGACTTGTAATAAATAAATGTGTCTGAAAACAGGATGCAGTGACGTTTGCAATCTTTAGTTTACATTCTAACTCCATCTGATGAGCTTGGAATTAAAACGCCGAGCCACTGTGAAGAAATGAACTAAGTTAACTGAAACAGATATTTTTATTGTATCACACAACATAATGATACTTTTTTAAAGTCTCTCAATAGAAAACAAACGCATCTAGTATCAGAAATGGCGCCCTTATAGCTATGAGCGACATCTTCCAGGCAAGCGTTAAGTCAAACTAGTCAAACTGTCAGCTTTTAGTTCTGTATCAGACAGAGAGATAAAATGTATTCTTTCAAATTGTATCTGTAGGTAAATACATAAGATCTCACAGTGGCTCATGTGTGTACGAATTCCAAAAAAAAAATATCTCTACATCAAACAATGAGACAAGGTAAGACAAGTTTAGTAATACAGTAACTTTTAATCAAAATAAATTCGATAATACACAAAAAAGTGCGGGGAAATCCGCGTAAAGACGTTTGTAGCAAAGTACAATAATTTCGACTTATAAATAATATTGACAAAGAAAAAGTATCGAGAAACTAAATTTAATGGCCGATCAACTAATAACTAGCCTCTGGAATCAAGTAATTGGAATTGGACAGTAGTAAATCATCAAACCCTAGATAAAAAAACACAGTAAAGAAATAAAAAAAAAAAGATTCCAAGTAGTTTTCTTAAATATTTTTAGGAGGCAACAAAAAGGCTACTTAGGTTTATTCTGTTAAGATTTGTGAGTATGGAAAAAAATGCGGTGAAAGATGTATTTTAAATATAACGTAAGTATTACTACTATAAATCTAAGTACATTTCAAATAAGCTACCATGGAAATTGTCTTAGATGTATTATTATACTTATTTACTATCTACTTTTATAATTCTACAAAAAGTTACTTTCAAACTAGGATATGATTGATGCCTTAATAACGAATCAAATAAAAAAATAGTTGGCTAAGGCCAGTCAACATTTAGTCTTAGAAAAAAAAATAGAAGTTTACTTATATCTTATAAAGTTATACACATTGTAACGTGTTCCTAAACCTGAAAAACAAGTTTTCAGATCTGTATATTTGTTTATAAATAAATGGCTATAAACTTAACACGTATTTCTTACCAAATTGTAAGTAAAAACGTTTATATTAGATAATTAGTTACCTACTTTACTTACAAAACAATGAAAGATTTCTTACCAAGAATTTGGTAGTAATTTAGCTGTTATCATCAGAAGAATGTAACAAAGATCTACGAAATAAAATGTTTTCGACAAATCAGCAAAGTCGTATTTAAAAGATGGTATTCACTGGGTTTTATTACAAACCATGACTTAACTATTAGTCCAGAACTTTCCGTTTTTAGTGTCCGAAAAATTTCTGTCTTCTGTCATAATAATAAAACTGTGAAAATGTTACCAATGATAGTTGGTAGTGGCTCTGCCTTCTAATCTAGGATTGCGGGTTCGATTCCCGCATAACACAAGTAATTACGAATGTTAAAATTTGTAATTACTTGTGTTGAGTCTGGTCGTTTCTATGTATAATAAGTACATGTATTTACAAAAAAAGTGTATATGTATTATATCCGTTATCTAGTACCCATGATACAAGCGTAAGCTTAGTATGGAGCTAGATGGCGCTGTGTGAAAAGTCCTGAAATATTCATTTATTTATTTCAAAGTTCTAGACTAATATTTAATCCACGTTTCGTAATAAGACGGACAGATTTGTATCTGACAGAGCAATTTTTATAGAAAAAAATAATAATTAATATTCCGATCGTTTAGAAAAATGAAATATTTTTACTAAAATCTTTTTTTTCTACTCTATACAGTCAGGTATATCATCTAAAACACCACCTTAATCAATCTCCCCGGGATGCAGCAGGGACCTGTCCACCAGCGTGCTGGAGAAGTCAGCAAAGTCCTGCATGTCCTGCCTGTCTTCTAGATCTGTGATGGAGGTGACGGAGTTCTGGTCGGAGAGGCTGAGGCTGGTGTCTGTGTCCTCGCCGTAGCAGCGTCGCTTGTGGTCGGAGGGGAAGTTGTGGTGGGAGTGCTCCACGCGGATAGCTTGCATTGTGTTGCTGGAATAGAAGGAAATTGTATTTAAAAATCTATATATATCATTATTAACCATTATTTAACAGTACTCTGCTTTATCTAGAGACAAATTTAGGGACAAAAAACACATCTGAAATGTTATTTTAACACTATGAATTAAGTAAATGATCTGAATTCTGAAAGTAGCATTATATAATATTAGGATACATTGCAGAAACGTAATTGAAATTGGTTAATGACGCCACTTTTTATAGCAATACCGTGAGGGCCAATGTATATAATTTACAGATATGTTTACAGCCTTATTCAATCTGGATTTAAAACCAACATGCTATATAAATCTCGTGACGATTGGTTACGTTCGAATTTCCGTATAAAATATAAATGTTGTATAGTAAGACTCAAAAACCAAAAGAATCTGAGGAGTTAAAACTTTGTATGAAAATTATGTAAGAGCAAGTGCACCTTAAGTCAAGTCAATGTTAGTATTTTAGTAGTGAATGTAGACCCTACCTACCTAGTCTTCCTGAGCACCGGCCTGCCCATCTCTACTTGCAGCTCCAACGAGTACAGTTTGGCCAAGGACTCCAATTTCTCTTTTTCTTCTGGGTCTTTCAAACTCGGCAGCTTAAGCTCTGTCTGACAAGAGTCTTGTAGAAACTTAGATAGTTGTTCATTGGCTGCACTGAGGATGAGTAGACCAGGTCTCTCTTCTCTGATTCGTCGGCAGCCAGCTCTGATTTCCCTGACTTCACCAACCGCGTTGTTTCCCATGGAATGTTCGCTATAATAGTGATCGCTTTGCGGGGATTTCTCGCTCTGGTTCAGATCGCTCGACGACGTTTTTTGAAGCGAGAAGTTAGTTCGCGGCGCCGGTGCGAACGGCTCGTCTTGTCTCTCCTGAAACGCCTGGAACGAGTGAAAGAAGGTTTCATTCGCGTTCTGTCCGGACACGCCGGCGTTTTTAACGTCACTGAAGCTCGTAAAGGAGGAATGTGGCTGCAGTATGTCTCTGTTCTCTTTTAGAATGTCTTCTTCGACGTCTACGACTGTTTTTGAGTCGGACATCATGGCGTCATCGTCGTTGCCAGAGTCGACTTTAGGTCGTTTCTTTTTGAACCTGTTCTTACAACTCGCCCAGCCGCTTTTCGGGAGCATTTTCTCTTTTTTCAGTCGCTTGGGGGGGGGCATGTTGCTGACGGATTTTGGGGAATTGTTGTTGACAGTCTTTGAAGTTTTGAAGGTGAGGCTCTTGTTGAACACCTTGAGCTCCTCTATCCCGGGCCAGTCTGTGAGCTCGTCGTCTCCCTCGCGGTCGCTGTCGTTAGTGACGACTCCGTCCGAGTCACTGCTGCTCAGTGAGCTGGAGTCGTTCCCCACACACTCCATGCCTATACCGCAGTCGTCAAACAACAGAGGATTTCGCAAAGCGTTCGGTGGATGAGTCTTGTTCAAATTATGCTTATATTTTCTGGAATACTTGCCGTCGAAGTAGTGTTTGCTTGTGGACGCGTTAAAGAACGGAGGTAAGTCTGTCGCTACTTTATACCCCGTCATTTTGGAGAGTGTTGGAGTGCCATTCTTCGAGTTTTTGTATACGAAATTAAAACTTGAGCTTCCTGGCAAGGATGGAGTGTTGGTGAATGTTGAAGAGGTGTCTTCTACATTCTGTGATTTGAGAATAATCTTGCTGGGTTGTACGACAGGTTCCTTCTTCTTATCGTCGTATTTCCTAGTTTTGAAATCATGTTTAAAGAAGGGTGACTTAGATGAGCAACCTCCACTGAAGGACCTCTCTCTCATTTCACACATATCTTTGTCTCTGTTTGACCATTTTCGCTTCCCGCAAAATGCGTTCCTGAAAATTTTAGAAGATTACATACTTAGAACTTATAAATCCTGTATTTTACAATAGAAAAAATGTAATAATCATATTTAAATAATGCTGGTAGGTATTGTGTAAAAATGCTCTGTCTTAGACCATAATTATATCTATCCATCAGGCTAGGTAATTGTAAGTGTGCTAATCAAATTGTAGTGCCTTTGTAAATACCTAATTACACAGATTTCTACTCTACTAAAGTTTTCGCTTATGTCATTAATGGTTTTATACAAAATATTCAAACACACACAATTCATATTTACCGCCAATCTCAACACTCAATTAATCAGGGAAGGAATCAAATCAGGTAATTATAAATAATTAATTGTTTCATCATACAACAGAAAGAAAATATAATATTATTTAAATAATTGTAAGAATCATGTTTTTGAGTACTAAAAACATTTTTATCAATAAAAATAACAGTGAAAGTTCATATATATACTCGTCCACACATTAATTAAACACAATCTCAATGGTTACTACTGAGCTACTACTACTAATGAGCTAAGAATGGTTAAGTCTGTGTGTTTATCTGCTTAATAAAGTGTAGGCTCTTCTAGCATAGTTATATTGTACATAAATAAGAATTATGGGTTGTGGTACCTACTACTTTCGTTTTGTAAATACCTACCTTTACATAGAAAAAACATGGTACTCATTACAGAGTCTCTCAACATACAATGAACAATATGTGCATAAAGTTTCTTATACAGACAAAAATTTATGGTTTCACAGTTGATAGAACCAATTTGCATGAATTTGGGTATCAAGATATTGTAAAAAAAACTCAGGATAAACTCATATCCTACTATAGATCCCAGAGTAACTCATGTAACACTGCAGGATACTGCAAGATATTTAACATATTAGGAAGTGGTTACCGTTCTGTCTTGAGAGGTATTTTTCCTTTATTTACTTGAATGACCGGAACAATCACTTGATCTTGGAGGGTGATAGAGATGGGCTAGAAAATAATAACTGCTAATGAAACACAGGTATTGGAAAACAATTACTCGTAATAAATACAAGGAAAGACATGGTAATTTTTTTCTGAGATATTCCAACTTGCTAAAGTTTATTGCTTATTTGTTTGCCATTCTCAGTAATAATGCTGAGCTTGGATAGATCATAAATTATGTATGTAAGTATGTACTGTAAGTTTTAGTACATAATTAGGTAGATTAGGTAGTGTGTATGCATGATTTCATAATATATTTGTTGATACTCTTAGTAGTTCTAATAAAGAATCTCTGACACTTTGCTAGTATTAAAACAGAATAAGAAAGTATAGATTTTATTTGTAAGTAAGTAAATAAAATAGGATAGTAAGTGGAATAGGATTTGAGCCTCACCTCTGTGCTAACACTGAGAATCTCAATAGGTGGTGATATTTTCCCATCTGCATACTCCACTGGCATCTTTTTAAATTTCCTTTTTCTTCTCGCATTAGCCGGTCTTGTTGGTGAGAAGTTTTCATTGAAGGAGTCCGATTCAAAGTTGCCAATCTGACAGTAGTGACGGGTTTTGTTGTTTGTTGACTTGTGGAGGCTAAGTTGAGGGTCGTCGGAGTCTGAGAGAGGCTGGGTGATGAGAGGGGCCTGGGGTGGGCTGCTGGAGCTGCCATCTTCCACTATACTCACTGTTACAGCAGCTGTTGAATATCAAGGACAAGAGTTAAAAATGCTAGGTATTGTATTGCAGTTAACTAGGGACTGTTGGAAATATTGCTTATATTTTTTTTTTTACGTACCTAACTAATAAGATTTGCAAGACAATTTATACTGACAAAAACGCCATGCTTACGAAACATACCAGAATTATCGGAAGCAGAAAAAGAAGAATGGAAATCTATATTCCTTACAATTGATACGGAATCAGATATACAAAAGCAGTACAAGAAACTAGAAGATCAAATCGAAACCTTTCAGAAAACAATAACACAGACAAGTATAAGAAAAAGAGACGAAATTAGTAAAGAAACGAAATCATTATTTGAAAAAAGACAATCACTATACGCACAAAAACGTACGAAAGAAATAAAGTCACAAATAACAAAAATTAGTAAAGAAATAAATAGACATATAAAGAAGGATAAAAAACTTCGAAGACAGAAGATATTGGAAGTTTCAATACAGAAATCTGGAGCTGTAAAGAAGGCTTATAAAGAGCTAAATAACAAGAAAGAATGGACTGCGAACTTAAAGACAAGACAGAAGAAAACAGTATACAAAAGACCACATATATTGGCAGAAGCTACCGAATTCTATAGAGAACTGTATTCAGCAGACCAAGGTTCTTGTACGGATAATGCATATATCCTATCTGAAAATGACTTACCACCAATACTGAAATGCGAAATCATCCATGCTATCAACACCCAGAAAAGTGAGAAAGCTCCAGGTGATGACGGTATCACAAATGAGCTCCTAAAATCTCTACTTGAACCATTGCTCACACCGCTTCAAAAGCTGTTCAATAATATTTTGAACAACGGACAAAGCCCTGATGATTGGAGCAGATCAACTACAATACTCTTACACAAAAAAGGGGATAAAAGCGAACTCGGCAATTATCGTCCAATCAGCCTGATGTCCAACTTATACAAGGTCTTCTCAAAAGTAATTCTAAATAGAATCACGCCGACTCTTGATGAAAACCAACCATACGAACAGGCAGGCTTCCGTAAGAAGTTCTCCACGGTAGACCACATCCAAGTCGTATCAACCCTGATAAGTAAATGCAAAGAGTATAATAAAACCTTGTACATGGGATTTATTGATTACACCAAAGCATTTGACAGTTTACAATTTGAAGCAATTTGGAACGCACTTCGACAGCAAGGAATTGAAGAAGGATACACCAAGATTCTGCATGGAATATACACTAAAAATACAGCCAAAATAAGAATGGATCGTGAGGGCGAAGAGTTTCCTATCAAGAGAGGAGTTCGCCAAGGCGACCCAATTTCTCCGAAAATTTTCTGTTGTGTGTTGGAAATGATATTTAGAAATATAAACTGGGAAAGTGAGGGTATTTGCATAAATGGGGAACTACTAAGTCATCTCAGATTCGCCGATGATATTGTAGTTTTCGCGGAAAACGCAAGAAAATTGGAAAATATGATTCAAGACATTTCAAATGAAAGCAAGAAAGTAGGTCTATCGATGAATGCCATGAAGACAAAAATATTGACCAACGGAGAGAAAGTAAAAGTGACGGTGGATGAAGAAGAAATTGAATATGTTGATGAATATACATATCTTGGACAATCTATTGCATTTGACGACTTAACTGGAAAAGAAATTGACAGAAGAATTACTCTGGCCTGGAAGAAATACTGGGGACTAAAGGAAATAATGAAAAACAAGGATATTGACATAAAATTAAAGAAGAAAGTGTATGACATTGCCATTCTACCATGCCTTATATACGGCTGCCAAACTTGGGCATTGAGAATGGAAGACGAAAACAAGTTAGCAATTTGCCAGCGAAAAATGGAAAGAAGCATGTTAGGAGTTAAATTATCTGACAAGATCAACAATCGCACAATACGACACCAAACTAGAGTTCGAGACATCGTAAAGACAATACGTACTCTCAAATGGAATTGGGCAGGACATATAGCAAGAATGACGGATAATAGATGGACCAAGAAAATAATTGAATGGACACCCAGAGCCGACACACGAAGTAGAGGACGACCACACCGGAGATGGATAGACGTATTTACGCAAAGACATGGACAGACGTGGACAAGATTGGCCCAAGAGAGAAAATTGTGGACTAAACTGGGGGAGGCCTACGCCAATGAGGCGACAACCACACACGAAAAAGAAAATATACAATGACACAAAGCTAACATTTAAATGGACATCACTACGACATAATAACATATATACCAAAATAATTATGACTTAATTTTTGACATTCATAAGTAATTGACAGGTTATAAAACAAGAAAATAAGAAATAGTGAAATGAATTAATGAGGTGATAATAATGTAATAATAAAGTGTGCAATTTAATGAAATATCAAATGTGTAGATGAATAAAGGCTTTTTTATTTATTTTTTTATTTATTTTATAACTAATAAGATTTGAATTTATGAAGGGAACATAAACAAATAGAAAGTGGGTAGGTATAATGTGGGATATGTACAAGTACATTTTTATTTTAGAGTAATGAGAACATTTAAAACACTACTGCTTTTTGTAATAGAAACAGAGACCGATAAATCAATTTACATTTTACGAGCTACAACCTTGATAATAAATGCGCATTTTACGTTTAGTGTGAAGATGTTACTCACGTAAGTTGCCTGCGGAGCGAGTCCGGCGGCGGAGGCCTATCTTGCGGCGCTCCGGGCGGCCGCAGTTGCTCTCCTCCAAGGCAAGGTTCAAGTCATGCGAGAGGCGCTCCATTGTAAACAAACAATCACTTTCCAGCGCACGGTGTCAAGTCAACCCATACTACGTACCGATAGCGAATACGTCTAGAACATACCACGGCCTGGAAACCTTTATAATACAGTTATTTAGGCTGACCCACTTCACAAAAACACAACTCGGAGCACTAAAATTGCTATCCTTTGTCTTATATTACAGAAATAACACAGAGTCAACGAAAATACACAGTTCCGACACAATAACAAAAATATGCAACATTTACGTGGGCTCCAGGTAAATTCAATTTGTAGTTGAAATATTTACTATCTGACACCAATTTAAAAGCTAATTGCTAGAAATTTATATCATGAAATAGTTAAATTCAGGATTTTAATTCATGCGCACAACATAAATACATAAACTTTCTTTTTTCACTTTTTATTTTCTTTCGTGATTTTGACAAAATTCATGTCGCACATGAATTGACATGAATGAATGAGTGAATTGAGTGATTCTCAGGAGTGATTAGTGAACCTTACACACTTCATGTGAATGAAGAACGAATAGATACAGAAAAAATATTTTCTATACTTTTTTTCCATTACCAAACAGTTGCATGATTGTTGATCAACCTGAGTACGTTCCTATTGTGTATTTTAATGTCGGATGCTATCAACCAAAATAACTGTCATAACTGTCAAAAATTGCGCCAATTTTCGTTTTGTGTTGTGTGTGTTGTAAAATTTTCAGATATTGTCGAGAAAGTTTGAGATTCTCCGACGTTGTTATTGCGAAAGTGCTGTAATACTCTGGTACGTATTATTATTGACTATATTTCAATCATTTAGGTAAACATTGGATAGCATAAAGTTAAAGAAGGAAGCCCATGTTTGCCCTGCATATAATGCATGCTTTACAGCAAATTACGCCCTAATCATGATAAATTTTGACTAAAACTTACAGCCTAATGGTATATTTTTCAATTAGAGTCAATAATTTTAAGCCAGCATCGTGTTAGAGACCTTGAAATTTGATAAAATTTGAGAGCGATAAGACTCAAAACTACGTCAAACGTATCACGAAATCATAGAATAAAAGCTTATTACACGCTTGCTAATGCTCGTCACTGTCTGTTTAAAGCGCCATGCACTCAACAATTAAAATTGTAGAAAAATACTAGCTGATATTAATAATTAATACAATGAATAACTACCACACGCTATACTAAATCGCGTATCTCAATTCTCTGTTGTGGTCCAGCGCCCATGGAGGGCGCGGTGACTCCGGAGGGCGGGCGGCGCACGCGCGCGGCGCTCGCCGAGATCCCCGCGCGCCTGGACCGGCTGCGCGTGACCCCCCTGCAGCCCGTCACCAACATACGAGAGATGTCTCCCGCCCTCCCAGCCGGCTACCTCAGCCCGGCGCCGTCACCGGATGAAATGCTGATACAACAACGAGGTACAGTTTCAGTAATCATCTAAATCTTGGGCCTCATTCCCACTATTTTGAAGGCATCGCTTAGACAGTAGTCAATACGGTGAGTCCTTTTATAACAATTAAGAAAGACCAGATAAATTAATACAATGAAAAACAGAAACTTGTTCATTGTTTTAATTTAATCTGATCTATTGTATGAGGAGTGGTCACTGTGGTCAGCTAGTCGAGCCTCATTCATTAAAATTATACTGGTATTTGACTCACATCAGTAGCTCTTATTCTTAATTATTCATTCATCACACTATCATGATGTAAAAGGAAAAGTTTATTGTTTATTCCTGCTTTACACATGGATTACTCATCTATTTTTTAATTATTTGATTTGAATTTGATATGATTGAGAATATAGATGGAATCTAGGATACATTACTTTATATCCCAGAATGCAAAGTGCCATGTGTTGCAAATAATTTTATTGCCTCTCTCCTGATATTTGCCTCTTGTTTGAAATAATATTTATACTTCTCCTGTTACAATTTGCAGGTCGCAAACGTCTCCCGGTGTCATGGTCCCCAGATATAGACATTAAGCGCAACTCCACATTCCACTCAGCAGTCCGCACACCCCCCAAGGAACACCCTACTCGCTCACCTCTGAAGCTCGGCGTCACTCTGCGCTCCACGCCCAGGAAGCGCCTTCATCTCGGCGCCGTGGAAAGAATCCCACTTACCCCTGAAAAAATAGACTTCAGTGACATCAGCACACCACAAAAATTCAAAATCAACAAGCCTATCGAAGCCACACCCACAATCAAGAGATGCAGACTAGAGAAGACCCTCGACAAAGAGTACAAGGGGCCCATTGACAATGCACTCAAAGGCCTGAGCCCGACACAGCTCATCCACATGATCAAGGACATCACATACAAGCACCCCGAGATCGAGCAGGAGATCAGGAAGGCGATGCCGGCACCCGACTTGAAGCCACTCGAAGACAAGCTCAATTACTTGAAGTGCAACATATTTAAAAGCTTGCCGATGTCCCGTCTCACTTCCAGAACTGACTCCCCTGCCTACTCGCGTGTCGCTACTCATCTAGCTGCCTTCAAAAAATGCCTGCTTGAGCAGGGGAAGACATTAGTAGAATCACAACACTGGGAGTCAGTTATACAGTATGTATTAATGGCTTGGGGGTATGTAAAAGCAACCCCCTTGTGGGATAATCAGCCTCACAACGCTCAGCGAAGACAGTGCTTTAAAGCGCTGACTAATTTCTGTCTTACTGCTTTGAAGAAAGGCACATTAGCTAAGGATGTGTTAGCAGATGTACTAGACAAGCTGCAAGGAATGACGTCTGATCATGATGAAGTACACACTTGCTTGAAATATGCTGAACAACTCATGGATTAGACAATCTAAAACTTTTACAGTCAATAAAGATGAAGAATTGTTGTCAGTATATATTTAAAGGATTTAAATTACTTGAGAAATTTAATCACAACTTTGTTTCTCAATCAAAGTTAGTATGCATGCTACTTTTTAAAATTTTATCTTTATTGTTATGTTATTTTATCCCAGGAAAAATGTAACTGATCTTTGTTCTGATTAGGAGAACAATATTAATCCAATAAATAGCAGGTAATGATTCGTCATCTTACTAGATTAGAATGCTAATTACTAAGTCTGAAATGTGTGCCTCTACCTCTTTAAAAATAAAGTTATAGATAAACAAAAACAACGGATCAAGTTTGTTGTAATTATAGCAGTAAGTCAGAAAGATGTAGATGTAAGAGAGAAGTTTTGCAATGGGAAATGGGAACCATTCATATTTTCCAGAAAATTTAGTATTACCTGTAAAACACCAACAAACTTACAGGATTAGATAGCTTACATGATTTTACTTTTATAACCACTTACGTTTCAAAATTTTTGGGGATTTGCAAAAAACATCAGTTATTCCATATAAAAAGTTAAGACACCATGACGAAATATATACCAACAAGTATGAAAGTTTTCGTGAATTTCCAAGAGTTGTGAAATGAAGCAGTCTCGCAAGATTGTTGGTGTTTCTTATACCATGTTTACGTTATCCATTAAAAATAATTTGGAAACTTAGTTAATAAGGTTTTTTATTGTGGTTTAGATGAAATGACCCAGTTATTTTGCATGTTTATAGCAAAATGTTGGCTATCACTTAAGCGTTGTCTTGTATAAGTGATGAAATTAGTTATTTATTTATTTTGTACCTATACGAGGTTACTGATAACTTAGACAAAACTGTATATTTACTCTTAGTGCATCAATCTAACAAGTTTTGTTCAATAGCTATTAGAATATCAAAAAGATGTTTTATACAAAAAAAATTATCTGCAAAAATTTATAAATTTAAATATAGAAAAATTCCGTGAAAATTCAATTCAATTTTTTTTTTGTATTTTTGTACTAAGGTCGTATTCTAAGAGATTTAAACATCATTTACTTGTGTTTTGCATAAGTTTACAGTAACTCTGTATAAATTTACATAATGCTCATGTAAGTTAATTTTAATCATAATATTTGACTGATTTTGGAAAGAATCAAATCTTTTTTTTTATTGCGTAGTCTTCCATATTTTTATGAAATGTGGAAATGTAGGAAAGTTTAATGACATGTCATTAAATGTTAGTGTGTGTTTGATTCTTTTCAATACGCCTTGAGAAGCCAAATTAATGCATTTTTTATATTTTAAATTAACTATTTGGGTAATTTTGTATGTACTTATGTCAAGTTATATAGGTACACAGACTTTGGCATCAACCAACATAATATTTGGTTGGCATGATATGATTTTACTCGTATCTCTTTGATAGAGATTGCTCTGATTTCCCAGTGAGAAGGTAATTCTAGCTATAAGCAAAGGTAATAAGCTAAGTAACTATTTTAACCGACTTCAAAAAAGGAGGTTACCAAGTCGTCTGAAAGTACTCCGTTTTTTTATGAATCAATCATTATTTTTAACCGACTTCAAAAAAAGAAGGTTATCAAGTCTTCTGAAAGTTTTTTTTTCAACTAAGGTTCTACTTTTACAATGAATTTTAAACGCATTAGCGTTAAACTTGATTCCGATTCGTTTATTTGCATTGTATTTTAAAGTATAGGTAAATGTGTTTTTTGTGCAACGGGCATAAATCTAGAAATCTAGTTTTGATTCTGTGTTTTACCAATTATACATATATATTATTATTGATTTATAGACTAGATAGTTACTCACGTGAAATAAAAAAGTATTTACATACTTTTTTATTTTATTAACGGTTTCTGGTTGTATTCGACATCCATCGTCAAAACATATATTATCATATAATTACATCACGAAAATAACTAGGTATGTGTCCCTCGCAAAAGTTTTATAAATCAATCATATTAATATGTGAATTCTGTATCAAAATAATTTGTAAAAACTCATAAAGAGGACAATATTGCAAAAGAAATTTAGATTTGTTTATAGTTGGTAATGTTTACTATAGTGCCTTACCTTCTAATTTTTGTGTGTTAATAAAATGTTTTTTTGCAAATGTGTTGTAATTATTTTAGTACTTCGAAGTAAAAAAATATAATATGTCAGGACATATCACACAGCGCTATCTAGGATACTAGATAACGGGCATAATACATACTCTATATACTTTTCTTTTGAAAATACATTCTTATTATACAACACAGGTTATCCTAGTGTGGAGTGCAGTGAACATGTAATAGTGTGTTCATGGGGTGTATGCTCGATCTTACCTAAATAAATATTTTGAATATGTACCTACATAGAAACGACCAAACT
The DNA here is from genome assembly GCA_964023185.1 of Macaria liturata. Lineage (NCBI taxonomy): Eukaryota > Metazoa > Arthropoda > Insecta > Lepidoptera > Geometridae > Macaria > Macaria liturata. The sequence goes on from OZ026810.1 coordinate 8,361,270, forward strand.
CACAAGTACCTAGTAAGGTCATGTTGGTATCTTCTTTATTATGTGGTACTAGACAAATGTTAGGTGATTAATGTTTTCAACTAATTAGCAGAAATCCTCCAGTAATTAGTAGGTAGGTATAGGTACTTGTAGATACATTTAAAATATCATAACTTTTAAATCAACTAATGATAATAAACTACTTTTATTTTGTACAGGACCAATATTCTTACAATCGGGATAATTAGGAATAATAGATTGTTCTAAGCTGGTTAATTATAGTCTATTAATTAACAAGCTAGGTAACTTAAAGGTTAATGTAAAGAGGTAGTACCTAAACAACATGACAGTATTTAAACCTCCTTGGTCGTCAAATCTTCACAGTTCTAATCCAACCTTCTTGTATTTACTCGTCTCAAGTTTACATAGATTTTAAAAATATAAATAAATTACATATGGATATTTCAAATTATTTATCATCGTTGGTTAAGAGTTTGCAGAATAATGGATGGACGAGCGAAAGACGTAAGTTATTTATATCTTCAATTTTTAAAGTGACTTAATTTTTCATAACATTGGCCATAATGTATTTTTATTTAAAAAAATAATAACTTCGCGCCAAAATTTGAAATTAGAACTATTGAAAGAAGCATTACTCACATTTTTAAATCTTTTTTGTTAACGTTGTTAATTGTTAACTACATACCTAGTAAATTTTATGTTCTGATAAACAATACAATCACTAGGTATTCTTTATTTCTAGTTGAAGAACCAATTTGGACTCGCTACCCCGTAATGGGAAATATGCTGAAAGAAACTAAAAAAAGTACAATTTCTCCAGAACAGAAGAAAACACCATTCCCTACGAGACCCATGGATTTATCATCGGACGATTCAGACGAAGAAAACCTTCCGATTGACACTACTCCGAAGAAAAAACTAATAAAAGGTATCGATCATTACAAAGCTAAGAAAATCGATTTTGATTTGCCTGAAGATTACGAACATTTGGCGATCAAATCAAAAAAGCATCCATAAAAGTGATCAAGAAACCCCAAGCTAAGTTGTTCAAAGTAGGTGCTTTGCTAAATGAAAAGGTTTTGTGTCTGCATATTTGTTTTAGGTATTATTTAAGATGTTGTCAATAATTTAGCTCCTAAGTATAGAAGAAAAATGTTGTTTAATACTTATTTGTTACGTAGGTACCTACGTTAGTACTGTGGTAGGTATCTAAACAGTAATTAGTACTTATAAGAAAAATATGAATAAAACAATAACATAAAAGTGAAAATTTGTTTTATTTTGCAATAAATCTAGATGGCGAAGTTATAGGAATCTGTCACAGACCACTTAAGGTATATCTATACATAGGTACTATCTACGTAAATTCCCAAGGTATTAAGTAGGTAGGTACTATATAGGTAATTAACTTACCTGCGCAAGTAGGTAGGTACAAAAAACCAAAACCTGGCTTTTCTAAAATTTGATTTGAAAATAGCGCGCTTACATTAATAGGTGCTTACTAAAACTACAATGACTTAACTAAGTAGGTATCTAAGTACCTACCTACATACTCTTTACTGTTAAAATTGCTTTGGTAGGTACATTAATTTAAAGTAAGCCGTGGGTGGGTAATATAAATTAATGTAGGGGAGGTACGTACAAAATGACATATACGGACAAAATGACACAGGCATCATATTTCAAATTCTGCCGCTTCTAGTCCGCCATAGATAACTCCATCACGTGACTCTAGTCGGAAATACGAACCTGTCAAAACGTGAACTCGCGCCAGTCTTTCGTTTGGGTGTTATGGCCGACGATAAACATTGGTAAGTTACGAGTTTTTATTTAATGCAGGGATTTTTGTGTATTAATGTTATGTTTTTCATAATATTATCTTGTGTTTACATTTATTACATCCCTTAAGTAATTATTGTTGCCTTCAAATCGTTTTTTCCGTAAATAATAATCATTTTGCATTTATTGTTGAATTTTTATTTTTTATAACGTTTTATGGACAAAATGACATACATATGTAACGGACAAAATGACATAGGTATGTCGTTTTGTCCATAAGAACTCAATGAGTTAATTGTAGGTACTCAATATCTGTTTCTCGTTAATCAGCTGTTAATTTCTTTACAGATAATGCCGCGTAATTATAAGCGGACGACTGATCGTCAATCCTGGAGTGAGGAATCAATGCGTAAAGCTATGGAAGCAGTTCGCAGTAACAAAATGGGCTGGCTTTTAGCGTCGAAGACATTTGGAGTACCACAAGCAACACTAAGAAGACATGCTTTGGGTAGTAACAAAACTTTGGAGTCCTCTGCAAAGGGTCTAGGATGTTGGAAAGCTACTTTTCCACCTGATTTGGAAAGAAAATTAGCTGAGCATTTGAAATTACTTGAATCTCGTTTGTTTGGACTGACGCGAACGTGTGTTCAAGAATTAGCTTTTGAGTTGGCTGAAAAAAACGGTTTTGCACACAAATTTAACCCGCAAAAACAAAAAGCTGGACAAGATTGGTTAGAAGGGTTTTTGAGACGAAATAAAGATATTTCTTTACGCAAACCAGAAGCTACTTCAGCTGCTCGTGCTCAGGCTTTTAATCGACCTCAAGTCAATAAGTTTTTTGAGATTTACGGACATCTGCTGGAATCTGAGAACATTGGGCCACACAGAATTTATAATGCTGACGAATCAAGCCTGTCTACTGTACAAAAACCCCAGAAGATATTGGCTACTACTGGTAGGAAGCAAGTTGGCGTAATAACTAGCGCAGAACGTGGAACTAACACCACTGTTGTCTGTTGTGTTAATGCAATTGGTACCTTTGTTCCGCCGATGATGATATTTTCTAGGAAAAATATGAAAAATGAATTGGTCGATGAAGCACCTCCTGGCACTTTAGGTGTAGCTCAACCATCAGGATGGATGACAACGGATTTATTTCTGAAATGGCTCAAACACTTTCAAAGTTTTGTTAAATCATCGATTGACGATAAAGTTATATTGATTGTCGACGGGCATGTAAGCCACAAAGGGCTTGAAACTTTAGAATATGCCAAACAAAACGGCATTATTATTCTGTGTCTACCTCCACATTGCACTCATCGTCTCCAGCCTTTGGATGTCTCATTTTTTGCGCCTTTGAAGACATATTTCAACCAAGAGACATCCAAATGGCTTAAACAACACCCAGGACGTGTTGTTACACAGTTCCAAATTGCTGGCCTGTTCAAAGAAGCTTATGGTAAGGCAGCTACAGTGCAAAATGGTTGTAACGGATTCAAAAGCACTGGGATTTGGCCTCTAAACCCTGAAATATTTCCCGATTATATGTACGAACCTGCAGAGACTACAAATATACCACTGGAAGACACCTTCAATATGCAATATCATCAGCAAATAGGTCCTATTCCAGTGCCCATAGCAGGACCCTCCACACAACAGCTAGACGATTTAATGTCACTTCCCGGAACGAACGATCTCCAAGCTTCTGAAACTCAGCAACAAATAATCCGCGCTGTAACACCTGACAATAATGACACAACAGGTCAAACAACCGACTCTACTGAACCAGCAGACAATTCAACAGCAAACACTAGTCAAGACCTTATTTTACCTGCTGCAAATCAAAATAGCCCATCTATTGGTAATGAAAAACATCCCTCATCCTATACGTTAGCAGTGCCTATTGAAGTTATATCTCCTGTCCCAAAAGGACATTACGTAAGTGGCCAAGGCAAACGTAAGCCAAAGAAACAGCAAACCTCTTTAGTTTTGACTTCAACTCCAAATATGAAACAAATTAAGGCAAAAAATGAGCCTAAAGCTCCTTCAGAGAAGAAGAGACGAAAGGTTACCAAAACCATATTCCAAGAAGACAGCGAAGAAGAAAATTTGCCAAACTACGCTCAAGACGACGAAGAGGATTGCGCATGCATTTATTGCAACGATCTTTATTCGCGATCAAAACCTCGAGAAGACTGGTTGCGGTGTTTAAAATGTTCAAATTGGGCCCACGCTGCTTGCGCGGATGTTTCTAAACGAACCAAGCGGTTCATTTGTGAGCTTTGCCTTTAATTTTATAACTTTTGCCGTGTATGTCATTTAGTCCGTATGTGGTATGCCATTTTGTCCATAGCATATGGACAAAATGGATTTCGTTGATGTCAGTTAAATTTAAAATTATTATTTTTTCTAGTTTGTTTATCTTTTAAGTATCTATTATAATTCAAAGATATGAAACCTAAGATTACTGGTGTGCAATGTGAATGCGCTGTGATTTACCATTAAAGAGTTATGACCCAAAACCTAAACTATATGTCATTTTGTACGTACTTCCCCTACATACCTAAATTCAGGTGCAAAAAGTTTCGAGCTTAAAAATCATTATCATCATCAAAATTATATTCAACACTCAACTCGCTGCCTTCCTCCTCAATTCTTCTATTTTCTTGCATCTTCTTTTGTCTCTTCCACACTAATATCTCAGCCAATAAAAGCATGGTAGAAGCGATCATGCCATAGAGTAAACAAAGCAAGACAGGGTGGAAGTCTGTCATGTTGACAGATCCGAAGCTGCCCCCGCGCGAGCTGCATGCCGGCTTGCGAGTGTAGACGAGCCGGTTCACTCTGTCACTGATACCGTGCTCGGAGATTCTTGATAGGCTGTAATAATAAAAGATAAGTTTAGGTATATCTACCTTCCTAATTTGTTTAGACCTCAATAATAGACAAGCAAAAACTAACTAGCAGAAGCTTAACTTAGACTTTGGGTAACTACGAGGTAGAATACTGGCTGTAGAAGAACTTCATGGATCAAGAATCTCAGGACGGTGGTTGCACCTGTGCATGAGGGCTTTTTCTTGCGTAGCCGTCTCGAAAATTTTAATTGATTAATAATAGCCGGCCTCTAGTATAGGAGATGGCACTTTAAGAAAACGAACCAGGCTTAGACCGGCTTGTAACCGTACTGTAGGTACATAGGACAAGCAGCAGGCCGATCGCGCTAATAAAACACAAACGAAGCGCAACTGGACTCATAATCACTCTCCAGTGAGTAGGTAACTGAGATGAGAACTGGCTTATCTCATTGATTCCGCTGAGAAGTCACACCACACTCGCAGTAATAAGGAAAAGGTATAGGTAATCGTTGTGCAAGTGTAGGTATATTGTAGGTACTATACTTTCCAAACAACACCAACTAACCCAATTTTATACAGCTCCTTGTAGTGCGAGGCCTTGCTGCAGCACAGCCACGGCCAGCCACCCTGCACGTACTGTATCTCCTGCAGACCACACTTCTCGTGCTCCAGGAACGTGTCCTGGATGAGGCGGTAACCGATGCCGGTGTTCATGTGAAACGCGAATGGTACGTCGAGCTGAAATGTAGTTTGAGTATATTTTTTTTACTGTCCTGCATTGACCGAGCGCAAACAAAAGACTACTTGTCTCTTTCGCTCATACATAGTTTGAGAACTTGCAAAAGAGATAGGTAATCCAAAAGTCTGCTCAATGAGTAGCGTTTGGCTCAGACATTTTTTTCGAGCTTTTGTGACTCAGTACAATCCTAGCTCAATGCTGTCCTGTGATAGTGTACCTTCCTGCTGCTGAATTTGTAATTCCATTAGATTAGAGGATGCCCGCTGTTTCACTGGCATTCTTCGCGACCAAAAGTGGCCAACGACACTCTCTGGGTCCTATAGTATCCACCAAATCAAAAATCATGATAATCTGTTGCTTGGACGTTGAAACGGAATAAACAGACAAACACACCCACTTTCGCTTCTAAACTAATTAGGTAAATGGTAACATTTTAATTTATTTCGCTTACATTCTGTAGTTTTTTAACCCCTTCTTCCACCGACATAAAGTTAGGTTTGTATCCGGTGCGAGCTATTTTATTCTCGTAGATAGCTTTCCTTACACGATCAGTCGCTGTCTGAAATATGAAATAAATAGTTTACAAATATATACCTCCTTACTCAATTAATAGATACTTTTAATTTTAAGGACGATTCATCATGACCTAATGTCAGGAGCTAATTATTGCATAGACAACTAGATTATTCAGTATTTATTTATTCAGCAAAACATTACATACGTCAATCAATGAAACTCTGGTTGCAATTACAAATATTGAGCTTCTCTGATTGCTAGATTAAGTATTTAAACTAATAATAAATAAATAAATAAATATTCCGGGACATTGGCGACATGGCATGGCGCACAAAGCGTCATCTAGCCCCACACTAAGCAAACGCTTGTGTCGTGGGTACTAGATAACGGATATAATACTTAGGTATATACTTTTCTTTTGTAAATACATACTTATTATACATACAAACGACCAGACTCAACACAAGTAATTATACATTTTTTTAAATGCAAAAATACTTGTGTCACTATTGTAGAAGTTTAAGATTTTATTAAAATAAGTAATTAGTTTTAATTTTAGCAACGCCTTTATTCCCTATAAACAGGGTAAATGTAAAACAAACGTTTAACATTAAAACTAATAAAGAAATTGAAAATAAATTGAAATTTACCTATCTTGACCGGCCTTATATTGTTAGGTAGATATGTCTGTTTTCTTTTGTATAAGAATTAGTAAGAATTACCGTAAAGTAATGTCTAGTATAAGCCTGGTCTTCGACCCCGAGTTCAAGTTTAGAGTTGAGGAGATCTGACAGCGTCCTGATCTGGTCCGAGCTGGACTGCAGCAGAGCCACGATGTTGGCTGCGTATGCGGTGTACAGGAACAAGCAGATTAGGAAGAGGATGAAGATTACTAGGCGGCCGCGACATCCTGCAAATCAATCAAATATATAAAAAAAATCCGGGACATTGCTAACAGCGCCATCTAGCCCCACACTAAGCAAATGCTTGTATCGTGAGTACTAGATAACGGATATAATACATAAATAAATAAATATTCCGGGCTTCACCAAGTGCCATCTACTACCATAATAAGCAAATCACCTTTAATTTAATTTGATTTAATATAATCACCGGTATTGGTCCGAAATAAAATATATAGATAGGTACTTTCTCAATAAAGTCTAGGTCGGTAGGTACAAGGGTTAAATCCTCGCATTTATGTTTAAGCTCTTAAGTACCTAATACTACTTAGATGTGGACGCCTGCGAAGCAAGTGCGATACTTAGTGCAGGGCTTACAAGTTTAAAAAGACAAACTAACCTGTAAAATCGTATTTTTTTAAACCACACAGCGATGTATAAGTATAATGCAAATAAATGAATTTGAATGTTTCATGTAATTCTTTATGTATACGTTTCATGTAATTCTTTATGTATATAAACAACTTGTATTTGTACGTATCTGCATACACGCTCGGAAGTTCTACTTAATACACGCTGCGCAGACCGCGAAATTTCTTGTCAGCTTTGTCATTTGCTTTCGACAATGCGCAGATCGGATTTGCTGTCTAATTTCTACATGGAAATAATGAAATGAAATGATGAAGAGAGTGATGAAAATCCTTGAATTTCCAGCCATCATCAAAAAAGAAAAAATAAAGTTTCGCATAGAATACTTACCTAGGTACTTATAATGACTACCTACCTCGTAATCTGGTGCTGCCACTCTGCTGCACCACCGCTCCGGCGACCAACATGGCCACGTCGCTCACATCGGGTTTCAATATCGTAGGATCCGTACTATCGCTCTTAAAAACAAAATAATTTCCTATTTATATCTTGGAAATTCTCATGTATCTTAGATGAAAATAAAAGTAAAAATGGCAACTCAATATAAAAAAAAAATATTTCAGGAAGTAGTCAAGTAGGTATAATCTTCTACAGGTACAACAGGTACAAGTTAATAACAGTTTCCAATGCGTGTCCTTGGAGATCATCGCAAATTCAAACCCTGCTTGCATCTAAACAAACTTCCAAATTTGCGTTCGTCTCAACTCAATGTCGTACCAACCTTTTTAAACTGCACAGCTTCCCACTTAGCATTGACCAGTATGACGACAAACAAGAGAACCATCAGGGATCCACCGCACATCCACACTGTCGTCCTGAACGGCAAGTAGAACAAGTTGTTCTGAAGGGACAGAGGAGGCTCGCGGAAGAAGAACTTTGCTGTCACTCTGATAGGCTGGGTGAGGTAGCTGATGAGGTCTACTCTGTTCTCTGTCATGAATGTTACGGTGCCTGTTGATAATTCAAACTTGAGACTTTCATAATTTCAACGCCTAAATATAACAGACGGACGATTTCCAGATTTTAATAATACAGGGATGTTATAGTTATCTTAAATAAATGAACGAGAGCATTATGAGCCCGTAAACACATATACCTAGTATTCGTCGAGTGTAAATCAGCTTACGTAATACCTTGTTTATACAAAGGTGTACAAAGTTTGTCATTCGCAGTCAAGGCAGTTTGTTAGGGCCGAGTCAGAGACGAGGGTCTCAAATAGCTGAGATTGTAATGATAAACGAACAAGGAGTTTCATGATTACTCTTTATCTTACCACACAAATCCGCTCTTCCTCGAACAATCTGCCCGATCATACCATTCCAAGAATTGTTGATATAATATCCCCATGTATCCGTGAATGAAATAACTGTAGTGGCGTTAATGAAGGAGTAAAGAGGCAGTACGTTGTGGAAAGTACTCTTCGACAGATTGTCTTTAACACGGTCCCTGGAAAAGGAATGTAACTTCAATTATCTAAATTAGTTTAATAGGTAGGTACTAGGTTAAAGGATTATGCAACTACTTGCAACTTGTGACCATTGCTACGTCACCGGACGATGCTCCAGTAGTACCTATATTCTAAAGCTGGATAGATACCTCTAACCTTAGGTTCATGGTGGTGATATTAATAAAACTCCTCATAGCTTATGTTTGGCTGGTACCTAGAACCTTACGAAACAGTTTGTAAAAATATTTGGGTATAGACACGAGTACCAGGCAAACAAAGGAAAAAGACCGAGAGGCCAGAGTCCCATACGGTGGTCTGACCAAGTAACTAAAGAGCTGAAAATACCAATATATGTTGCATTGCGCCAAGAATACGAACGCAACAAATGGCGACAACTAGTACACAAGATCAGCAGGGCAAGCATGGCATGAGGACTAAAAGTCTTTCCACCATTTTATCCACCTGTCACCTGTCAGTCACCATACACCAAGTGGATAAAAATGGTGGAAAGACTATTAGTCGTGCCCTGCTTGGCCTGCAGGAGGAGTCACGATCCTCAGCAGTGAGGCATAAGACTAAGAAGACAAACATAAACTGTGAATAGATTTCACCAGTATGTTTGAAAAACACATATATATATATATAGTACGAATAACGTCATAAACTGAAGAGATTTCAGCAGTTTTTCTGTAGAAGAAATCTAGTAAGAATAAATACCAGGCAATCATAAACTGTGAAGAAATTCAGTACAGTAAACTTGTTCTTATATATAACTCTTGAGTGCTTGTTTATTGCTTGATGCGGATGCTAAAGTTCAGTTTGATGTAAGTATATGAATCGCAAGTACCTAGTTACGCACGAAAGCGGTTGCGAAAATTACCTACCCATATCGCTTCAATAAGGTTTTACTTACTTTATCGTCCAAAAATCATTCTCCTTAGCATTTTCTTCAGCAACCATTGATATGCCAATCTTCTTTCCTTTTAAGTTCTTCCTTCGCATAAGTGGTGATTCTTTTATTTTTGTTTTGAGTCCATTTTCAACAGCCCATGTCGCGAACTTTTCAGTTATTAAATCACTCTCGGCGTCAATTCTATAAGCTATACAAATAGTAGATTCATTATTTTTATTAAATAAAAGTTTTTAATATTATTTATTTATTAATGCAGTAAAAAATACAATATAACATTTTTAGAACTAATTTAAAAAAAAATGATTTGTGACCCTGTCGCTAGGAAAGTTTAGAGCATAGCACTTTTTTACAAAGATATTATTATAAATACTTAACAGATCCCTAGACCCCCACATATATTCATACATTGATTTTTTTAATGCAAAATTTTGTCGTTAAATATTTCTCTATTCGTTTCGTTACCTAACTAAAATGTTTTAAAAAGCAACACTTCAAAGTCTTGTGTGATAGTTTTTAATGGGGGGGATATACCTAAGTAAGTACATATTTATCTTACCTTTCTGAACAACAGTTTCATTGCTTTTTACATTGCATGCGATAGTAATATCAGAATCAATGAAAATGTGTAATTTTGATAAGGTTTTTGAGATCTCGTCCCAATTGTCTTCAGCTGAAATCAACAGCCATCGATAGGGTTTCTCAAATTTATAATTTTTACTTGCCTGAAAATTATAATACGGCATGTATATTTACACACACAATTTACTTACTCACATTATACTTAGATCATCTAGGTATTAGTTTTACACAATGAGTTGGTATTCATTTACACTTACTTCTTCTAAAATCTTCACACTATTAAGGCACTTCCAATCTAGCAAAATTACCATTTTGTCATCATTAAATTTTTCAGCCAACGGAATAGTAGCTCCGAACTGAATAGTTTTAATGCAATTTTCTCTCATTACATGTTTGGCTAGTAACAGTTTTTCGGCTAAAATATAGAAAGTAATGAAATATTCGAAGTGTAGGAAGACCTATGCAGCGGTGGCTGGATGATATTAGAAAGTTAGAACTTAGAAGAAAACATAGAACAGCGCAAGGCAAGGTCGTAACAGGAAGGAGGTTTATGCCCAGGTGATGATGATGAATTAAATACCTACATACTTCCTATTGCTCTTTAACTTCTAAATTAGTCCAATGTGAGATGACTCAATATCTTAATATGTGCATAAAAGATCGATTAGAAAATGTTCATAAATTAAATATATTCAAGGTTACTGGTAACTTACTTTGCGTCCAACAAAGCACAGCAAAAACAGCAGTCGACCTCTCATAACATCTTATTACATCTATCACTAATTTCATCGAACTATTTACGCAATGTACAAGTCTAATTCCCAATGACAATACAAACAGAATCTTTATCAAATTCATTTTTAAATTGACAAATGTTATTTTGTTGTTACTAATAAAAAATCCTTGGTGTTACTTATATGAATTTGTTCTGGTACAGTAACTTTTTTATTATTTGACAATTGGGTATTAATTTATATACTCGTACTTGCTTATGCTTAGTAGTACGATAAAATAAATAATAGTAGTACAAAGTGTAACTTATTCCAGAATAATCACCCCCGTAACAAAAGCTGCAACAGCTTTATGTGGCTTTTGCGAAACAGGAATATTTAATTACATTCTAATCACCTATTGTTAGCAAATACTAATTGCTTTAACAATATGTTGTCGTTGTATAATGATCTGGTTAATTGCGAAGGTGGGGCTATGTATACATGGTTACGGATTACTGTATAATAATGTTAGTTAATAATTAGACAAAAATTAACAAACAAGGAAACTAAATAAATTACTTAATTTCTTTTTAAAATATTATATAACTATTACAAGTTTGCTAAACACAACTAAAAAAGATTTAGAATCATGAATGCCTACATTTTATCCTATGTCGAAATATTTTATTGCGAATATCCAAAAGCTAGCGAGTGTTCTCTCAGCTCAGCGGTTCCAGTGTCTGCTTTTCATCCAGACTCACCCTGGTTCGAATCCAGCCTTACACCAATGACTTGTATTTTCAAATTATGTGTGGATTTGCATTTGTTTAACAGTGAAGGAAAACATCGTGAGGAAAGCGACATGTTTGAGGACCACAATATCCGAAGACATGTATCTTCCGTGGAAGGACTCCCCTTATGAATTAAGTCACAACCCTCAGCAATGAGGAAATACGACTCAAGAGAGAGATCCAAAGCTATAGAAAAATAGTATTGAATCCTGAAGTCCAAAGCCGTAAAATCATTAGGTAGGTACCATAACCCTGTATATTAGTACTCATTATCTGTTGAATAGATAATCTGCTAAATGCTGTAAATTACCACACTGGTAAATCACAATTCTCTTATATTAAAATGATATATAATTATTCTTAGGCTAGACCAGATTATTTATTTAACTTATTTTACCTTCCTAAGTATTTAATCTCACCAACCTATGTACCTATATGTATTTAGAATAAAAATAATTAAATCCTATGGTTCTATTTAAACTGATATATTTATTGTTAAGTGTCAAATTTGTCCTAAGTTTTAACCAATATATACTAAGTTGTGGGAAGATAAGTATAAAAGCATTTTTCAATAATACACAGTTTATTATCGCATCGTCAAAGAAAAATACACAAAAAGTAGTTTTTAGGCCTCTGAGATTGAGAATTAGTCTTTGAATTAGGCCTTAACAAAAATATATTAAAACTAAATTATTTCAATCATTATCAATTAAATTAAACAACCAATCGCAAAACAAACAAAAATTATAAATACGCAATAAATTATTATTACATCGTCAATAAATCTCATACAATTATTATGAAAAAAAAGGTAATAAATTCTAATGTAAGATTACATTTAATAATTCTATACACAATTATATCAACAGTTTACGTGAGACGCAAAAAGTGCAATCCAAATGTTTTAATATCACTAATTTTGGCTGCAAATACGCAACATATTTATTGGAATACCTTAAAACTTTATAATAAATAGTCTCTTATGTTGTTTGTGTACCAAAATCATGGCTTTCGTTCGCGGTAGTATTAATTTAAAGCTAAAAAAACACAAATAAGAAACAAAAAACTACTACATAAAGAATATTATTGATAAACAATTTAAATTACTTCTGTATACCTGCTTAAACGCCATACATTGGCATTGTTTCAATGTTTTACAAATATGCCAATAAATATCGTCGCAAAGTTTACACCCTGTATGAACTAAGTAGCCAACTATGCAATGTCCTAAACAATTGTAGCTCTTATTAACATATATGTATATATACCATGTTTGTATAAGGTAGATCATTTTAATACTTGCCATTTGAATAAATTTGCATTAAAATGTAATTAAATAGAACGTGTCAAAGTGATTAAATTACTCAAACACTTTTTAACAGACTTCAAAAAAGGAGGCTATCAAGTCTTCTGAAAGATTTTTTGGTTTGAAATATGTGAAATATGAAGAGTTTCACAAAGCTGTAGCTGAAGCGCACCGTTTCGGATAAATACAGAACTGACTTTGTTTTAAATTCAGATTGATATACATTTTAAACATCGCTTTATGTTGTTAAAATTATAGTGGTTAATTGGTCACATTGAACAGCAGTATTTTTTTATCTGTATGTTATATTACGTCAAATTTGACGTAAATTGTCAGGTGTCAAAACTGAACTATAATATTGACCCTCTGGCTCCTATTATGATTTATACGAATTTAAACCTAGCCTATATAGAAATAAGAGCTCCAATCGTGTCCCATAACCAATCTAACTAAATAATTTAGCTGTGAGTTGATTACGAGAGTGTATTGGTCAAGAACGTCAGTGATATAGCACTATGTCTATATGTATGTACCTATATGCTACATTATACAAAACTACCTCTATATACTTGCTGCTTCTTTGTCGCTTTATACAATACTAGCCCGTTTTTAGACAGCTTTACGTACAACAGAGTATCTATAAAATCGATAAAAACGCCTTTTTGAAATAAATAAAATATGTTAGATTGTTTTTAAATAATTAGCTACCATTCAAATAATTTTCAAAGTAGCAAAACCTAAGCTGTAAGACAAAAAAAGGTTTTTAATCAACTTTTATTGTACGCAAAGCCGATATATTTTACAAGGTAAAAGCTGGTAACAAAACGATCTTTGTTATAAAATATTCGATTGGTAGAAATACGTCCTATAAAAGCTATTAGATTTTACAAATTATATCTGTGATATGCACAGAGCTCCGTGGTGCTAAAGACTTTTTTTTAAAGTAAATTCATCAAAAATGCGATGTAAAGCTAGTTCTATACTGGCTGCCACGGAACTCTAAAAATAATAAGGCAAAAATATACAAAATATTCTCTATGTACATCTCAAGTGCAATACCTATGCCCGAATTGTATGAACCAATTTATCTGTGTTAGGAGTAGGAGTCTAAAAGTTTTCTAACAATTTTTCATAGATTTGCGACGGTGGCTCCTCCAATCATTTCACGGGTAACTTGGTTCTGCTAAATCTATTCTATGTAATGTTCATTGGTACATATATGCTGGCTATAGTTCCCTAAATATTTGTTACCATTTTCAAACATTTTTGGACATAATGGTAACAAATACTTAGTTTTTTTTCTATCTATGACTTATTTTATTAAGATGGAGCTTAAAGATTGTTACATTAACTTAGCAGTAAGGTGATCTAGCACGATTAACAACTGATGAAATGAATTTAATTTCCAACAATATGAATGTGCCTTGGTATTAAATCGTTTGATATCAATACTTAAACATATTCGCTAAAAATGTTAAAAATTTAAATAAGTTTGCATTTGACCACAATTTGCCTATTAGTAAGCAATACTTACACTTGCGTACTCAGTAGGAACCAGTTCACCCACGCTTTAAAGTTGGCTAGATTTTCATCCGCGATAGGTCTTTAAGTTATAAGTTGTTTTAGGCCACAATATGAACACTAGCGTTGCCCTACATAATATTATTGAATGTAAGAAGGGAAAAATTCATTTCATATAAAATGATATGTAAAAAAATGAAATAAAAGGGTTTTTTATTGAAATCTAACGATTTAATAAACTGGCACAGAATAGCCTATAATTCGTAGCCTAAAATGGAGATTCGTTGAAGATCTTAGCGTTTAACAATTCAGTCGTTTAGGCACCCTTAGGTACCAACTAGACATAAGACTCGACCATAATGTATTATTACTAGTGATGTTTGGGCCCATGACACGTCATTTTGGTAATTCAGAAAATGATTCACGTTTAGTTTGAAGAGATTGAGCTATCGCAGTTGACTTATTCACAAAGAAATTGTGGAATTTATTGTTACCGTTGAATTAATTTACAATTTAGGCTGTCGTTTTCAAACCGATTTCTTTTCGGCAAGCGCGGCAGATCGTTATCAGAGCTTAACCGATTAAACGCAACGTGAATCAGACTATGAATCACTGAATGCAGACATGCTAAGGACGCTAGAGGAGTATTTTAGTTATGTAAAGAAATTAAGTTATTAATTATTATATAAAATATAAAAGTATTTTTATTACTACAATTACTGAAAATTTTGTCTATGCGTAAAGAATAAAATTTATGTCTTTGATTACTTTAGGTAGTTTTATATGTATGTAATTAACTTAACCTTGTGATGGTATTAAAGAACATATTTAATCTTATCCACAGAATAATGTTCTTTCGACTTCAATTTATTTCTCGCGCGTCAAAAAACGCTACCACACCATTTTCCAAAAGCCTAGATTCATGCTCTTGCACTCTTTAGTCATCATACAAAGTTTATGAAATAATACATGAGGCTCATTTTGTTAAGAACTTTAATATAACACGACTCAATAAAAATGATGTCTCAAAAATCCCATAACCATGTTTCGCTTAATATTTTGGAGTTGGCTAGTAAGAATACAAATATTATAATTGAGACTCAATTTATGAACAAAACCACTTCCAATTGTGTTGCAGTGGATTCATATTTTGTTATTTTCTATCATATTCAAAAACGTTAATTTTATAAAGAAATTAACTAGGCTTACGCATTTAGCATGCTTTGTTGGTTAGACAATTTCTCTTTATTGTGTCATGTTATAAAGAAAGACTCAGAAAACACACTTTTACAACATGTCAATCATACAATAAAATTATTTTTAAAACTATAAAATATACAGATCTATATTAAAAAGGGAATATTCGATTATTACTCTATTGTATAAAAAAGGTGATCCAAAATGTATGGATAACTACAGGCCCATAAGTCTGCTGCCCACACTCTACAAATTGTTTTCCTCGATTATACTACACCGAATCACAAGAGCGTTAGACGAGCAACAGCCCCGTGAACAGGCTGGCTTTAGATCAGGATACTCCACCGTAGACCATATGTTCACACTCATGCAATGTATAGAACGATGCAAAGAGTACAATAAAACTCTATATCTGGCATACGTCGACTATACAAAAGCTTTTGACTCATTATCACACAGTCAACTATGGATTAGTTTGGGAGAGCAAGGCATAAACAAAAAATACATATCGATACTGAAATCAATATACAATTGTTATAAAGCAAAAATAAGAACGGAAACCATTGGACCGCCATTTGATATTAAGAGAGGAGTAAAACAAGGGGATCCAGTGTCCCCAAAGCTGTTTTCAGCCATTCTAGAGTCCATGTTCCGCAAGCTAGATTGGTCCACGTACGGCTTGAATATAAACGGAGAGCGGCTCACACATTTACGTTTCGCAGATGATATTGTAATAATGGCTGAATCACCTACAATTCTAGAACAAATGATAAACACTTTGGATAGAGAGAGCAAGAAGATCGGCCTCTATATGAACTTGTCAAAGACAAAGGTAATGACAAACGGTATTCAGACCGCAATAAAACTGCAAGATACTATTATCGAGTATGTTAGTGAATACATCTACCTTGGGCGCATTATATCTTTCGAAAACGCAGACGTTAAGGAAATAGACAAAAGAATTGCCACAGCATGGAGGAAATACTGGGCTAATAAGGATATCTTTAAAAGTCGTATGCCTACATACTTGAAAAAACGGTTGATGGATAATACGATCCTTCCTTCTCTTCTATATGGGTGTCAAACATGGGCGCTGACACAAGACTCAGTCGATAAAATCGCTAAATTCCAAAGAGCGGCAGAGCGTTCCATGCTGGGACTTACTCTTATAGATAAGGTAAGGAACAAAGAGATACGACAGCGAACCAAGGTCTTAGACGCAGTAAAAATGATGTGTTGCTTGAAGTGGAAATGGGCGGGACACCTCGCCCGCTCTACCGACGGCAGATGGAGCGAGCGCATCGTGCACTGGTGCCCGCGGGACACCACGCGCACGCGCGGCCGACAGAAGAAGAGGTGGAGGGACGACATCGTGGAGGTGGCTGGAGTCACGTGGACCAGACTAGCCCAAGACCGCAATGCCTGGGCCAGCAAGGAAGAGGCCTTTACCCGCTTTTGGGTGCCCTGATACAAGAAAATACTATCAGTAATCAAGAACTCAACGTAATTTTTTAAATAAACTAAGTAACTAAGTATATGTAAAGAAATAATTGAATTCAGGAAATAAAGGCTATTTTATTTTATTTTATTTTTATTTTATTTTATTATTATATTAAAAAGGCGAATCGATAGGCAGATCGTGGCTACGTAATATGAGGTATTTATGGATCGTTCACACCGAGTACAGTATCACACTACAGACATATACATCGATGCTTAGAAAGAGATCAATATAGGACTCATATACAGGGTAACTGGTAACTAACGCACAACCTTTTAAGGGTGGCTTTAGTACATCTATACCAACAACGGTTCTACAAGTTTTGGAAATTCGTGGAAAAAAAAACAGCTGTTCCATACAAAAGTTAGGAAGATATTCGACAAAATGTATGGAACAGCTGTTTTTTTTTCACGAATTTCCAAAAGTTGTAGAACAAAAGTTGTTGGTATAAATGTAATAAAGCCACCCTTAAAAGGTTATGCGTCAGTTACCAGTAACCCTGTATAGTGTTACTGTTTATTATTGGTGAACATTATATGGGCAAAGTATTCACCGTTTGGCTAGCCCCAAATTGACATAATTCCATAAATATTATCATTTTGGGCTTCTATGATACTTGGATTCTTCTCTGGATGATAAATTTTCATCGTATATTCTATTGACTTTTAAAATGTTCACATATTCATTTTCGCGTCTTTTAGTTTATGTAGTGCTCTCTCTTTCTATTCACCAATATATATCGCTATTGGTGTTATACTGTGAAAGTAACAATGCATATTTTACTTGTCTAGTTATTTGGTGGAATGCTATTTTACAAGTCTTGGCGGCCATTTTCAATTTAATTTACAAATTCCTTAATGTCTACAGTAAAATTAAACTAAATTATACCTGTCTTTAGCTACCTTTAAAATTGTAACTTATAAAAACACCGAGTTTTTAATGTATTTTTAGTAATCTCATGTTTGAGATCTGTGATTAGTCATTTTTATACTGCGTCGCGTGTTTACAATAGGTAAATACTAATTCACTATATTTTACAGTATGCATTTGAAGACCACATAAAGATTTCGGTCCACGTTATTTTCATGGTATTCTGTGGTCTTGTATTCTATAAATTAATACTTGTTCAATAATAATTTTCAATTATTTCCCATTCCTCTATATCTTTAGGTTCGTTTTTTCCATTTAGCGTTGTAGATGTAAACTCCAGTATTTCAGCCACATCTTGCAATCCCATAAACATTAAACTACGTAAACTGTTCACACAAACATGCCTTTGTCATTTGCAATTTTTACAGTTCTTGGCCAATTTCCTCACCCTGATATTTCTTGATTTTACCATACTTTAGAGATTAACCACAATTCCAAGATATTTACCTCAATTCATAATTCAATTTGGCAGAACAACATTTACACAGTTTCTCATACTTTCTTCCACATGTAGATATATGCACCATAGGTTTGACAGTTCGTAAGTCACTCACACTAGTCTATTCGCCAGGGTCTGTCTGTATCACGCACCTGAAAACAAGAAAAATATATATTAAATTGGTATGGAGGTAGATTAGGCTCTGGTTTAACAACTTACGTGATTACTTTATATCACCGATTAATGGGGGTAACACTGAGAAGCGCTGCTAGTTCTTTATAAAAAAAATGAAATCGTATGTCTCTCTGACCCAAACTACGTAAACCACAACTAGGTGAACCAAACTCACACCAAAGTTAGAACTAAAACATATTTAAAATAACTCTCAAGACCATGTAAGCAAAAAAGAAGCATATTAAGAAACATTTCGCAGGCGCGTAACCATTTACTAGCTACTTCGCAATATTGACCGCGAAGTCTTGCACCCAGATGGAATATGCAACATATTACAAAACTTAGTTCATATTATACCTGTGTCGAGAGCATGTCGTTTCTTATCCCGGTGGTGGTCGGGGGTAGACTTCAGTATGTCGGGTTGTCCGTGAGACACCACGCGGGCTTCCAGCGCCTGGTTGAAGGTGGAGGTGTGAGAGGACAGCGTCAGGGTGGCGTTGCGGTCGGAACCTGAAACGGATAGTTATAGAAATAAGCGTTATAAATAAAGTATCCGGAACCTGGAACGGACACTTGTACAAATTAACGTTATATATAAAGTTATATTATCACATATTCCAGCTCAGCTGTATGTCATACGTTGTACGGTTAGACATATCAGAGGCTTTTGGGGTGACTCGAAAAATTTCGACACCTGTGGCAGCCGCTTTCATTTGACAAGAATAAGAACCACAGAGAAAAAGAAACAATAAAGCTGTATGATAAATCTATTTGGTAACTAATTTTGATACGTATAGGTACGTATATTTTCTAGTTCATATGCACGGGATAAGAAGAAGGTATGCGGTAGGTTTGTTGTCGGTCTGAGGATGGAGCGATGCCATTCTCTGTGCCCCACACTATGTATTTCACGATCCTGTATTGCAGAGCTACACGCACACCTGAAACATACCTAAAGGCATGGTGGTTGCATGTGAATTGATGATGCATATGATGAGACTGGCACAGCTGATGTGTATAAGTAGACTGTGGTAGAGTTGAAGTTGGCTTCCGGATAGAACGATGCGAGCCATTCTTTATAAAAGAGTTGGACTTATGAAGGTTACTGTGCTCCACACTAAGTACCTTTTAATCCTGTATTAGGGAATAACACTTCTATCGATATACGCAAGTCGTAAGTAGCAACAACACTTACCCAAAGTCATGGTGGTTGCGTGTGAGTTGAGCGTATTATGTCCCGTCGTATGATGCGTATGATGGGACTGGCTCAGCTGATGTGTGTGTGGCAGAGTAGACGGACTTGAATGTGGTAGAGTTGAGGTTGGCTTCCGGATGGAGCGGTGAGAACCGTTCCTTGTGAGGGAGTTCATTTGAGGCGTGCCTGGGTTCGGCCGGAGGAGGGCGTTCTTGTAGTCGGCAATAAGGTGCGTTAGTTCTACCATCTGAGGAAAAAAGTGTTTTGGTTAAATTAAAATATCAGTATTGACATGGATACTTATCTACTATAACTATAACACTTAAAGGTAACTTAACTTTTAACATAGACGCATTTGACAATCTGTTGGCCGGAAACGCTTACTTACACAAACAACGGCGTTTGAAGTAGGAGGTAGATATGTAGATGCTTAGCTAATAAACTTGAGGGTTGTCTTTCGATGATATTTCGTTTCTGAAAGTGTGTAATAGTCTTATCGAACACTATTATTAACCATAACAAAAACTGTCACTTTTTTTTAACACGAAATAGGCTTACGTTTGACTATAGCCTGCCTGATGTTAATCACTACTATAGTCCAAGATGTAGCACGCTTGCCTAGAAGAAACCTATTTACTCTAGACACACTACTTTCCACTTCTCATATAAAAGCAACATTATCAACTTAACAAATCAACACCATCAAATACCAATCAACATCATCAACTTTACAAACAACACCATCAACTTTCATTTAACATCACCAACTTTCACTCAACTTAATCAACTTTCATTCAACATCATCAACTTCCAATTAACACCATGAACTCCCAACCTTACCTTAGGTTTATGAAGGCTGATGAGCATCTTATGCACAGGGCTGGCGGCATCCTCCCCGTCTATGAGCATCATGAGATCGTCCTGCAGTCCCCCGAAAAGGCCGATACAGTTGAGTGCGTAGCGCCCGAGCACGCACATTGACGCTAGTTCTAACACTGTCACGCCCTCCTCGGACACTGCTAGCCACGCCATGGAGAGGTCGGGCTGCTTTATCTGGAAGATATACACGGACGTTATCGTGATGATAATTGCTATATCAATTAGTATTAGTAGGAATTAAGCGTAGATTATCTAGATAAGTAAGGTCCAATAGGGGTGACATGGTCATGTCTGACCCTTTTCAAAATAAAGAATAAAAAAAAACGTCATGATATAGAAAAAAAATGCAAGAAAATTGACATTTTGAACTTGATACTACACTGCGGAGGAATGATCACATTTTAGGAGTCTTCACGTCGTACCTCTAAGAGGCAAGTTAAAAAAAAACCTGCGGTGCAAGTGCGGAAGTTTTATCCTATCGACGTCGATTAGTTTAATTCGATAACTTTATCTATATGTTGCAAGTGCCGAAGTATGTTTAGAGGTAGATAAATTGATCGATAAGCCTCGGTAAGCTTTTGTACAGATAATAAAAAAATATTGGAGTCGTCCTCTCTGGTAAATTAATATTTCAAAATGATTTGATAAGTCAATGTCAAAAACACGAAATTGCTTATATCAATGTCAAATATTTTTCCATTACACTGGCCAAATTGCGGCAATACCGCAGAAGCCATTTAGATAGTTGAAATTTGAACAAAAATGCTCAAATTCTTCTCTTATAATTCTTTCACGATCTTTAGACAGAGTTTATCACTATAAAAAGACGGAACCTCCGAGGTAAGTAAAATAAAACTAAACTATTATTATTATCTTCTTCCTCCTTTAGCGCCAACGCAATCACAAAATCCATTATTTATTAAATGAGTAAACAGCAAGAATGTTTATTATCTAAGAAAACCAAACATTGTAGTTATCGAGGCCTATCAATTTAAAACCTGATAAAATTAACCGACTTAAACAACTTCAAATGTCAGTGTATCGATTTCATTCGGTCTTTGACGGTACATTTATCATAGTTACCGAACCATAGACAAGGTGTAGATAAGAGACGACAGCGTCGATAATATTCGTCAAAATCGAGTATTACCGAATTTAACGACACGATAAAACTTCCGCACTTGCACGGCTGTATCGATAATGTGTACAACAAGTTTTGAGTTATTAAATTTAGAAGAGTTTAAACATAATAACAAGACACAAGTCCTTGAAAAGCGCGTAGACCCATGTATCATCATATATAGGCATTTTAATAGAAATATGCACAAAAACGGAGGGTAACTATGAATATTTGCAATGTTTACAAAATTCTCATCGAAACTTTTAGTATATATGTCTTATTCTTACCCTAGCTTGAAACAGCGTCGCGCCGAAGAAGGGCCACTTCCTGGTACAGTTGAGGTATATCCGCACGCAGTCTGCTGTACTGCGACCTTTCAGGGCTATCCACTTGGACCGGAGCTTCTCTTCTATATCTCTATTATGGGGAAACACATCATTATTAGTATGTGGTGTTTTATTACACATTGTTTTGTGTATACCCTTGCAAGCGCTCCTGTGGTTGATGATAGAGCTTGTCTTTACTGTATTTGAAGTTGATATTATTGAATTAGCTTTCAAACGTGGCAGACGCAACACATTGCTTCCTCCTTCTTCTATATTTATTCCTCATTACTGATATATTACATACCTCATCTCGTCGTTAGAGAGCGGCGCGCGGTAGCGGTAGGGGTAGAACCTGTGCGCTAGTGGCTGGTTGTGTTGCGAGTTGTTGCTGCTGTAGTCGCCCATGTCTAGTTGTGCCATGAGAGCGCCGAGCTCGGCCGCCAGCTCGCGCGTCACGGGGAACCGACCTGCTACCACTGCAATGGGTAATGTTGGTGGGTTATTGCACTGATAGTATGGATATGCGAATGTCAGCTGTCACTTTTCAGAATGAAATTTACTCGTATGCGTGAAATGAATATACCAAGATTCATAAAAAAACGTTTGTAATACCAAAAACAAAGCAATAAACGTAGACAGAGCGAACCAAATTGATATCCTACAGTTTTTTTAATTCAACTGATACTGTTTGAGACTCTATATTCTTACCTTGTTGATTGACTTGATAGCAGAGCAGCAGTCGTTCCTTATCAGTCTCACTTCTCACTGAGTTCTTGAAGTACAGTCTGTTTCTGTACGTGAGTCTGATCACGCGGGAATTCTCGAACTTTCCAGAGCCTTTCTCGCGAAGTGCCGTCTCCCATTTTGATATTACGTCGCATAACTGGAAATATTATTATTATTTATAATATTTATCATGTACTTAATATTACCTACATTTAGAATCTATTCAATCACCACGTCAGCAGCTTATTTCTATAGCATACTAACTAAAGTGATGTGTTTTGAAGTTAGGCAAAGATCAATTTGAGGACATTTATAAGGACACCAGCAGGCCTACCACAACGTTTTTAAAAGCAGTGTCATTGCCGCTCCGCTGCGATTCCGCTGGAATTCAATGCTGCTAATATTCGTACCACAAGCTTATGACGTAATATCGCGTTCCAGCGGATTTCAAGCGGATTAGGGATGAGACACTGAACGAATGATTTCGCTAAAACTGCATAAAATGAAAGAGTTTGTGATAAAATATAGCCAACCTGTAGTAGTTTTGCTTTCAAAATTTGTCATTGTCACTGATTCGAAAACAGTTCTATATTTTCTTTGAAACTATCGTACTTGCGTGTTGCCAGATATCGGCTTCAACCGTATTTAGCTCTTTTCAAATACATAATTTAGTAAAAAAGCACAAATAAGATAAAAGCAAGCAAAATATGATTTTACATAATAGATTTATTATAATGAGGTGTGTGTATTTCCTACACATGCAAGTATATGCAGTATGCAAGGGATAATTTAAATTTATATTTTTTATTTATTTATTAAATTTCGTAAAATGTACATAGCTATTGCGACTGGAGTTGGTATACATAGTTTTGTGTACATTTTATGCCAAAAAAAGTATCCTGTATTATTTTCCTAACTATTTATTTTATTTAAATTTGAGCCCGGCTTCCAGCTGGTGTACATTTTCGAACGTTTTTCCAAAGAGTTCGTGCTTATTTGTATACAAAAATGGTACGAAATGCCAGATCACTATGTCTTATTCTCGTTTTTGCTTGTGTGTGTATAAAAAATGTCATGTACGGTATAAAAAAATACTCTGGTAGCACTGAATGATTTTGTAAACAAACTACCATAACAAACTGCCTATAAATTATAACTGTTTTATATATAGAAATGCATTGGGTCCCCGATTTAGAGGTGATACATTTGGTGCTGTATGAATACTACACAGTATGATGGACAGAATACCGCATGAATGTGTTCATGCACAGTGAAAAACTTATCTAGATAAACCAAACACTTCGGATACGCTTCTTAACAAAAAGTTGATTTCTTCAAGCGGCTTTTTGTTCTGGATACAAGCTGATGGAACGTGGTGGATCACCATGACTGTGATCACGATACCAAGACGGTGACAAACCATCATCAACTTCTTACGAGCAAGCAAGGCTGCAGTCGGATATACTCCTTCTATTGGAGCTGGACGATGATCACATTCCTCTGCAAGCAGTATAACCACTTAGTAGACGAACGTTTACTCGTGTAAATTACTTTTCTGTGTGAATACTCTAAACATACGATGTGGATACATAAACTTAAAAGTTTTTTTCAATAAATTGATGTTATAAGCTTGAATTTATTTTTACTCGACGACAGTTATTATGTTGGGGAACATAAACATGTAACACAGAAGTTAGCTCTAATTAATCATCCTTTTTAACTCTAAGATATCATTTAGGTTGTTAGCTTATGCGTTCTATATTGTGTCTCAACTATACTAATTTATAAAATAGGTTTGTGTGGTGTAGGCATAGTGTGTTGTACATAGTCTAACTATACTGCTACTTTATACCTTTAAGCACAAGATGGGACCTATTTAAGATTTATGTTTAAATTAAACAAATAGTTATTGTACATTTTGTCTTATTAACAGTTAATACCCTATTCACAATAGTATATAACGAAGGGCACTGAGCAAGTCACTGTTCTCAAAGCTAGGCTACACCAACATTCTGCATAACGATGCCCTGCTGCGGTACTGAATCATCGTGATATTGCCACCTCATCTGCTGTGGCGGTAGTGTGATCTCGAACTGGGTCCCTGTTGTAGTTTTGGGTCGTGATAGTTGGCTCTTTAGCTTGTTGTTGGCTGATGAATAAAAAATAGCTGCAGCTTGAGATTTTTTTTCGTTGCTCCACATATTCACTGGTGTTCGGTATTTTCGCAAAAATTGTGCCGAACCACACACACATAACCATTGTATATCAATTAAATTCAGTTTTCTTTCATATTTTCAATAATTCAAAGGATTTAAATTGAAAAATATCTCAAATACGCAAGCAGATAGCAGCGTTTTTAGCATCTCAAAATAATGTCAAATTGACAGCTCAGCGATAATGATTCCGCTGGCAATTAGACGTTATGGTACCGATTTAGGCAAAACGCCTAGGAAATGAATGAACAAAATCGCGTGACGTCATCAAAACCTCGACGCGCCGCGACACTGATTCCACCTTATTTAAACGTCAGAAACTAGACGTTGTAGTACCGATTATCGCAGCAGCACTGCTGCAGTACTGCTATAAGACGTTATGGTAGGCCTGCAGGAATTTATTACACGAATAAATTGAGTGCGAGCCACGACTTTCAATATCGAGGAAAACACTCTAGAAAGGAAGAATAATGTGTAAATGTAAACAAAGATTAAAAAAATATCGGTTATTCGCAGATAAACATCATCCTGAATATACTGTCAAATATTTTGTTAAAACACAGAAAATTAAAAGTACTTAGGTACCTTCTTATCAGGCTTGATATGGTGCTCCAGGTCCTTCTCAATGGGGTCGTCGCTGAAGAGGGCGAAGCCCGAGGCACCTGACTCCCGGCAGCCGAGCTCTGTGCTCAACGTAGATAGGAACTCTTCTACTGTGGTGGAACCGTCGAAACTAATCACCTGGAAAGTAGAATAGAGTGGTGGAGAAAAACCATATCAATTATGTTTTTTCAACTTTTATTAGTAAAAAGGTAAATAAGGTAAAATTTCGGGTAGCTCTACCTCCTTGTCTACTTTGCAACGTTTCATACACAAAATCGAGGTAACTGGCAAGAAATTAGACAGGGTTATACTCAGCGATCAGTTCCTGTACACGTGTGCACTCACCACAATATACAACAGAGGCTTTAAGAAGTCTTTAAGTTGAGAGTTAATCAGTTTCTCCTAGACAAATGCGACAAATAATGACCATGAATACTTCATAGGAGTTTACCTGGTATGTATTATTGAGCATGTGCACAGGTATGGCGTGGGGCAGGCAGTGGTGGTAGGGGTTCTTCAGCAGTATGGAGAGCACCTCCATGCGAGACGGCTTGTCCTCGCGACCTCCGTTGCGGATGGTGCGCTCGAGGGCGCGCGCGCAGTACGCAGCGTACTTGCCGCATTCCGTTCTGGAAGGGACGATAACAGAATGATATGTTAAAGAATAGGGTATATGCATGGAACTGAAATTTGATTTTTGTAAATAAACTATAAAAAAATACTAAACGAGTTGTGCAAACCCCATTTATATCCACTGAAAAATAAAGAAGTTATAACCAATTAAGGACTTTATTCCATCTCTTTCATTCAAAAACTAAAAACGTGTATAACTGCGTTATTGTTCAAGCTAATTGAAAAATAATTTCACTATGCTGATTGTCTATTAAAAAGCTTTCATTGAAGTAATAAAAAAAAGTTGTGCATATTTCCTATTATCGCATTGAATGGAAAGTAAGAATTGGATAGTGGGATTACTTATTTATGTAGGTACTTCTTTGACGTTGCGTAGAAGGAAGATCATAGCGATTTTTGGCATGGATTTAGAAAAACGTTTTTAAAGTATACATGGGGCAGTTTTTATCAAAAAATAACACGAGAGGAACCATATACTAGTACACTTGAATCTGTTACCCATTACAAGTATTTACGGTATTTTACAAAAAGGCCGTAACTGACGCCGTGGCCGAGGGTGGAGCATGTCTAAACTACCATGGCATTTATTTATCCATTACAATAAGTGCACTTAACTGCTACGCCAAATCGCACACTTATGATTAATTGACTTTAACACATAAACAATACAACAACAAAATTCACATATCTAATAATACTCGTATAGCCACAAAAAGAGTAGGTAATTATTAGTTTAGTTATTAGAATTCGTTCTTATACGAGGCTGTCACTGTCAAACCACTCGTTAGATGCATGACAAAAGGTTTTTCATTGAGATATCTGCCTAGTAGTCTTCCTTATTTACATATACTTACTTGGAATCCGAATGCCTGGTGAGATGCAACTTCAAGTACCACAGTAGCCTGTTGTTCCTCGGCACGAAGAGGCTAACAGCGAGCGCCAGGAGTTGCCAACCTTGCACGAAGCTGTATGTAGGCGGGTTACTCTTGCAGTCCACAGAGAGGAGGGGCGCCTGGAAGATGTGGTACTGTGAAGTATCTTGTATAGTATGGTGGGAAGTAAAGGTTTCTTACATATATAGTGGGACAAGGTGCAACGAGTTACGTAATGGGGAACGTAACGGAACTGGCAAACCCTAAATGGAAAGATTAATCAAAATTTATTAGGTTGAGTTGGGATAGATAGATACACATTTCTCATACATTTTGAGCACTTGATTGGCTTCATGAAACATCTTATTAGTAAGTTCTATAACTGTCAAAACAGCACTCTATCATTTACCTCAAGTTTCGCTATTACCATCAGATTCTGTTTCGTCTCTTTTCTTTTTTCATGTGACCCTATGAAACTAAATTAATTGAACCTTAATATTTAATTTCATAGTTTTCTTTTTACGTCGTTTTATCAGTCTCTCAGTGTGATAATTAATTTACTAGATACATTACATGTAAGCCCTGTAAATTGGCTGTAATGTAAACTTGCATAACTTGTAAGCCCACTATCCGTATTTCCCTAGTCGCATAATTTGAATGTCTTCAAATATATTCAGAGAGGATATAGAGATAAGAGGCCAGCGTGCTACATCTTTGATTTCACCGTCGCTTTCATTAGGCAAGATGCAGTAAAACCCAAGCCCATATTATAATGTAAAAAAAACAACATTATCCGTAGATCTACATTACCTGTATAACTACATTATCTCAAGATCCACATTTCCTATAAACCTATATTACCCGCAAAACATGTAAACTCATTATCTTTAGACCTACATTACCTGTTAACCCACATTGCCAGTAAACCTACATTACCTGTAAACCCACATTACCTGTAAACCTAAGTTACCTATAACCACACTATTACATGTAAACCTAAATTACCTGTACACCCACTGTTACCTGTATCCCCTTACCTGTATAGAGCTGGGCGAGCCGGCCGCATTAGGCTGCACGTCGCCGCTCTTATTGTCCCCACCGACGGACGAGGCACCCGTGTCGCACGTGAACAGAGACTGCGTCGCGCACAGTAGCAGTTGCTGTACAAATGAAATGTTGGCGTTTCGACACTGGGGGATAATGAGCTTTACGGTGTGAGGAGTAGAGTCTGTTTTGGAGTGGCTGTTTGTACTGGTTATTACAGATTGGGGGCTATGAAAATTTGAGCTCTATGGTATGGGAGGTAGAGTTTGTTTCAAAGTGGCTAGCGGTATGGGTAATTACAGATTGGGGACAGTGGGAGTGGAGTTTGTTTTAGAGTGACAATGTATAGAGGTTTACAGTTACAGTTTCAGACTAGGGACTACAGAAATTCGAGCTTTATTATGTAGATAGCAAATTCTTAACTAGAATAATGAAGTGCATTCAGGACGATAGAAAAAATTAAGTCTTATTCTGTAGTGACAATGTGAGCTGGTAATTTAAGACTGGGACAATGGAATTTGGAGTTTCATAATATGGAAAGTAAAGTTTGTTCCGGAGTGACAATATGTGTTGACATTTTCACGGAACGGAGGAAGTTTGAGTTTTATGATGCAGGGGATAGTCTGCTCTGAATTACCAATTTGTGTAGAAATTTTGAGAAACGGGGGGCATTCTTGTTCTGGGATTTAAATAAATTTGAGCATTGTGAATAGAATCATTTTTGAAGTATCAATGTGTATTGGTAATTAGTTTCAAACTGGAGTCTATAGAATTTTTGTTATGGAATGGCAGTTTTCCTACTGTTATTTCTCCAATATAATGTGGTTGTGTGCGAGTACTGATATATTGTACATCAATCTTGTGCAAAGACAGATATCCTGTAGATAAGATCTAAAATTGGAAACATAGCTAAGGAAAAAAAATATCGTCGCTTCAAATCACTACAGCGAAACGTATTACCGGAAGCGAATAGAGATTTATATTTATACAAATCTTACAAAATATAAAACATTTTATAATTCCTGCAAGATTGTTAGTGCTAGTGCAAAGTTTAT
Organism: Macaria liturata; assembly: GCA_964023185.1. Lineage (NCBI taxonomy): Eukaryota > Metazoa > Arthropoda > Insecta > Lepidoptera > Geometridae > Macaria > Macaria liturata. The sequence continues at coordinate 8,390,667 of OZ026810.1, forward strand.
GCAATTTTATAGCATTTGACCTGTGCTCTAATATAAGTCTAAGTGGATTTATTACCAAACCAAATCACCATGATTTTGTGAATATTTATGTATGTACAATTGTTAAGAAAATGTTGTGAACAATGTGAAGAATGTTAAGTTATGTTAAGTTTCTTCATAGTTTTTTAGTCGCCATTAAAATATATGTAGATTTTATGGGTATTTTAGTACTAATAAAGTGGCTAAAATTGTAATGATGTTTGAGAAAAGACTGAGCTTCTATTTCAATGACATGATCCAATATTTTGAAACTGTTGTAATCCAATAATATAATATGTATTGTAAAGTGTAACATTTACGAGCATGGGCAATGACAACAACTTACCTGCTAAGGAAAATTGACTATATCTAGATGATTATAGAGTTGATATATGGGTAAACATGTCTAAAACTTGCAACACCAACCTTTCAGTACAAAGGAGTTCAACAGTGCGGGAAACACTAGCTATGATAGAGTATGAATGATAAACAACAAAACAATATCATTCCCTAAAACTAGGGGGCGGGGTAACAACATTCTCCAAAAGAAAAAAAGTAAATTGGAAAAAGAATCGGGGAAAATTTACACCAACATTCCATTTGAATATATTGCAACGAAACGCTTTTTTGCTGTGGCAGCATTTTGCGATTCGAAATACAAATTCGAATGACAGTACTGCACTTTTCACGTGTGAAAAGAGTCGTGATCATAGAGTAATATAATATGTCGTGATATTTTCAGACTGTCAAATATTTAGTACGATTGTTTGAAAATCGAACGTATATCTCGCACAATGTTGCCAAAACATTAGATCAAATTGGAATAACTCCAATTTTGTGACGACTAAATAATTTTGATACTTCTAGATGAAGCCAATAATGTTTCACATACACGATTCCAAATTGATCGGAATATAAGCTTTTTTTTTACAGCAACACACAAAGCGTACACTCAGTACTTAAATAAAATGGTTTGTTAGTGTATAATTTACATAATATTTTGCAAATAAGAGTTAGTCTTTTAAAGCTCGATATTTTTATATACTGTGCTCTCTAAAGAACTCAAAGGTAACTAACTTTATTCGCAGTTAGACAGACTACAAGAAAATTAAAATTAACTATTGTATAGTAGGTTTTAATCTATAAAACAGTCGATTAATAAAAAAAAACTATTTACTATAAACTAAAATATATATAATATTATAAGAGCACAGTAAGGTAGTGTAGAAGAGATTACATAATATACAAGACTAAATCTAAGAAGAGAACCATAGTGTCAATGTGTACAAATTGTAGAACATATTATGTTGAAACCGTGATTATATGGACACCAAAATGTATGAGAAAAGCATCAAAGCCCGTAAGCTAAAGCCGTTGTGAATATAAGCATATAATAAGTGTTGTTGTGATTCATTTTGAACCTTATACGGGGGGTCAATATAGTTTATTTTTCTATAAAATGTCAACGAGATATGGTTCAAAATGATTTGATACTTTTGTTTTTTTTTTGTCCCAACCCATGCTATATTTGGCTCAAGGTATTCGTAACGGCAAAATTAAAATATAATAATTTTGTAAGTACTTTTTGCTCGTAAGTTAACATTTCTCTAAGTCAGTACAAAATATTTGTGGTCTAAATTATTTTTTAATACTTGACATTTTCAAATGGAGTAGATTCAAAATAGATGAACAAAAAGTACTTGTAAGTACACGAAAACGTGTTGTTTTCATGTCAACTACATTTAAGTGGGGTTCGGACAAAGACACACAGTACCGGGTTACTTTTACATATGATATGACAGAAAGAAATAAATAAATAAATAAAGAGATGGCACAATTCAACTTATTATAAAGCAAATTTCAAACATTCTATGCAAATCGAAACAGATTATCTTTTTCTATCGATTTAACAAAATATTTATTTACGGCTCAAGTTTAGTTAAGCGATAAAATCAATTGATTTCATTAGTAAATGCAATGTTATTTTAATTAATAACAAGACTGTTTTTCGTAATTTGATTAATAGCTTAACCTACCATTTTATAAATTGTATTATTATTACTCTAGGACTATGCCAGTTTCATTTTAACATATAGTGCCATCTCTTCCTACACACAGTAGTGTAAAGTCCACCCGACATACTAACACACGTAACATGTAAGTATCGAAGTCCCGTTCGTATGAAGTACCTAGTACGTACACAGTGACGTCACACCCACTCGAACGTATAGTAAAGAGGAAGGTGGAGGGTCTACTTGGAGATATTGTGATTAATAAATATAGTTCTAATAAAATTTAATAGACTTTATGTTTTTTTTACTAATAATGTCTTATTATTTGATGAGAACAGAATGTATTTCGTTTCATTTAGCTCGCATTTCCAATGGTATTTATATTAGCTTTTATCACAGCCAAACGGTCTGTTTAGAAATTCGAGACACTGTTTCAAAGCTTTACCAGGTTTCAATTTCATAAAATGTGACCTTGAATTTTTTTAAGAAATCTACTCGACAACTACTATTTTTGTACTTTAAAAAATAAACTTTCAGAAGCCTTGATAACCTCCTTTTTTCCTAGAAGTCGGTTAAAAAATCTCCAACGCAACCGCCCACCGTCCCCGCTCTAAGAATCAAACCAAGATATAACCAGCACTTACATTCTTAAGCTTAGCAGCTTTAAGCCTATCCCGGGCTGTATGTACCTGCACGCCGTGCTTGGAGTGCGTGTGCGGGCTGGTCTGGCGCGCCAGCGCTGAGGCCAGCTCGTCCTGCAGCTCCGGCACCTCCAGGCACTGCTGCAGCGCGTTCTGTGCCAGCACCACGTGGTAGTCTATGCCGGCGTGCTCCACGCACACTGACATGAACAGCTGCACGCACTGGGAGGAACAGATAGACATGATAACGTGGATACGCCAGGGAGAGAGAGAGAGAATATAGCGCCTAGGTAAGAATGAGACAGATCTACTTTACTATCGATAACAGTTAAAAGAAAGATGATACGAGATCGTAGCCAAGGCACTGTTGGAGGGCGTTCTGAGCCAGGACTTAGTTTCAATTATGAAAAAGATTAATGTCAATGACGAAAAAAATCAAGTTATTAACATTGGAAAAAATGATTATGTTAACCCGTTGCGACTCCTCGCCGGCTCAGATAGGGAACAATTTGTTGACTTTTCTTCCCAGACCGAGGTTCGTGGAACCGAAACTAAGGATTCCTTGTGGAGAGGCGAATAATTTTACAACGAAGTCATAGTGAGGCAAGCTGGCTTTTTGAAATATTTTATGAATACTCTTCCCTGTCTTGTCTCAGTTTGATATACTCGTACCTACGTGTACGAAAAAAAAATATAGTAATGTAAGTCGAGTAACAAAAATTGAAAAATTGGACTAAGTATCCTACTTTGAATAGTTTGAGCGCCTCTGCTTGTAACGCCTCCGAGTTAAGTGAAGTAAGTGGCGAGGTGATGTTTTCCTTCGAGTACAGCAATGTGGGGTGTCGCCACAGTACGCAGTCTGAAACGTACAAATAAGTTCTATAAGCAATGGGTTAAATTTTGTTGCTATTTTTAACAGTCTTAAAGCGAAAAGTTTCTAAATTATCTGTGCATTAATCGAACTTTACCTTTCTGTAAACATTTCTATAGAAGACGTTAAATAAAGGTGAATTCACCGTTTCTAATCTTTCCTATGTTGGGCAGATGAAAGCTAACTTTCCAGACAACTAGCTAGCTGGACATAGCTACCGTCTGCATCTCGTTTAGACTGCAGCTCTATATCAATATGTTTGAGGACCACCATACAGAAGAAAAAGAAAGACATCTACCTTTCGTGTATCTGTCCAAGATAACTCCCCTAATGAATCAATTCTGTGACGCAATTCCAAGCGAGAGTGGATCGGTTCTCACTGGGTAAGCACGTTCCATCCTAGACCGTAATGATTGCTTACCATCAGGCGAATTACGGCAAACCCATACCATGTAAAAAAAAATACAACCGTCAGTAGAATAGAACAAACTTCAAATAGGAGGCTACGTACTGGGGTCCCCGTCGGTCTCCATGAGTTTCTGCACGAGCTGCTCGAAGTGCGTGCCCTGTCCGAGCCCGCCGCCGCTCACCACCGTCAGCTGGTACAGCCACGAGTCCTTGTCCGCCTTGCTCTCGAACAGCAGGTACGTGGGGCCCTGGAGTACACATAGCATACTGTCACATCAAAGGTAAAGGCAAGCTTGTTTGTTAATCTTTGGATATTCTTACTATGCGTAACGCACTGGATTACCTACAATTCAACGCTTAATCTTTATTATTTTTTAAGACAGCATAAACATTTCGTATGAAAGAACGCTCAAGACCAATCTTCAGGTCCAACATCGGCGATCGCGTACAAAAATCATAAGTTCTTGTGTAAACCTTAGGTGTCAGGTGACGATTGCTAATTCGATCGCGGCCTTACATTAATTATTGGTTTTACGTGTGCATTCGTACCTAAACGCGAAGAAAATAAATTGCGGGGAATCACGATCCTTCTTAATGAGGAACAGGAGTAACAAGCATACATACCACCTGATGTTGCGGGTATATGGCCACAGTGAGGTGGTTGCGCGCGTCGTCGTTCTTCTCCTCCGAGTCCGAGTCGGACACATATTCCACGTCCTCCACGCGCGCGTCGCGCATGTTGATCTGACCGGTCGGGTTCTGGGGATTGACCAGTTTGTTTAGAACTATTGGCCACAGCGTTATTTGTGTATTGCTATTCAAATACATACATTTATTAGTTAGTGAAACTAGGTAAGTACATAAGAGTTCTCAAAATATATATTAATTTTATTTATTTATTAACTAGAACGGGTTTGCACTTGGCCATAGTTTGCCTGATAGTAAGCAAAGGCTATGGCCTAAGATGGAGCGTGCTTACCCGCTTGCTTGCTTATTACAATAAAATAGTTCCACTAGTTCCTACCCTATGAGGGTTAACCAACATTTCCTAAATTAATTATATAGTACGTTATTTCAATTATTGTTAAGTATATTATTTATTTGCCTGAAATATTTGATACAAAACAAACGGAAAAATGTACCATGTTTATCTGTCTTATAAATTCCGACCAAAATGCAAGACTACAATCCAACCGAATAAAATTCAAAGTGAATTATACCAATTGTCTTCTTAGCAGAAATAATTTAGACGACTGTAAAGTAGTGCTTATCAAGCAAGCTGTAGCCATAAACAAAGTTTATATCAAGTTTCATTTGCATAATTCAGTATGAAACCCCACCTGGTCTCCTGGCGACTTGAAGTAGAGGAACATCTTCCCAATAAGGACGCACCAGCTCTTCTTGGCGTGACCGTTCTTGACCTTCGTGAGCCAACCTTGGATAGTTGGCTTGTTGTCTTCTTTGCTCAGTAAAAGCTTGGTCGCGTTTCGCCTTTGCACGTTCTGGAAACGATTGGAATAGTAGGTAATAAGTAAGTTAATTATCGGGTGGAAGAATAGATAGAAGTGCCCATAGCTCAGCTAGCGGGGGCAATCGCTTGCGATTACCAAAGTTTAGCAATTGTTGACGCGGTCAGTCCTTGGATGGGTGACCGAAAAGTGGCATACCATTTTGGACGCTTCCGTGGGTCGGAAACAAGACATGATTAATTGTAGGTCGTTTGTAGTACGGCAGTCGTTAAGCCATGTCAGAAACCTTTAGGGCGGCTTAATAAACTCTCGATAGCAGAGTTAGCCACTCTCATTCGATAAGAAGAAGAATTATCAGGTGCAACGAAGATTTAGTAAAAGTATAGTATTGGGTGGAGAGTGGCGTTCTTTGGGGTCCTATGTCTAGAGGTGAACAAGTACTGGCTAATGATGAAATACGTGGAGGGATCTGGGCACCCATCACAATGTATTTGCCCAAAAAATCTCCCCAAATGAATTGATTCTGCAGGAGTAATGACGTTTAATAATGAAGAATAACACTCGATGAAAGACTCGCATAATAGTAGCTACTCTGGTGTTAAAAGTTTTCAATTCGTTTTTAAAGCTGTCTTTAAGTACTTCCGCCATTCTATGACGTACAACATCTAATTTGAATTTATTTATTTCGGACTGACGGACAGGTTAGGGTTAGTACCTATATTTAAAAAGTTGTTACAATATTTAATACCTTATGTTCTTAGGAGGCATTCCTTGCGAAATCATGGTCCACATTACAATTGTACATCGCAATTACATTAAATATAATTGATATCTGACCATTATTACAGTTCGATATAGAGTAATTTTTACCTGCAGCACTCTGATCCAGTCTTCCATAGTGGCCTGGCTGTCCGCAGTGAGGTAGTAAGTGCGACTCCCCGTGAATATCTCGAAGGTAGCTGCCCCCTCGTTGCGCGAGATCTTGCAAGCTTCCCCGAGACCGATCTGCCCTTGAGGCTTCCTGTTCACTTCGTTTTGAGACTTCCAGTAGGAGAGTGTGCCGTTTTTGAGGACGAACCTGTGAACATGATTCATTTGAAAGTGGTTTAAATAATATTCAACGGACTCAGATCCAATAACAATGTTAAAAAAAACATTCTTAAATCATAATTCATGTGCTCAGTGTTATACTTTATCTTAACTTTAGTCTAATGAACAGTTAACAAGTTCAAGTTTCACCTTTTATTTTTCGCCATCTTATGGTTATTACTGTTAATACGGTTATACTTACAAGAAATAGTCTTTAAACATTTGTTTACACTTTGGCTCTAGAATCTCCGGATTACGAACTAAATCAGTCAATTCACATGGGTTTTAATGTTTTTAACGTTTCTTTCAAATGTAGGCACTATTCGATGAAGAGTACATTTAGTTTTTGAAAAGTTTTGATATTTGTACTGCAATAGTTTGAACTCGTCCTCAATTTTGTTAAGATAAAATAAGATAGGTGTAACATACCATCTCTTCCTCCAAGTCTTCAACTTGCCGCCCAGCTTGGCAAGATGGCCGCTCTTCTCTAACGCGTCGTGTCGTCTAGGCGAGTCTGTGGCGGGCGGCGCGCGACACAGCGACGCGAGCGACGGCGACGCCGTGCTGTCGCACGACACCGCGTCAGGGGGGATCGCGTAGTCGTCCGACATGCCGGACTCGAATGATGTGTCTGGTGAAGAATAAATTAAGTTAGGATATGCAACTTTTTGTAAAATATTATATACAGGTAGTATCGTTATGGGTCCTGGTAACGGATGATATATACCTAAATAAATATATGAAATGGGAGAAAGATTGATGATTGTTTTACCTGTCGTTCCATCAATTCGCGATAATATTATTAAGGCGAAAGTTAGGGCGTGTGTGAGTGTATATGTTTGTTACTGAACCAATTAAAAAAAATTGTGTAGAGGTAGATTAGACCCTGGACTAACACATAGGCTTTTTATCCCGTATTAACGCAGGTAAAACCGCGAGTCAGTGCTAGTACGTAAATAAGTTTGTAGCAAATATCATCGTATTTACCGCAATCAGAAAGTTAGTATGCATAAAGCGAGCGATACCTCTCATTGCATCTCCAAGGTTAATGCAAATAGGTATTTATTAATCCGATACTTGTTTGAGGACAATCGTGTTTTATTCGCTTAGCTCGTTCATTTATATATCTGTTCTTGTGGTGATATAGTCGTATCTTTGCAGTATTGTTTATTGAAAGGATTTAATACTGCGTAAGTACTTTCTCACTTATTGCAATGTATTTTGAATTATTATGTAAATAGAAAACAAATATGATGGTATTCAATCAGATTTCTTTGCATATAATAAGGTAGAGTTTGTCACATATAACAAAGAAAATGGGCGTTTAGTAATATGCAGGACAATTCATTCGATTAATATTATTATTAACTTTTTTGTATGAACACCTCTTAGATTAGACTTATGTGTCAATTTTCTTCATTTAAAATCATAAGGTATTTCAAGATTTTTATTCAATTTATCAACTCTAAAGTCTCAACATATTCTAAGAACTTGTACAATAGGACGATTGCCTGCATTTTTAATCACCGGTATCATTAATTTGATAAGTATACCGGAGTAGGGTATAATTACGTGTACTATTTTTGTAATTTATAGTTAAGTACCAGTTACAACGGTGTACTTATATAAATATAAGATAAGTGGCCTAGACAAGGTGACTTTAATTTAGCTGTAATATAAGTATATTTATTTAAGGAATATGTATTCTTGTTAGAAACTGCTTCACGAAAGAAACTTCGTAAATCGTAAACTAGCAATTTACTATTATTGGAAAGTGACATTGTTGCTTATCATTATAACACCGCAACTTCGATACTTATTATTATTGAAAATTACTTTATCTACACTAATGTTGTAACATTCTACTTATGTTTCCAATACTTGACTTATAATTACTACTGTTATAGCGCAGACAACAAAACACTCAATTTAAGCAATTTCACATGATGGTATAATATCCACATCGATATCGTAATATCTCATTATAACATCAATAAAACGCAACCAACCTGATTGCAGGGCCAATCAGGTTGGTCGCGTTTTATTGATGCGCGCAGCTGCGCTCACATTGGTTAGATTTTAATGGCGGCAAAATCACTGTGACAACATACACGTACGCGTGAATTTAATTTAATAAATTAAAAGTTAAAACGTTACAACATTAGTGAAGATAAAGTAGTGTATGCAACTGCATATAACACGGGTATTAAAACACTCGTTACTATTATGAAACTCGCTGCGCTCGTTTCATAAACTCCAACTTGTGTTTTAATACCCTTCATTATATGACAGTTGCATAAACTACTATTATAAATTGCCCTTGTACGACCTATTTGAAATAATTCATTCATGATCAATTGTTTATTCATTAAAGTCTGATATAAAATCGGCGGTAACTAGCCGGCCCTTCTATTATCATATCATTTGTTTTAGAGCTAACAATAGAAAAAATACTTCAAATAAATATATAACTTTCAATCTACAGTGCAATTTGTTTCTTTTAAAGGAACACAAGATGAGTCTTTCAAACAAAGTAGCCATCGTCACCGGCGGGAGCTCTGGCATCGGAGCGGCTATAGCCATCCTTTTCTCTCAACAAGGCGCTGACGTCGTCATCGTGGGAAGAAACGAGACAAAACTAGAGTCTGTTTACAACAAATGCGACCAAAAACCTTTCATCATCAACGCTGACGTCACCAATGACAAAGACGCGAAGAGAATCATTCAAGAAACAATTGAAAAGTTCGGCAAAATTGATATTTTAGTGAACAGCGCTGGAATACTTCGGCACAAGAGCATCGAAGACACAGACCTTATGGCAACTTTCGACGAAGTCATTTCCACCAACTTACGTTCTATCGTACATCTGACTAACTTGGCTGTGCCATATCTGATTGAGAGTAAAGGTAACGTTATAAATATATCGAGCGCTGCAGCGCATACTGTTCTGTTCCCGTCATCTTTCTTAGTCTATTCGACTAGCAAAGCTGCTTTAGACTATTTCTCTCGACACATTGCGGGAGATTTGGCTCCTAAAGGGGTTCGAGTTAATGTTCTAAGTCCTGGCCCAGTCAAGACGGATATACTAGAGAATGCAAACATAGAAGTTCCATGGGAAGAGATGGGGAAAACTTGTGCTTTGGGAAGGATTAGTGAGGCGGAGGAAATGGCCGAATGCGCACTGTTTCTAGCCAGTGAAAGGGCGATGTGCATCACTGGAGCTTGTCTATTGGCTGATAATGGCATGCTTCTGAAGAAATAAGCACAGATGATTGTGTATGTTGTACATTTAGGATTTATTTGGTCGTTGATAAAGCTTTTTTGTAGAATTTTAATGTATAATGATAGTTGATTTAAAAATATTATAACAATGTTAGAATAAGATCAATGAAGATACATAGATCATAAAATTTTAACAAATTGAGCATTGATATGTTATTCTTGCATTGTATTTCACTAACACTGACGGATAGTCAATATAATAAAGAACACTAACCAATTGCCAGGGTTTTATTACTTTAGGAAATATTTAGCATTTTTTATGGTCTTATTTTTAGTCTGTTTTATCGATGTTGCTACTTAAGGAGAGAGTTTTGAATGAGTTTTGATTGAGTAAAGGCGATCCTGATTTTTGCGTGACGTTAAGCAGTTTTTTCAACATTCTATCTAGTAAAACAGAACAGCTACCAATCTCAAGTCTTGTTCTGTTTCAACCAGAGTGTGCACGTGGGGAGGCTGCTGTACCGACACTGCTTCTTACTGCCACTCTGTTTGACCGACACTGTTAGTTTTTGCACTATGAAAACACATCCCCAACAAGTAAAATCTGCGGGGGAGTCAAGAACTCGGAAGTTCCTCAGTGATAAGGAAGGCCGCGTACGGAGGCGGAGGCTAGTTGCACTGTTAATATACTAGTGTTGTACCCTACACTAGTAATGTACCGACCTCTCGTCTTGCTCTGCTTGCTGGGCGAACCACTGCTGGAGCGCTTGGCGGGGCTGAGGCTGCTGCTGGTCTTCACGCTCTTGGAGGGGCTGGAGGCGCTGAGGCTGGTGTCGGAGGAGCTGCACGCGCCGCCCGCGCCCCCCGCGCCGCCCGCCAGCACCAGCGCGTGCAGGTGCACCGGCGCTGCCGCGGCAGGGGGGGGCATGATGCCCGCGCCCGAAGGTGGGGCCGCTGCGGACCAATGAGGCTTGTGACATGGAGTTCAGCAGGGGCTTTCACAATGAGTCGGATACGGATTCGATTCGATTAAGACGGAAATCGATCGGTATAGAAAGGTTTTTTTTCTAAATCACAATGCTTCCATACGATTCCTTTAAAAAATCCGTACCGATTGATTTCCAACTCTATCGAATCGGACCCGAATCCGACTTATTGTGAAACACGGTGTAGTACGGTTATAGATGGTGATTTGGAATTTATTTATTTATTAGGCACACACCACGACACACAGAAAGTACGTGAATAACAGAAAAACACTTTTTAAAGGAACTGATCCATTTTGTGCATCAGACATATATATGCACAAAACAAATCCAAACTTCAGTACGTAACATTAAATAAAAAAAAACTCAAATAATATAAATAATACGATACTTATGGATTAGAATTTCATTGGAGATAAGATTTGCTAGCGAAACTTTAGAAAATCACAGCTAAGGTTAATTTGAAATAGCAGGGTTATTTTTAAAGAAATTATAACTCAATAGCTTTGGCATTGATCAGATCAATATGCAAAACAGCTCAATCAGACTAAGAAAATTTATTTAGTGAATGCAATTCTATTAATGCTATTCTCGAGTTTCACAATAGGGCGATAATAATAATGGAATCGATTGTTTTAATTGAATACCTGGTAAATAAAATATGAGATTATAATTATGATTGTATACCTAAACATGTGTACTTTTATCGATAGTAATAACTTACTAGGATTGACTTCAAATCAGACGTAAAAAGATTAAAACGTAAGTCTCAATCACAAAAAAATCTTTTTGAGATCTGATTTCAGTTGTTTTTGAATTTAGTTTGAACAAACCAACTAACTATATTTTCCTCCTTAAAATAATATCTGTGTAGATATAATTGTAAGGAGGTACGTACATATATAACTCACCTTCTTCTTCTTATCGTATGAGAGTGGCCAACTCTGGTGTCGAGAGTTGATCAAGCCGCCGTAAGGGCCTCTGACATAGCTTAACGACTGCCGTACTAGACAAACAGCCGGGACCTACAATTTAACGTGTCATCCGACCCACGTAAGCGGCCAAAATGGAATGCCACTTTTCGGGTACCCATCCGCGTACTGACCGCGTCGACCATTACTTAACATTGGTAATCGCATGGGATTGCCTCCGCTAGCTGAGCTACGGACGCTACAGCGCGCAACTACAGTTACTCATGTAATTTATGTAAGTTTTTATTACTCATAGCTGTACAACACAATTTTATGCACAATTTATTATTATTACTCACCATACACATTGTTGACAAGTTGATGGTGCGGAGTGTTGTGATGGTGCGCAAGAGACTCCTCTCCGTCGGACGAGTCGTCCGATGAATCGCCCGTAAACGGCATAGATCTAATTTGACTAGCTCGCTGTAACAAAAAAATATAATATTGTAACTTCAAAAATTTTATTAAACCTAAATGTTATAAATTCAATTTGACGAGATATTGTAGTTTGTGTAGCATATTCTATGATATTAGTACTTATATATGTATAATACAACTTTACAGTATCAATAAAGATTCTTTATCTTTATAATATTATATAAGTATGTTTGTTATTCTTAATAAGCTCAAGCTTGACTACAGAACACCGTTAAGACGCTCAGTTTATGATCTAGCATGCTTGTCTAGAAGAAGACGATTAAATTTTGAACTTGTCCAAAACCAGAGGACAAAGTGTGAAAAAGACAGACAACGAGAAACAATAACCTTTACCCATTTGGCAAATTTGTTTAGGAATCTTAACATCAGGCAAGTGGTAGACATGTGTAAGCCTATCTCATGTAAAAAAAACCTAAATATATCTTTGTTCTCGAATTTTGATAACATCTTTTATTGAAGTACATAGTTGGTAAAAATAAATTCATCGCACGCATAGATGTTGCAGTGCTCATTTTTTTAAAGTGTTCTTTTAAAACAGTGGTTCAGCATGAAAGTTGGCGCTCAACTCTTTAATTTCCTTTATAACAGATTTCAAAAAGGAGGTTCTTAATTATCCTAATTTTTTTAACATCCGTTTTAGTATGTCAGTATGTATACAACCCGGTCACATTATCTCGAGACCTCGCTGGAATGCGAACCTCCCGCCCCTATTACCTACATTAAATTAATTAACACAATATTTTTGTTGGAAATCTTATTGTTAATGCTAATATCCTACTAGAGGATGCTTGTTTTGCGCACCATATCAGAGCGCCGACGCGACGTGACGTCATCGACGCCAGGTCTCGAGATAACGGATAACCGGGTTGTACCTTTATATAACTTACCCCTTTGACAGTGGCATAGACTGGTACGGATATGTCCTGGTAGCTGGTGGACTCGTGCACGGGGCGCGGGCCGGGGGGCGGGCCAGGGGGCGCGCAGGGGGGCGGGGTCAGCTCCTCCTCCACAGACTGCTGCAGCCCGTCGTCTGCAACCTTTAACCGGACATACACATACTTAGATATTGCTTTCAAATAGCAGTACTTCTCAAGATAGTCAATACATAATTTTTAGCTTTTTTGACGGCCGTGACGTCACCTGCCGGTCCCAAAGGATCAGTGCTTGCATTTGCTGATTTGTAGTAATTTTATTTGTTCCATTTCGTTATAATGTTATTTTTGTGTTTACAGTCTCAATTAAGCTTGCTTGGTTGCTTTGGACGTTCAATTATATATATTTGACATCACCCAAAACACCTTGGTCATTTTACAAAGCATATATCGGCCACTTGGTTTGCCTAATGACACGCAAAAGCAGTGGCGTCAGATGGGGCGTGCTTACCCAATAAGAACCGATACACTATCGCTTTGAAGATCACTAGATTTATAGTTGAACATGTAGAACTAGGAGTAAGGCAGCAGACGTTTTTCTTGTTTTGGTCTCTTATCTGGCATATCTCGTCTCTCACCTGGTACATCTCGTCCCTCCCCTGATACGTCTCGTCCCTCCTCTGTTATACATCGTCCCTCCCCTGGGATATCTCGTCCCTCCCCTGGTATATCTCGTCCCTCCCCTGGTATATCTCGTCTCTTCCCTGGTATGTCTCGTCCCTCCCCTGGTATATCTCGTCCCTCCCCTGGTACATCTCGTCTCTCCCCAGGTATATCTCGCCCCTCACCTGGTATATCTTGGCCTCCCAGCTGGGAAACCTGTGCAGCGGCGGCGTGGGCGGGCGGGGCTGCTCCGACGTGGAGCTGTCGCCGGTGGAGGAGCCGCCGCGACTGTTGCCCTGGACCACCACGTTGATGGGGCCTTGCCACGCGGGCGTGCGCTCTGCAATGGGAAAATTTGATTATAAAAATATTTATATGAACAGACTTCGAAAACGAGAAGGAAATTAGGATTCATACAGTGTTACGGACAAAAAAATAACTTTTACGGCTTTATTATGTTAAAACTTACAACTCTTGAAGAAAATATAACAACTGTGGCATACTTATTTACACTACATTGGGCCATCATAGATTGATAAAAAGGGTTATATACTTTTAATAAAATTGTGTCCAGTTGTGACTCTGAACTTCAACTTTTTTAACATACTTACTTACATATTTTAGATATCGACTAAACACATAATATTATCTTTTATCATACCTCTGCTAGGAGTGTATATTTCTGCGTAGTCATGCGTGGTATCCCCGTCTGTAGATGTATTTGGTGTAGTCGGCAACACCACCAGGTTCTCTACTGCATTCTGGAATTAGAGAGAAAAAGAACTTACAATATACAATAGAACAGAATAGAAATAATATATGTAGATGCAGGATGTTTTTAAATAAATTGCAGAGAACTTTGAAAAAGATTCCTGTCGTTCTGAAACAAACCGTTGCAGAGGAGTGTCAGCATAAAAAGAATGGAAATATTTCTAAACTTATTATAGGTAATTATGGTATCAAAAAAATTGTAAAATTATGACCATCTCACTCATTCTAGTCACTGAGTCTTGACTGAGGTGGCAACACTTTTGTGCGAATTACACTTGATTTATATAATTATGTACTGAATTGACTATCATAAGTGTACTTCTATGTACCTATATTGATGAATAAATGAAAGATATTTTTTATTTTATTTACAATTCTATTTGAATTTGTTTTTATGAATGAATGCATTTTTTTTTTATAGTATGCCTTTGGCATTATTTATTATGTACCTACTAGATTTTGACTTTCATAAGTGTGCAAAACTGTTTAGTTTTAACCCAAATGAAGAAATAAATAAATAAAAATAAAAAATAAAATGAAATGAAACCGAGACAGGTGCACATAAATCAACGTCAGATATTCCTCGACCTATCTTCACCTTACAAAAAGGTTGTTAAAACAAGGTTGTTACCGCTAAATCATCCGCCAGCAAGCTAGCAGCGGTCCGCTCGTCCAGAGTTCTGTTCATTGTGGTGGTAGCACTGGCGGTGGCAGGGAGGTTGTTGGTCAGGTTGGTAGTACCGATAGACAGGTTGCGTCTGTGGCGCACTGGAGTACTGTAGTGGGGCTCCGAGGAGTTTATGGGCAGCTGGAATGTAAAGTACAGACACTTTTAGAGTAGAATTTTTATGTGGTTTAATTTTTTTTTTCAAAAGAAATAATTAAACATTTTTTTTACATTATGTGTATATAATAATTTAATGATAAAGAATGTTACAAAACAAAATTGACCAAAAAAATAAAATTTTAATGGATGATTGTTGATTTAGCATTCATATAGCTATGTATGTGATTTGTGGTAGGTTCGACTAGTGCAAAAACCGAGGAAGTTGAAAAAAAAATATTTGCAGTTGATGCAACATTGACACCTAAATATTTAGCACAAAGTGCATTAAAAGACACCTGTGTAACATTTTTAAGTAGACAAAACATAAATTAAATGTAAAATAGAGGAAGTTTATTCCAATAATGAGTAAAAAATTTGATTCAGAAGTTTTTTAGTTTTGCATTCTAGGACAACTTATCTGTGATCACCCTAGAATTTAGTAGATAAGTAGTAAAAATAGTTATATATGAGTTAGTTTTAGCAGTATACAACATTAACACCTAATTCATAAGCATAAAGTGCAATTAAAATTATATAGACACCTATCAGGTCTATGGTTTAACCATTGTATATTGTGACAACAAACATAGGAAGTTGAAAAAGTAACACCTAATTTAATAGCATAAAGTGCATTATAGCATTCCAGGACACCTATCTGGTCTATGGTTCTTCCAGAATGAATATCTAGTACATAGACAATACATAGATTAAATGAAAAAACATTGGAAGTTGATAAGAATATTAGATTCAGCAGTATGCAACATTGAAACCTTATTCTTTGGCATAAAGTGCATTATAGCATTCCAGGACACCTATCTGATCTGAGGTTCCTCCAGAATAAACATCTAGTACATAGACAACGAGACAACACATAGATTGAGTGCAAAAACATATAAAAAATATTAGTTTTAGCATTATGCAACATTGACACCTAATTCATTAGCATAAGGTGCGTTTGGCATTCAGGACAGCTATCTGACCTGTGGGCCCTCGAGGCTCTCTGATCTCCGCCTGTTGGCAGCCAGGAGGCTGGAGGAGGCTTTGGGAGAGCCGTCCGTGCTCACTTCCAGAGATAGACTCGCTCTTGTTGGGAGGAACTGGGGATTAAATAGTTAGCTACAACTCTATTTTACATGAGATATTCAGGTGTCGAAGACATGGCTGATAGTGAAAATATAAACAGGTTCACAACATACATATTATAATAGATGTATTTCAACAATTAGCCAACCAATGGTGGTTTCAATACACAACATTGTATACACTTATGTATTAGCTAGGTAATAGCTTAAATACTGTAGCTGTACCAATTAGAGGAAAAAACACTAAATAAGTAAGTGAATTGGATAAGTGTGACACACAATTGAAAGATGAATCTGAAGATTGAACCATTTTCTATAGATATGTAGTGAAGCTGTGTTCACAGTTATTTTTCAAGGGATAAATTTAGTAACTTACTGAGTTAAAAGTTTCAACTTACAGTGCAATTCCTAGTGCCAGAGGCAGCAATATGGTTCCTCAGGAGTTCCAGCTGTTGGTTGCAGCGGTCGTTCTGCTCTCTTAGCTGCTGGTTCTGTTGTTCCAGCTCTCGCAGCTTGTTGGTCACCCACTCCTTGATCCGAGCCGCCTTCGCTTCCACCTGCTTTGCGTCCTGGAGTCTTAGCTGCTTCTGGAATTGCAGACATGGTAACATTATTAACAATCCTAATAAATGTTTAATCACTAAGTTTGAGGAATGTCACATAAGAATTTAGTAGGAGAGGGCATTGCTTATTATGTATAAACTTTTAATCAACTGTGAACGAATGCTATCTACTCGTTACATTTGTAAACATTCATGGTAAAGATATTCAGATTAAAAAACGCAAGTTTTCATATTTGCTAGAAAATTGCCTACCTACCTACAAACAAATAATAAGAATGCTTAGATGAGTTATTAGAAGAGCTTTAAATTGGTACCTCCATCGTGTTTCCTTTGTATTTTCATCGATTTGTGTACACATTATCGTTCAAACTGAACAATTTCAGGCTTTTCTGAAACATTTTCATTCAGAAAACTAATAAAATTGTTTTCGAGCTTTCGCAAAACAACACAAACAAACGACAAAAAAGCTCGGTCCGGTCCGTAGACATTGACATGTTACTCAAAAGTGACATTTACAAAGTAACGTCAAACGTCATGGCACGAGAGCGCGTCGCGCGGCCGTGTATGTGCAATACCTACTCGGCGATAGTGCCGCAGAGGCCATTATTAAAAAAAAAAAAAAAAATACTCGGCGATCGATATTGTTTACAAAATGATAAGAATTGAGTGTTATCAGCAAGTGACACTGCACTGTCTGTCTGTATTCTAATGAATTGAAACTCTTTCTACAAAACACTTGTGTCTCGTGTTCCGTAATTTTGTGATAATCGTAAATAATTACGAATCATTCGTGGTTATGAACAATAACTAAAATGTTTCTTTTTGTGTTAGTATTATTGTTTTTGGCCGTCCTATACAAGTATTGTACGAGAAATTTTGATTACTGGAAGAAAAGGAATGTGAAAAATGATACGCCTCTTCCATTCTTCGGTAGCAACATCAAGATTTACTTTATGAAAAAAAGCTTGACGCAAAAAACTACCGATACGTATCGCAAGTACCCGGGTGAAAAGGTCGTCGGTCTGTTCAAATCTAGCAAGCCAGAGTTGCTCATACGAGACCCTGAGATTATAAAGAGAATTTTGTCGACAGACTTCAGTCATTTCTGCATTCGAGGGCTCATTCCTAAGGACGATGATGTAGAACCACTAGCTCGTCATTTGTTTAACGCCGATGGCGATTTGTGGCGCTTGTTGCGGCAGCGCTTGACTCCAGCATTCTCCAGTGGTAAACTTAAAGCCATGTTCCCACTGGTAGCCGAGCGAGCTGAGAGATTATGTGTCCGTATCCAAGGCTCGGCTGGAGAACCAATTGATGCTAGAGACCTTATGGCTCGCTTTACTACAGACTTCATTGGCGCTTGTGCATTTGGCCTCGACATGGATGCACTCAGTAAAGATGGATCAGAGTTCAGAAAGCTTGGTGTGAAAATATTGCAAATACATTTAACAGATGCCCTCAAGTTTTTCATGAAGAAGCTTTTCCCTACACTCTTCAAACATATAAAAATGACAGCAAGAATAGAAGGTGATGTTCTTTCTCTGGTGCAATCTGTTTTGAGGCAAAGAAACTATGAGCCTTCGGGACGGAATGACTTTGTTGACTTGTTGCTAGAATGTAAGAAGCAGGGAACCATGGTGGGAGAGTCAATGGAGAAATTTAAGCCTGATGGAACTCCTGAACAGGCTAAGTTAGAAATGACTGATGATTTAATGGCGGCACAAATGTTTGTGTTCTTTGTAGCTGGCTTCGAAACCTCTTCCTCCACCACCAGCTTCACACTCCACCAGCTTGCATATAACCCAGACAAACAAAGAAAAGTACAAGAAGAAATTGACCGAGTTTTATCTAAATATGAGAATATGCTTACTTATGAAGCTATACAAGAAATGCATTACTTAGAATGGTGTTTCAAAGAAAGCATGCGCTTGTTTCCATCAGTTGGGTTCTTGATTAGAGAATGTGCTCATAATTACAAAGTTCCTGACTTAGACCTGACTATAGAAGAAGGAGTAAAGGTGTTTATCCCCGTCCAGGCTCTGCAGACTGATCCGAAATATTGGAAGGATCCAGAAGAGTTTCAACCAGAGAGATTTGATCCTAAAAACTCTGAATCTTTCAGCAAGTTTGCTTATATGCCATTTGGAGAAGGACCAAGATCATGTATTGGTAAGTAGCTAATATCAAAGAACAAAAAAAAAGTTTATATATGTTTAAGACAAAGGTAAAGATAGAAGTGTCTCAACTTACAAACTTTGTAATCACATTTTGCAGAGTATGATCTGAATATTTGTGGTAGTTACCTACCTACAAAATTTCTAAATCAACGTCAAAAAGTTTTTAAGATATCATATCATAAGGTCAACTACTTGATAGTTGGAAATATTTCATAATGGGAAGAGTTTGTTACACATAAAGATATAATTAGAAACACCAGATTAGATAACTTTTTAACCAATCAATCATCATGATGAATATTCATATTTTTTTTTTATATTAATAAAAGTCTATATATTTCCTTTCCAGGTGGCCGACTAGGCATGATGCAGTCTCTATCAGGTCTTGCAGCTGTGCTATCAGAGTTCACCGTGGAACCAGCACCAAACTCCTTGAGGCATCCTATAGTGGAAGCCAAACCTATCATGATTCAGACCATCAAGGGAGGCCTACCATTGCTGTTTAAAGATAGGAAGAAAACTAATTAACATTATTTGAGAGAATAATTGAGTATAATTGGTTCTCTAATATAGCCATATATTCATGTAGTATTTGCATGCCAAAAATGGAATGATTTGTTTAGAAATAATGTGATAAAAGAAAACTTTGTTAGTAATGTATGGCAGCTTGATTTCAATCAAAATTTCAAATTTCATCTATCAATTAATTTATTCTCTTTGTAAGTAAGAAATTAAACTGATTACTCTTATCTTGTCTTTCATTGTAGCATAATAGTTAATTAGTTGTAGTCAAGCGTGAGCCTATTTCATGTAAAAAAAAAAAAAAAATTTGGCAGACGTACATACTTTGTATGCAACTAAGTATTATATGGAGGTGTAAGTACTTTGCTTATATTTAATTTGCTACAAGTATTACTATTATTCTCAGATATTTACCAAATGTCATTACAGTTGTGGAATCATCAAAATTTATGTTACTTGAGGTCACATATCCAAAGCCCGATTGCACTAATGAGCACTGTAATTTTTTACCGCAGGAAATAGGTTTCTCTACACACCACTTGTGTTTGATGGAAATCAACATTATAGTGTATTCATCAAAACATGAAGTATGAAGCAAAGTCGCTTCCCGCGTCTGTCTGTAGTATGTATGTTTAGATCTTTAAAACTAAAACACGGATTTTAATGCAGTTTTTCTAAATAAACAGAGTGATTCTATGATACTAGAACTAGTGGACGCGCGCGGCTTCGCTCGCATTATTTCGAATAAAAAGTCTAAAGCCTATGACACTCCTAAGACCTCATACTACCTACATACATACTAATAATCATGATCCGTTCAGCCGTTTTTGCGTGATGAGCATATAAATAGAGACAAAGATAAACATAAAATTTGTATAAATTGTTGGAATTTGTTCCGCTATCAATTCTAAGTACTTATCACCAATTATTATTTTTAAATCTAAAATTGTTGGAACGTGCTTTGCTGTCTATTCGAAGTATCACCAAACATTTTTTTAAACATCTTCAATGTTTAGACTTTCGACCCTCTTCAGCTTTATTATATGTATAGAGCATAGAAGATAGTACATACCTGTTCTTCGATCTGGCCCTCTAGCCTCGTGATGGCGCGCGGCGGGCCGTCAGGCCCCGGCGGCCACTCGCACAGGCGCTGCTCCATGGCGCGGACCTGCAAACAAACAAAACACATTCTCAGAACAAAACTCATAGTCTGTAGGTTTTTTTTAACCTGGGATAGGTTTGCGTTTGACTACTTTGCCTGATGTTAAGCATTGCTGCAGCCTAGGGTGAAGTCAAATTGTTTTTATTGTATTATTGTGTTTTCAATTATGTATATTATTATGTTATGTTGCAGATCTTATGCATAAATTGGTACATGATGAACACAACCCTCAAAGGGTGTTTACAAAGAATTTTAATTGTGTAACACGCTTATCTAAAAAATACCTATTAACTCTAGTTTGAAGTCTTCCAAAGTTTTGCCGTACCTACGCACGATAAACGTAGAGGCAAAACGCTGTGTTTGACACTTCGGCACTTCCACCATAAATCGGTATCTACCTACGGATTTTCTGCTTGTCGGAAGGAGCTGAAATGGATTGGAAATTTAATACTTATATGGATCGCTGTGCTGATAGATAAGATTCTGTATAACATCATGAGAAGAAATTTAGATCAGAAAACCAATTTGTTCTACTGTCACGAGAATTGCTTCCGCTAAAAGCGATATCTTCTATTGATGAATCGGGATAGGTACATACGGAAATAATTATTTTCTGTAGTAGGTCAAAACTTCTGTTG
Source organism: Macaria liturata (assembly GCA_964023185.1). Taxonomy (NCBI): domain Eukaryota; kingdom Metazoa; phylum Arthropoda; class Insecta; order Lepidoptera; family Geometridae; genus Macaria; species Macaria liturata. Next base: position 8,412,068 of record OZ026810.1, read on the forward strand.
TCTCAATACGTAAGTAAGTACCTACATAATAATATGTGGATTTGTCTATACTTACCTAGTTAGTTGAAAAATATATTCTCTAGGCATCTAAGTAAATATAAAACTTTCGACGTAAAATAAAGCCGTAAACGTTAATTAACGCTAGCGATATGCAATAATCGCGATCTTACATCAAGTCGCTACATTATGGGCGCGGAAAGGTGTAAATCATTTTACTATAATGCCAACACAGCCGTGAATGCCGGGGAAAATAGCTGGAGGAAACGGGGACTTATTTATTTGAGCAGCTATTTTAAGGTTTGAGTTGCAACAAAAAATATAGCTAAACATAAATGCAGCAGCATTAAAATCAAAGCAATCTGCAATTTATTTCGTGATACTTACTTATTAAAAATAGTTCAACTTTATTTGTAATAGAATGACCTTCCATGTGTAAGCTACACTACGATTATAAGTAGAAGAAAAAGCTAAACAGTCTTGCGTAAATCCCATTAAGTAAAAAAACCGTCAGTATAGGTACTACCTAGTTGTCATATTTTTATCTTAATATTATTTATTTTTTAAATAAGTGACTTGGCTTAATTATTAACTGCCTATAAATTATTCATAATTTTAGTGGATCATTGTTTTGAATGATGTCATGAACATTTTACTTCGCACTATTTTGCCTACCGATTAATCCATATTCCCAAGAAAATAGTTTAGCATGTCGTGAGCCGGTTAGTTAAACGGAGGTTCAACCGTTACCGCCCGTGGCAAATGTTGCCATATACCTTAACTTCTACCATTTCAGTAACTCTCTAGCAATTTGTGTCGCTTTTTCTACATTTTTTTATGAATTAAACGTTTCACAGGAAAATAAACCTGTGAGTAACACGACAATAAAAATATGGTTGCTATAAGCAACAGTTTTTCCAAGGCAAATAAAAAAAATACTACAGACATTTACGCTAGCAATAAGTTCAAAGATATCTAAAGCATTTTTTTGCTCACTGTTCATACAATATAGTATTTCTAGAACATGTTATAGGTCAAAATGATACATAGAGATAGTTGGTGGTAAAATTATTAATATCGATATAACATGTAGCAAAGAACGTAACCACAGCACAGCAGTCACTACTGTTCCCGCAGACCGCAAGATTGAAAACCGGGAGAGCGTGTCGAAACGCCGATCATAATATTGCGGTCTACACTCTACAGTCTCACAGATATATCTAGAGTTCTAGACAGACCGCATTGTGTCCTAGACATGTTTTGATCGAAATGTAACGAATACTATACTTACAAGTAGGTTTCATTATAGCTAGATGCATACAATAATTGCCTAAAATCATTGGTCAAACAATTACAATCTCTGTTTGTCAGATTTTAATAAAATCTATTTAGATAGGAACTTACACAACTACTAACCTATTGTTTTAACAGACTTTAAAAAGGAGAAGGTTTCCTGTTTGACTGAATGTTTTTATTGAAAAATTCGTTTTGCAGAATCTAGTCGAGCGAATATCGCCAGGTGATATTATAGCTCCATTAGTCTTGCAAGTTTATATTTGAGATCACATTTTTATTAATTAACCTAACCTCTCAATCTCTCTGCCACAATTACTCAAACCATTAAACTCCTACATATCCGAACAAACAATATCAAGTTTGTTCAAACAGCGACCAATTCAAGCACGCACAGTAAAGGATAACACGCGGGACTTTTAATTGAAACACCGCTAATCCCACCGAGAAGGGATTACAGCTTTCATATGCATGATTAATGCGATACAAATGAATAGGTATCATGAATTAAAACAGGTAAAATTGAATTGGGCTTTGGTATTATTCTTAATAGGTACCTACTTATTTATAGGTTTGTTATAATTTGCTAATATTAGAACCTACATCCCATTTAAGACATGTGAGGAAGCATCCGCAAACGTTAAGAAGACAGTTTAAAAACAAAATTGAATACAACATTTCAATTTTAAAATCCATAAATTTCGTGTCTTGTAAACTAGACAAAAAAACTCGCAGACAATTTAAACTTGCATCATACGCTGAGTTAAGATAAATTAATCCGATAACACATCTTTTCAAAACACACCGATACTGAAGCCGTGTCTATCATCGTGAGTCATTCATTTCAAAGGTAAACACAATGGGGAGAAATTCTTAATCCTCCGAAGGGTTGAATGTGAGAAACCCTAATAAAGAACATACAATAGTAATTTATCGACGTACACTCTTATTAGTCACGTTCGCTGCGGCGATTCGTTACATTTCGTGTTTGATGTGTGAAATTTTCATAAGTACTTGTTCAATAAGATTCAGACGTAACGAAATGAAACTTTTGTACCTATAATACGAAATATTTTTGCCATAGACATTACATTAGATAATACATATACACATAGAAATTAAAGGACATTCAATAATTGCAGCAAAAGTTCAAGGCTTTGTACCTACACGCTGAGAAATTGTGCGAACATACAAACCTTTTCATGTTAAAAGTCTGATCTTAAGAGGATGTTACCGGTTATTTACCGTTCTCACATTTAACACAGCTTCTATTTGTTTAATACTACAAGTTTAATATTTAACCAACACTTTCACGCTTACTTTTATACGACTTCCGTTATAATAATATAACTCACGCTATGGATTCCTTCTAGCCACGAAATTAGTTCATTGGCCGTGATTAGTTTTCATTTTATGTATCGTGTTTGGAAAAAAACAAAGCAGCCGAAAATAGCTCTGCACGCTTTATACCCAAAATGTATGTTTGCTGGTTTAATTACTTCATCAAAGGCGGTTATTTGTGGATTCAATTTTTTTTTCAATTAGCTTTGTTTTGTAAACGACTTAAAATCAAATTTAAGAACGAACTTTAAATTATAATGTCCAACTTAAATGTAATGTTGCGATTTTATAGAAACTATACATAACGGCTTTTAATCAGGATAAGATAACCCTATGTTATTGGTAAGCTAACACTTGTTCTCTGTAGGTATTCTGTGCTTTAACGTCCTTTTAGATTTGAAACTACTAGTCTTGCATTTCGGTGCCAATGTCCAAGTGAAATATTCATTCACTAGGTACTACTGTAGATACAGATGTAATTAATACTGTTGCTTTTCTAGTACTAGTCTAGCAGTCTTGATAAACTCTCGACTCCAGAAATGGCCACTCTTATTCGATAAGAAGAAGAAGACTGAAGATACATTCTTTTTTTTAGAAACTTAATTTTTGTAAACCTGTCACAGCAACCAACAATAAGCTTATTAAGAACAAAGAACCCAAGCCGCGTGAAGAATAACCCCACAAATAGACGTATTAATCATAAACGCCGTAATTTGTCTGACTCAGCCCGTAGGGGGCGCCAGTATCGGGAACTTTCTATATCGAGCAACACTTATGAGAAAAATAAGCAAACTGTGGTTAGCGTAGACTTTCTCTCTCTTTGAGTCGTATATCCTCATGACTGAGGGTCGTGACTCCCCCGCAGAATAAATTCGTTAGGGGAGTTTTCTTGGGCAGACTAGTACAGGCATATTTATATAAAAACAGTTTCTTCACACAATATTGTTAGATTCTGACTAAGAAGGCACAAGAGAGACATCTGTGGCATCTAAGGTAGGAGGCCTGTACCCTGCAGTGGAACGAAATGGGCTGAAGATGATGATGATAATGTAGTTAAGTTACCACTATCAGAAGACAAATTTGATTGTTTCTGTTTTTATAAAATTATTAGTTTAAATCCGTCTATTGCTTTTCTTTTATCTGTTTCTTTGGCCGAACTAAGTAATTGTGTACTAACTTAGATTGTCTTAAGTCCGGGAAACAACAAAGAGAAATATTCAAACTCATTCGTTCTAAGTAAAACATAAGTTGAGAAGCATGTGTCGTATGACAGACAGTCTAAACTTGAAGCGGTTACTCATCGCGATTTTAGACATACAGATTTATAAATATCTATTGGTCTGATGGATAATCTTAGTCATAAGCGTTATTATTAGTTGATAGTTTATTGGTCGATTGGTTTCTATTTGAAAACGTATAAATGTAGGTACATATGTTATGTACAAAGCTTGTACTGAAATCTTATCAAGTTCTCAAAAGCAAACATGTGAAAAGCTCTTTGCAATCAATCAATTACGAGTATATCCAGTCAATGTAAGCTTTTAAGGTTGACCTTTGACTTCATGAAGCTCTAAGCCAGCCCTGTCGGTAACTGAAAAATTAGGCAGCGAGTATGTTCAATTTTAAAGCAAATGTGTACAAAATTAGAAACATAGGCATTTTTAACTATTTTTAAGGGAAGTCTTGTGATTGAGACCGAATAGACATAGATTTTTTGTCAAAAATTGCTTTTTTATCAACAGTGATGTAGTAGGTTGGACCAATCTGAAAATTATATTGAAATATACCTATGTACTGTGCTTTTTATTCAGATAAAAGTAATTATAGATACCTTAAACATTTACCGTCTTATCCAAAACGTGGTTTAAATATTAGTCTAGAACTTTAAAAATAAAAGGTCGATTTTTGACCACATATTTCGACACTGCTTTGAGATAGTTTTTAACAAGTGGCAACCCTATTCTATCCTAATTAAACTTGACAGCGACGAATTGTTTAGCAACAAGCTTCCTTGTTTGTTCAAAGCGGCCCGTCGCTAGTTGGAGTTAATTTTACGGTCGCTTTGTTAACGCTAACGCGGAAAATATATATTGAGTTCTACTATCATTAGAATTTGTTGTCTAAACATTGATTCGAAAAAAAAAATCTATTTATTGGAACACATAAATCACACAATAGCAGTGGGCTACAGTATAAACTTTGTATAAAGATTTTCCAGAGGTTTTTATTTTTATATTAGTTAGAAACTGTTATAAGCATTGTTACTCCTTATTTTTGCCAGTTAAAGCCAAACATATAATTTGGAAATTGGAAGATTGAATGGAAGCATAGAATTTGTAAATGAAGTCAACCCTCGGTAATATAGGTACTTCTAATATAAGAAATTGTTTATAATTTCATCCATGTAGATCTAGCCGATTCCAGCTGACACATTCACTAACTTTTCGCCATTAAAATATCAGTGTGAATAGCCCCAATCGGCTCACACAACAATAATAAGAATAAAAATCCAAGTTTATTTTAAAGCTGCAAACCCCAAGTATAATAAAATAGACGGAGTAGCATCACACTTCACCGGATGCACATTAGTCGTTTTATTCGTACTTCCTTTTATAAATAAGCGCGAATGTTTTCATTTCTGTTTCAGTCTTTCAGGCAGTCTTTTTTGAATACCTACCAAAATTTACATGGGTATAAGTCTGAGCATGCATTTCATGCAAACTACAGCAAAATTGGGCTCAAAACCTTAGAAAGATTTAGTGATTAATTTTACCCCAAATCGAAATATCTCGCCTCAAAAAAGAAGCCGCATAGGTTTTGTAGTATTGGGCCTATGTCAAACTCAACTTCAAGAAATATAGACTTAATTCTATGTTGGGCCTAGTCTCAATCACAAGTAGTCTCAATTTATAAAATTTTCGATCAAGAAATATCGCAGAGATTTGACATTATAGTACCAACCTGTAGGTATAAGTACTGTAAGACTGTAACACAGAAACCGCAGTACAATCTACAAAGTACCAATATCTTCCAATAGGATTAACCAGGAGTGTCTCCTGCGTGTTCAGCCACGATTCAATGAACTTTCGTCAATTAATTAATGAAGTAGCATGCCGGTTAATTTATCGCGGCGCTGATCAACATCGGATCGGTCCTTGCTCGTTGAAATTGAAGCTTGTTTATAACTACAGATATTGAGTGTGCCTGACACGTTATACGATAAAATTATATTCTGGGTTATATCGACATATGTCATGGTATAACGCGTACATGTGTGATATCAGTGATATATGAAGGTGGCTTGAAAACTCTGAACATTAGAGTAAGCACCCTGTTTTTTTTTATTTTAGACTAGACTAGACAAAATCGTAAAATCTTCATCGTAGTTGGTGACCAAAACGTCATACTACCAATCTATGTAGCGATGTAAGTGTTCGGTCAGGGTGAAATTACCTGATGCAAAGGTTTTTTATTATTTAGAATGATTTGTCGCGACATTTAAGAGATTGTAAAAGCTTACTCAAAAACGTCACAGTTCAAAAATTCAAAAAAATTCAAAATTCTAAATTTCTTTATTGATCCATTTAGGGTGTGCGTACATTTGTAGGTATTTACACCATTTACATTTGTATTGCTTTACGCGTGTACGCTGAGGGTTTTCTGTACATCATACTAGATATCTTTCGACTCTGTATTATGATGTACAGTTTCCCCGCTCCAAAACTTCTGCCTCTTTTGTATATACACAAAATTTTATACTTACATATTACGACTTAAAAGTTAGTAATAGAGATGTATCAACTAAATACAAGGTACCTAAACATCAAAACTCATATAGTTCCTAAGCAAAGGCACTTTATTCTACTCGAGTATTCTCCAGCGTCTTACAATTTTCATAGAAAGAGTTAAAAAAGACTAGAAAAATTGTTAGGAAGCATTTTCATAGCTCCTCGTTCTCTCGAGGCCATTTTTGCAAGTCCAAGTACCTCTTGCCTAGCTAAGTTCAAAGTTATTCAATGGATATTACTTTAGTGCTTGCTTTACTTTAACGTGCTTACTTGAAGGTAGAATTAGTTTGAGCACGCCGTGGATAGTTTGTGAAAGGAAAGTTGTGTAAAGGAGGAATTAATTATTTGTCAGTTAAGAGTTTTATGTAATCATTATCCCAGATAGGTATGCAGCCGCGAAGAAGTAGTATGCAAGTGTAGCTATGGAGAAACCATGCATGTCTTTGGAACAAAGAGGCGATTTGATTTTTAAGAATTGTCCAAAAAAATGTTTTATTCAAAAATAGCGATTGGTTGCAGAACGACAGAAAAGCGAATTTTGCAAAAAACGTGAAATAGTTAATTATTCTTATCTGTAATATCAGCCCTTGTAAAATTTAAATTACAAGTATAGTTACCGTTATAGTATGGAAGGATGTGGTGTCCTCAAACTTATAACAAATGCGTTTATATATTATTTTCCTTTTCCAAAGTAATTCGTAAGCATTTTGATAAAAACCATACTTCTACATGAAATCTGCATATACCTTCAAATTCCATCTTACTCCATATTCTCCCAATCAATCACCCGGAGACGCAGGCCATTACCTCCGAAAATAGATCAAAGTCGTTACCGCGTGATTCGAGGCATGGATGTGAGACATCCGGACTTCTGCGTATTTTGGTGGTTAGTGGTTTTTAGAGCTAAGTGGGTTGTAAACAATGGTTGGTACAAGGATTTTTTTTTCTAGAAACTAAAATGTTTTAAGTGTAACATCTCACTATTATGTATCGGCAGCCCCGTTTGAGAGACACATTCAATCATGTATTAGCATGAAACTGGCTCTCAAATTGGTCTTTTCCGTGGCTGGAGCACTTTCAACCACAGATTTGCTTGCACGGAGATCAATTCAGGCGCCTTATCCTATCATAAGTAAAATCAATACGATACACCATTATTTACTGTTATTAATAGTATTTATTAGTATTATGATTTTTTGCAGGTTAACAAATGATTTAACGGCTTTAACTTTATACAATTATCCTGAAGGTTCAATTTTGAACCTCTAACTTTTATTTTGAAACAGTCTCGCCATAACCTATCTATTATTTATTTATTTAGTATTACCAACATCCTTTATCAAGTAAAAAGCCTTCGTCAAAGTGAAACTTAGATAGAACAGACATTGTGCGACGTGAGTAAAATACACAAATAATTTCCCAGAAAGTTAGACGGGCGACATGTTTCTTAACTTTAATACGTTCTAGATTTGTTTAAATATTGTTCTCGGTAAAATCATTGCGTTGTTGAGTTTATTCTAAGTATACATTATTAGACTAATATCAGACACCATTCTCTATTTATTTCTAATCTTAGCATTTGACTTGAAATATTACTGCAGCATTCTAGATGTAAATATACATATTTATGAACAAGACAACGGTATAGATGAATACTGAGGCTCCAAAATCACAAGTCCCTCTATGGGAATTTAACCGGAGGGTTTTCACCGTTTTTACCTCTTGTCGTACACCTAAGTAAGTAGCATGTTTTATACTATAAACAAACACAAACACTGTTATATATCATTTTGAAGAAATATTGGTACGTCGTGAAAGCGGACCTGCGAGAACTTCAAGTTCCTAACTGGCAGGAAGTGGCTCAAGACCGGCGAAGATGGCATTCTCTTGTCTCCGAGGCCAACACTCACTTCGGGTCGCTGCGCCAAAGGAGTACCAAGTAAGTAAGTAAGTAATTATTGATATTTATTCATTAAATTTAGAACGCAGTGGTCGAAGTAAAGGCACCCGTACCAAGTACCACGTATTTACTGTCTGTGTATCAAGGACAACTTATGCACACGTAAACTTAATCCTTTCACGATTAAAATCTCTCCCCAAACTTGTCTGACAGCCCTCTGTAAGTGAATCCTTCGAAACTTTTCCTACCGATTCTAACTTGAAATGAAGTTGGTCGGATCCAGAGTACTGACAATAAATTTGCACGTCTGAGGTAAGGAGCTGACTGGATATGTAGGACTGAGTCTGATGAACTAAAGTACTAGATGAAACCTGCAATTACAAAGTACATATCTCACTAATGTTATAAAGACGAAAGTGTATGTGTGAGTCATTGTTACTTCTTCAAGCTTAAAAGGCTGAATCGATTTGGATGAAATTTAATGTGTAGGTAGATGAGACCTTGGATTAACAGAAAGACTACTTTTTATCCCGGATTATCGCGGGTAACGACGCGGGGCGCTGCTAGCTATGTGAATGGGTTACTGGGAACATACGAAATGTACGAATATTAGTGTGTGAGTATGTGTGTCTTTATTACTTCTTAACGCTCAAAATGCTGAATCGGATGAAATTTGACGTGGAGGTAGATTAGACCCTGGATTAACATATAGGCTACTTTTTATCCCGGATTAACGCGAGCTAGCCATGTGAATGGCTCACTGGAATTATACGAAAAGCTAATACGAATACTGCAGTGCTTGTCTCAAAAACTTAGTTGATAGCAGTTGACAATTTCGAAGATTGGATCAAATGGGTGGAGTATAACAATAGGCCTTGGTAATATAGCGGTCACATGGCCTTGACTGAAATTGGAAAGGGTGTAACAAGAAAAGAAATCTAAAAGTTTTTGGGTAAGCAAATAAATGGTGTAAGTAGTATTGAAGTCATGGAAGTGATTGTAGACCTTTCTTATATTATAGAAGTTCTCTTCTACAGAGTATTTATTTTTTAATGTAGAAGTATTAATTGAACTGTTATCTACATACATAATATCTTCCACATTATTGTTTGAAAGGCTTTTAGTAAAATAGCAAATCCTAATACGTGTTATTCTAAGTAATAGTTTTTAATTAAAATTGATTTAAACAAAAAAAGAAATTAGGAATACATCTGGCATTAATTAACATTTCCTAAGAAACAAGAAGGTCGGGAAGAGATTCTAGATAAGTTATTCGGACTCTGAAGTAAGGGAGAAGTTGTTGGCTTAAGGCGAGTCACCAGTGAAAAAGCTGAAAAAACGTTTTACTATATCAAATTTTTTAGGTATTTACTCCTTGATATCGGTCTTGCAAAAAATACACAATATACTTAAGGATATTGTCTGAGGAATGTGCTAATTTGTTACACGATAGGGTATACTTTACTCGATGATAAAAAAATCCAAAGACAGCTTAATGTAAAAGTCTAAATCGAATATCTTATTAATAAAATTTCTGACTTTACACATCATTTTTATATAGAAATGTTTCTCTTTAAATACTACAGAGAACCTGCTAAAATATGGGTTTCAACTAAAGTCCTATAATTTTGAGTTAATTATTAATCCCAAAACTTGAATATTTCCCAGCAGTTTGACAAGACGCCGCGCCGCCCGCTACCCCGTCAGTCGCAATCGGGCGCTTGCCAACGTTAGACCTGTGCCAAATTTTCTCCGCCCGTTCTTACATTCTTGCCACAGTGTAATAATTGAAAATGGCTAGTAAAAAAAATAAAGTTAGGAAGAAATCAGTGTTAATATCTAAAAGAAGGACAGGGAAAGAGAACTATAAGAAACAATATGTAAATTACTCCCTTTTATAGTAAAATTATGAAGTATACTCTTTTTTTTAAATTAAAATAACTAAGCACGCAACAATATTTCTAAAAGTGGCCCAATTTTTTTATTCTTTGTGTTTCTCCTCAGGTATATGAGAATTTTCTATAATTTTAGTTGATTTCGTAAATTTTCGTCATTACTTGCCACAGACTAAATTATATCAGTATGACCAAAAGTATGTACCTATGTACGAGTACTCTATAATTAATTAATTTAGGTCGAAAAAGCAGTCTCGAGTATCTAATACTACCAGTCCAATAGTAGAATTGCAACCTGAGAATTTCAATACTTCAACGACAGATGGGTAAGTGGATCATGTACTAAACAATAATACCATAAAATAGGCCGATCTATCTATTTTTTATATTATTTACTATTGACTATAAACTCTACAGTTGATAAAGAATGACTTGCAGAATGTGATGATAAATTATCTCAAAATAATATGAATAATGAGTGAGTATAATATTATAACATCATTAGTTTGTTACATAATACACAAAACAGAACCAAGCTGATTTTATACAATCATAAACGTAATAATTATGGTAATTTATATTTGTTGTTATTTGTTGTTACGACTGTATGTGTTCGAAATAAATAAAATAATTGCGGCAACAGAAATACACCTTCTAAAAAAAACTGTCTATCTATCACGGTTTATAAGATACAGCCTGGTGACATACGGACGGACAGACAGACAGACAGACAGACAGCGAAGTCTTAGTAATAGTGTCCCGTTTTTTACCCTTTGGGTACGGAACCCTAAAAACAGATCCATGCAGAATATCCAAACAGAATGTATACGATAATAAACGTAATAAATGTGGTGATATTTTTTTTTGCATGTTATCTAAGCAGCGAATATACAAAGTCACGGCAATTTTATTAATATAACCTATGTATTTTTTTTCAAACAACAAACACGACCTTGTTTTATATTTATAGATATAAAGTAATAAATTATTACTTAGCTTATTTAAAACAGACAAAAATAACATTTTACATTAATAGAAGTTGATCATAGTATAACAGCTGAAATATTTATACTGTGGCGTAGTGCTAACGTTACGAGAAATGGACAGCGCGCGGAGTGAGACGCGCGGGCGGCCCCCCACACCTCACCTCCTAAAATCGTAGTTCGCGCGAAAATGCCTCGCCTTAAGTTCGATCGGTGTTAATTTAGGCTAGTGATTTTTTTGAATGACATGTTGATTGCTTGGTTTAGGTATTATTTTTTTTATAAATTTTAAGCAATTTTAGAAATAAATAATTTTGAGCGTTGGGTGAATTTTAGAAGTTACTTAATGAGATTTTAAAATAGTTTACTTAATTAAAATAGGTAAATAACATTTTATAACTAACTAAAATGTTCCCAAAACAGGTATTTACCGTCCCAACATTAAAAAACAAGATACAATATTAAATATTTTTTAAATCACACAGTATCTAAACCTAAAAAGCTAGGTTCTTAAAACCTAAAAGCAGTCTAAAATGTTCTAGAAAGTAGGTCAACATGAGTATATGAGTTTCTTATAAAAGTTACTGCAGTAGTGGGAACAAACTACCTCTCGGGACAAAATGCAGCTTGCATCTTAATTCTGCATGCAGATGGTGTCACTTTAAATAATGGTAAAATAAATAAATAAATAAATATTCCGGGACATTGCACACAACGCCATCTAGCCCCACACTAAGCTAACGCTTGAATGGTGGACTTTACTTATTACTTTTCGTGCTTTATTGAGCTTATTTTCACATATTTTAACTTAAACTGGAACTAAGTATGGAAATATGTTACTTTATGAGAAGATTTTTCTATTGTCTTTACCAATTAATTAAAGAATTGATTTGCGAAACTTAAAGTGTCATCGACTTCTAAATAAACGATGTCTAAATTAATATTTTTCTCGGGAATATAAATCTACCATAGATAAAGAAATATACCTACGTTACATATCAGGGAATAAAAAAAAACTATATATTCAATTTAAATCTGGATCGATAGAATCTAGAAAATAATATAAAATACTAACATTTTGACGGCGACAATCCAAAACTCCAGCAAAAAAAAACACTTTTCACACACTTTAATTTAAGAATAATTCACTAGGTACACAGTTCATTTACCACACAGTATTTCACAATGAGGTTGACTACACACTGTCAATACAATCCCACAGATTCAATAATAGTAGGAACGATCCCAACTCCCCACGGAATGCTCATTTACCGGCTTAATTTTATAAATGGAATCCGCACGACGTGCGCCCTCGGTGCGGCGCGGAAACGAACTAACCGAGCGAGGATATCCTGCAGGACGTGCTGCGTTATGGGGATCGATATTTACATAGTGATTTTAATATGCAACTACTGTTAACACCGTAATTAATATACGGATGGGCCTCGGAGTTATTTATATTGTCTAGTTGTCGAATGGTGTCATTGGCCTTTTGATTTTTCTTTGGGTGTAAATAAAGCATAATGAAACAGTTAAGTACTTAACTGTAAATAATTTTCATCACGTATAGCTTGTGATTTAAGGATTAAAATATAAAAATAACGCCAAACTATTAGCAAAAATAGTCTTACCAATTTCATCCACTATTTTTCATTCTAACGCCACTTGTCACTCAAAAAATTCCTGAATAAACACCATTCATTCGACTGTCACTCGTCCTTAGTCCTCTATCTATTTATACCGGCATTTATAAATATCAGTGGCTGAGCTGAGTGATTCAAGTTTCACGATCTCACAAAGAAGTGAGGTTCCTTCATCGATAGCTCTGCATACCAAATAATACGAGCGGGCGCGATAAAATCGTTCTGTATGAAATTCTAATTCCGATCCCTGATTCCAGTTTCAATTTTATAGTGTACGTGCTCCTTTATTATGATTTAGGGCGTAAAGGTTGATTTATATTCTAGAACTAGTCTACATTTTCAGAGGTCTGAAGCTGTGTACGATTTATTGCTAGCAATCTTAGCAATACATGTAAATGTCTAGCTATTATACCTTTCACTTTACATATTATACGTTTTGATAAAAGTGTGCTTTTATGGTAATTTAAACGAAGCTAGACGATTAGAGTTGCGATATAAGCAAACACCATAAACCCAAAAATCGTTTTAAAAAGATATAACAATATTTTACAGCAGTTTACATCGTAAATACGGACAAAGCCGTTGTGCCGTCGCAAGCGCTTCTTACGCTGTTTATGCAAATTTCTCATTATGTAAACATCTGACTTAACGTCTTGTTTCTGTACTCTAAGTACTGAATACGTACGTAATTTTCATACGCAAATACTTGCGGAGTTAAGATACGGCGTTTTCAGGATTGTTTAAGAGGTAATACTGTTATAAGTGTGTATTCAACTTAATGTTAAAAATAACTGTTTTTATATTATTTGTACTTACGGTATTATATATAATATTGTCTTAAAACAAAATAAAAATGTACCTAAATCTAGAGTGAATATAATTTCGCTCTTTGTTTTAATGATTCTATGTAACACAGAGGAGTATATACATAACTGATATACATTTATTGGAAGTTTAAGAACGCAAAGGGTTAGAAACTTGCCTTCACAATGTTAGTAAGATCTTCTGATAATGCCGTATTAGTCATTTATTGAATTCTTCCAATGCTTAAGTAGCATAATTTCTTTGCTACAATACCTAAAACTAAAGTTCAATGCCTTATTACATAGCCAAGAGAATGTATTCTGTCGTCGCGACGTCCCGCAATAAAAATGAGCTCAGAGGAAAGTTGTGTCTTCCGCTTTTAATAATGCTTTTATGGAAGATCTGTCGGGAGGAGATTATGGTGGACCATAGGAAATTACATATAGTTGTAGTTAGTGTGGTTTAGTATTTATAAGCGAAGAAAAGGAGGTTCTCAATTCAGCTGAGCGTTTTTTAATAGTTAATTTACTTATAAAATGGTAGTACAGCGATATATAGTATGTAGTTATACATATAGTCGTGTATCGGTAGGTATTTGTTTCTTTTATTCACTTATGTAAACGTATGCTGTGAAATAACAGTAAGTAGTTAATAATACAAAGTACAAGATTGCTTATTTAATAATTTAATTTGTATCCTTGGAACCAGACACATAATATCATTGCTTGGAACAGTCAAAGATGTGTTTTTACTCTATTCAAAGTAGCGACCTACTTCTATCTTACTATTCACGTAACAACAATTTGCTTAGCAAATCAAAATTCGCTACTTTCATACCAAATGCCACGTAGATCTATTTAATCGTAAGGCAAGGAATATTTACTCTCACTCGTGCTAATAATCATCAATGCGATCATACCGCTCTACTATAACAAAGATGCGCCATGTTTGTTTGACTCACAACATTATTTACAAGAGATATAACAAACAATGTCGCTGTGATGTGAATTCAAGCGTTACTGAATCATGTCGCTGGTTTCTGGGGCGTTAAGTTCATTGTTTCGAAATGTTTATACTTGCCTATTTATAGTTTAAACATGGCACTAGTTAATATTACGAGCTTACATGTATCGTTTTCTTTTTAGAATTACAGGTTGTAAAAAAAATTGTCTTGTAGGGTAAGCGTAGCTTTTTTTTTTTTACGTGGGATAGGTTTACGTTTGACTACAGCCTGCCTGATGTTAAGCATTGCTGCAGCCTAGGGTGTAACACGTTTACCTAGAAGATACCTAAAACCCCTGGATTGTAATTCGCAGGAAACACAACTTCTGGTAAAGTGTTCCAAAGCTTTGCCGTCCGTACAATAAACGTTGAAGCAAAGCGCTGTGTTCGATACTTCGGCACTTCCACCATAAAACAGTATATAAAAAAGAAATAAAAAAATATATATAGTATTATTATTATATATATAATTAATAATTAATATAATTATTAATTAATTAATAATTATTAATAATTATTATTAATTATTATTATTATTAATTATTTGGCTATAGAAAATTAAGTGTCTATGATAAATTTTAGAGACTTAATGTCAGGTTTAAATAGTAATTGGCCTTCTGTAATTATGTAGCATAAAACATAAGTAAGTGTTGGAGAAATATGTTGTGTTATTCCGCTGCCAGCAATACGACATATGTAATTCTCTAAAGTTTCATCTGCGATGGATTTTCGCAAAGTCTGATTATCTAATCAATCTAATTATTTGGTGATCTTATGTGTAAATATACATATTTGTTCGACCTTATCATAAGTAGGTACTATTTGACGTATCATGATGAATTTACAAGTAGGTAAATAATAGCTAGTAAAACATAATTTATTTTAAAAGTCTCTCATGTTATTTTATTGAAATGTTTCTGATCATGTTCCTATACCTAATAACTATGCACAGAACCTAGAAAATCCAGCACAGTATAAGCTTAACGCTCCCAATCTATCTTGGCTCTATATTCTAGATCCCATTGTGTTGTTTTCAAGGCGAGGGAAACCTAGACGTAGCCTAGGTCCCAAATTGGCTGGATCCTAGCCAACATGCGTCATACAGCAAAGACTATGTGAAGGCTAACTTTTGACGCTTTTCCGTGGTTCTCCATTTTGGCAAAGCACTAGATTTATGTATGAACATGATATATTAGTATTTAACTCTTACTTTATCTGTTGTGCTATTCTTTTCGTATAATAAAAGTTGTATAATAATACCATGAACTAAAGCAGCCCTTACAGTGATATAGTAATCTCTTAGTTACAAGTGACTCTGTGAAATTACAGATAAAATAGAACATACAAACTAATAGTATTTACAGTTTTATGCCCTAACAGATATCTTTATATATTTATCGCAAAAGTACACAAACGCGTGTAATATGCAAGAAATATAATAATATTGAAAAGAATGCACTTTCAGTTTGTTTAGTCAGTCAGACTCACGTTTACCTTATGGAACTTAGAAAAAGAAAACAATAGATCACGTTACAGGAAGACATTCCAACAATAGACAACTTATTATAGTTGAAAGTTCCGACATATATGTATGTACTCGTATATTTGTATAATATCATTCTCGCCCTCGGATTTTTGGATTTTTTCTACACTGAGCCAGAAGTAGTAGGTATCATATTAAACAAACGAAATGACATAAACACAATTCACATATCATTATAGAAACACTACATCTTAGACTATAGTGGTGCTTAACATCAGGCAGGCTATAGTCAAACGTAAGCCTATTTAGTGTAAAAAAAAACACTAGTGGACAGCTGTTTTTGCGTGATGGGCACAGAAATCTAAATAAACTTATTTAGATTTCTGTGGTGATAGGCGTGATAAACAGACAAACAGATATACAGATAAACAGACAAAAAATCTAGAAATTGTTGGAACGTGTTCTGCTATCAATTCGGAGTATCTCCATTTTTTTTTAAAAACGGTCTCTCTTTGTTTTTATTACATGTATTAGATTTGTGAAAAGGTTAGATAGAGGTACTCAGTAGTGTCTGGGTTACTTTATCTATGATAGAAGCAAGCTCTCAGTTTGTGAAGGATGAGCTGCACTTTGAAATATCAATTCCACTTTGGATGATATCCAACATGAATGATAGATACTGTCAATTTGCTGTCAGACCACTTTGGAAAGCCAGTAAATATAGGTACTTGTAAATTACAATTATGTATACGAGTACTGCGCGTGAGTAACGTCTTGTTCCTTCTCAAATCGTATTCCTTGTTTCTGAGGGTCGCTTCGCCCCGCAGAATCATTCATTAGGGCAGTCGCGAGAGAGTATATCTTATAGACGAAATAAAGAATACGAGATTTTGCATATTACAGCTAAAATATGCTGCCAAATATAAGTATTGCCAAGAAAGAAATCTATGAAGAAAGTGTATTTCACCTTGCTATTTACTGCCAAAACTCTTATGAATTGCCAAAACCAAGTCTTGCCAAACAAGAAAACCTACCAAGAAAGTGGTTTTCGATAAGTGAAAAGTTTATGGTCACAATATTGGTATGTGTCCAAATTAAATTGGCTAAAGGCACAAAAATGAGTACCTATGCCGACCTATTTTTCTGTATTTTATGAACCATAAAACCATTTGGGGCAAAAATATCGATTAGTGAGTCAAAGTTAACCCTCAAAATGTAGGGTAGTGCACCCCTATATCGCTTCACTGACTCACATACAAAGGGAAAACCAATGTTAACATTGAACAGATATATTTCTACCTTGTTTGCAAAATCTTCCGTGCTATTTTGACCCCTATTTCTGGACCATAAGATTGAATCTGGCTTGTCATTCGACTGGTTCATTTCATCTTTATTAAGATACTTGTTGTTACATTTTAATCTTTATCACAGTGCACTAAGGTCGGTTATAGCAAAGAAAGGATTTATTAGCCAATGCACTTCTTTGTTATGAGCATAAGGTGGTCAAATATTTGCCCATTATTCTGATTAGACGCGCGATTTTAATAACACTTTGTTTATATGCGATAGAAATCAATCATTGTCTACTATTTTCACTAATCCAACCACGATATCCATAGATTCTTATTTATTCTTGTCTTGGTAAAGTTTTTGTTATGATACCGAGTACTGAGATGAGAAGCGTGTAAGTAAAAAGCTGTGAAGTCATGTCCCTGCCTCGTTCTCATTATCACGACACAAAGGTGTAGTTATGGTACGAAACATCACTGGAAATGTTGCTGTTCCAGCCAGAATACAGCAATGTATTCACAGTACTGTCTAGCCTCAGAACAACAACCATTAGTGTATTATCTTTTGATCAATCCCTGCATTATTGGCCTACTATTACAAACAACCGGACGACCCACACATTACACAACACCCAGAAACTACACACCACCTCTACATACTTCATCCACACGCTACAAGCTCAATAGTAAAATACTAATAAATTTACTGGCAACACAAATCTCTTTTCCATCCAAAGAATAGATAAGCTAACAGTTGTTTACATTTTTTTTGTTTCCTCATTGATTGATATCTATTTTTCTAATTTCTAAGTTTGTTCAGTTGTTTTAATTAGTGTTTTTACTTAATTTATGTACTATTAGTGCAAAGAATCATGGTTACAAGTGTGGGGGTGGTGGTGTCTCTGATTTCCTTGCAACACAGGACCTCTGGTACCTAGCGCAGGAGTCAGTCATTCCACCGCGTACCAAATACTTTTTAATGTACATATTGCATATACATCACATAAAATAGGTACGTTTTACTTATGTATTTTGTGACCAATAAACTATTTGATTTGATTTGATTTGACCACTACACAATATCCACGACTTAAAATTTAACATGTTTAAAATATTATTTAGAAATATTAGAGTTAAAAAAGCATTCTATACACCTACATACATTCATATACTCCTATGTACGTACATATATACTAATCTTCAACCCAGAGTGAAACGAAATAGCACGGTCAAGACGCCTGCAAAGGCCCGCATGTGAAGCAGGTGGGATATTTTAATTAAAACCGAGTACATCCAGGACCGCAACTACTTGTGCTATATGCATGGGACACGATTTAATCTAGACCTTTGGAAGCAAGCTGGAATCTGGGTGGAATGTTTAAATTAGTTTCCTTGGATTCAGCTGGAAAGGCGTTGTGGGCAACTTTTAAATGGTTGTTCATCAGGGGTTTTCTTGCTTGTAGGTATGTATATATGAAGAAAGAAATCGTGGCTGAGAAAAATACGTGAATGAAATAGTATTGCCAGCGTAGAAGAACTTTTTCGCTTGACACAAGAGAGGGACAAGTTCGCTGAGCTGACGGCCAACCTCCATTAACGCGGGATGCTATGTGAAATCGACATTTCATAAAAATCAAATAAAATAGAAGTATATAAGATAGAACTTTTTTTTTTTTTTATATAATTTTGATTCAGTGTTAAGACAATAAAAAAACGCCAAAACACAATTACGTATACTTTGCTCGATAGTTTTATTTTTTGAAAAATAATTGTTTTGATATATTTTTCACCTTTTATTCCAAAAGTAGTACAGAAATTTAAACCAATCTAATTATATCTAAAAGATAATGTTATTATTTAGAGGAGTAAAAAGCCATAAATAGAATATTCTGTAATGCTGATTTTATATGAATTTATTTCGTCAAAAACGTCTACAAAACTGCTCAAATTGTGCAAAATTGTTTGCGTGTGGACAAGACTCGTCGGCCGGAGCTAAGCGCGCGATGCTCGCCCTTGCTTTCATGTTAATACGGCGTGGAATTGCATGCGAAAAAGCAACTGTAGGCATTATTCCAAGCGCAAAGCGTTTTCGGGTGAAATATCGTGGCCACTAGGAGAAAAAGAAGAAGTAAGTAAAATTTATATACTAAAATAATTTGTTGAGTATCATGTATAAAAATCTGTAGGTAAAAAAGTATGACCGCCTAAAAAGTACATAACATGATGAGCTGATCATATGACATGGAATGGTTGTATGACAATATAATATGGAAGTGGCAAACATAGTTTCTTCAAATTCACAAATCGCCAGCGAACAGCGCGGTTTAAAGAAGTATAAAAATAAATGCCGCTTTACTTTACTTTCGCTCATCTATCAAACCCACCAAATCAGGTGTTCAAGAATTTAAAACAGATCACACTCGGCTATTACTATATATCAGACAACGTTCAGACGATATCTCTATGGCTGAGCAGATACAATGTGATCACTAGTCCCGCCCACTCCCACACCGCGGCGCCACTGTGGCGGTGTCTCGTAGCTCTGCAGACACTTATTTTAATTTGTACTGGCTGGATGCAGTTAAAGATTTGTTGGTTTTACTATTTAATCGTTATAATATATAGATAGATGACATTGTATTTCTATTTTCAGTAATAAAGATAAAAGATAAAGATAAAGAATCTTTATTGATAATGTAAAGTTGTAACATAGGTAAAAGTACTAATATCATAGAATATGCTACACAAATTACAATATCTCGTCAAATTGAATGTATAACATTTAGTTTTAATAAAATTTTAGAAGTTACAATGTCAAGTTTTATTAATAACATAATGAAAATTTTTGTTATTAAAAACATGTCAAACATAGGTAATAATAGGTATGTAATCATACAATATGTCAACTTAAATAAATCTTGGTACTGTCACTTTAGCTGTATAAATGTAATCATCTTCGTATCGAATGAGAGTGGCCAACTCTGGTGTCGAGAGTTTATCAAGCCGCTCTAAGAGCCTCTGACATGGCTTAACGACTGCCGTACTAGACAAACAGCCGGGACCTACAATTTAACGTCTTATCCGGCCCACGGAGGCACCCAAAATGGAATGCCACTTTTCGGTCACCCATCCAAGGACTGACCGCGTTGACCTTTGCTTAACATTGGTAATCGCATGCGATCGCGATTTTCAGTAATTATACGATTTGATATTTTTGTACTTATGTGTTGCATGAATAAATGAAATTTATATTGAAGCCTTTGACCAATGAATAAGTCACTTTTATTGCACGAGTGTTGCTATAGACTTCATGAAAGACAATAATTTTTATAGAGATTTATTAGTTGGCTGATACTTTTGTATCTTTCACACCGCGACAGTGCAACGAATCATAGTTATTTTTAGTCGAAACTAACAGATCGTATACTTTTTTTACAATACAAAGCAGTAGAAAGGGCACCTATTAGTTTGCCATAGGTATATAGTAAAAGGTGACCTCTCTCACCTCAACATTTATAGACGCTGAAACAGAAAATTAAGTTCAAAACGACTATTAAACTGACGCCATGGCATGAAGGGTTGTTTAACTCGACTACCATCATAAACTCCTCGTGTGGAGTAAACAAGACAAGCTTAGACGAATGTCTGACAGACTGAGAAATGTTTGCTTGATGATTAGAGTGTGATCGTAGGGTAAGAAGAATTTTGGTAAATGAGACAGGAATAAAAATGAGAATACAATAATTATCTAATCTTTATGTTCCACGGCCAGAATTTAAAAATGCATTGCAGTATAGCAAATTGGAATCATGATACCAATAAAATAAAAGCAAAAGTATGTTTTTTGGTTAGTTGGTTTGTTTGTTCTTCTACGCCACAACGGATAAATAGACCATCGAACTAAGTAGATAAGTTCTTGTGAGAGTAGAAAAACTGATTTTGCGAAACCACACAATTTACAATTCAACTACAAAAAAAACCTCAAAAAATAATTATACCTAGCATTACAAACAAAACACCAAAACAAGCACAAACCAAAGCTGCAGTGGTACTTTAACACTTACTTACGGTAACGAAGTTCACATTTCATGTAAAAGCACATCGTACTTGAAGCTCATACAGAGCTTTCAAAACTGTAGCCAGTGCGGTAACCAACGCTATTATACTCAGTAGACGCATCATTGTATCAAAATATTGGTATTTCTTACAAAGGAATCCACGTGATTGGTCAGATATGAATATCATGTGATGTTTAAGGCGATGGATTGGTTAAACACAAAATAACAGGAAATTCATTTAAATACCATAGCGACATAAAACTAGAGTGATTTTACAATAATTTACAATATATGTATATAGTAATTTACAATAGAACACAACTATTCTATATCCACACATTTCACTTTGACGACTGCCATCTCGTCAAATTTGACGTAAAATGTACGGGAATGACAGCAGTCAAAGGTTACGTAAAAAACACGTGAGTCATGTCTCAGAGGCTACATGCTGTGTACAAAGCCTCTTGAACGCGTTTGGAGTCATCTATGCAAAGCCAAAAACAGGTAGATCTTGTTGTTAGGTACCAGTCTCTATGTTATTCAGTCTACTTGTCGCACGGTCCATCCATTTCGGCCAAACAAGCCCTAGGCACAAAAACAAAGACTAGTTTGGAAGCGAGCCAGGCCGAGGTATAACGGCTAGTTCACACTGGGGACTTGTACAAGTGTACAGTATGTTCTTGTTTAGCATGTTTAACTAGTGTGGCGCCGAGGGGGTTCATACGCTAGACATAGTTCTTATTGATATCAGATATTTGATACCAATCACATCATAAACAAATAAATAAATGTGTTTATGGTGTGTGGGTGAATGGGATAAGCAAGTTCTAGTTAGGTAGGTACGAGTAGCTGTTATTTAAAATTTTAGATTTTTTATTACTATGCGTATAGGTAGTTAGGAATATTGGTTAATTTCTTGGCCTCACAGACAAAATAAATTTCGGTTTCGACATTTCCTATTTCCCAGTAGAATATTGAATTGAATTTTTTAGCATGGTCACTCGTAGTACGTGAAAACTGTGAAAGTTTTGAAATATATCCATTTACAAAAAAACTTCTTTTTATAAATAAAGGTGTAAAACAAAAGCAAACCTTGATGGATAGCTATCATCATCATCAACGGTCTCTTTATCACTATGTCACTATTTACGTTACCATAAATTTCTCACCAATACCCATTCATTTGTCTGATAGCATAAACCCGTTTTGCACGGTTGCACTTGTTTCTTTTCAATTGGAATCAAACGTTCGTCACATGTTCAGTGGATTCTATCCATTGCTGCTTACCGATGTGTGTGGAGCTTAGCTAAGTGTGAACAAACAGTAATGGGTACTCCACAATCAAAGGTTTTACAAGCTTTAGACGTTTCATAAGCGATTTACTGTTTTTTTGAGAAATGGAGAAAAGTAACATACTATTTTCTTTCTACTACAAACTAACAAAGAAAAGTTCTTGGACTTAAACTTAGTAGAATTTTAAAGAAAATCCAAGAGCTATATATACACCAAATGCTAGTCCCCACTACCACAGGGCCGCAAATCTAGCATGCTTGTCGCATTATCACGTAAAATATGTCAGTACTATTTCATATTACGTCGAAGGGATTGCTTACATGTTAACAAATATAATATACTAGCTGTGCCAGCGACTTCGTCCGCATGGAATAGTTATTGCCATAAAAACGGTTCTAGTGAGTTAATCTTAAAAGATAGACATATACTGTTGTTGACATTTTGTTAGATCATTTCAAGAGAAACAATTCTTTCATACATATTTTTTTGATATATTGAACCGTTTTCGCAGCACACGCAACGAAAGCCTTCAAAGATGAATTATTTTCCCCGTTTTTTTTCCACATTTTCCATTGTTTCTTCGCTCCTATTAGTTGCAGCGTAATGTTATATAGCCTAAAGCCTTCCTCAATAAATAGTCTATCCAACACAAAAAGAATTTTTCAATTCGCACCAGTAGTTCCTGAGATTAGCGCGTTCAAACAAACAAACTCTTCAGCTTTATAATATTAGTATAGATTACAAAATAAGTCTGATTGCTGATTGGGTGTTAGCTATTTACCCGTAATAAAGATAGAGAAACGTGATTGGTCTACGCCTGACATATGTTCTTATTACAATATAGAGCATAGGTTAGTATTTAGACGTCTGGTTTGTATAGTCTTTGTTAGAAACGGTCGGAGCACGGTTCGTTACGTTTTATTTTGGAGGACAGCTCGTTCGCTGTTTTAGGTCCGCTGTAAATGTCTTTACAAGCGTAAATGTGGCGACAAGTTTTAGCTGCTTGCGAGGAAATAGTGTTAGTATACCTAAATACGGCGTGATTCAGACAAAGATTTAGTAGCACTTAAACATTTGTAATTACTTGTGATGAGTCTGGTCGTTTGTATGTATAATAAGTATGTATTTACATAAGAAAAGTATATAAATATTATATCCGTTAGCTAGTACCCACGACACAAACGCTTGCTTAGTGTGAGGTTAGATGGCGATGTGTGCAATGGCCCGGAATATTTATTTTATTTATTTATTTATACAAAACAAAATACAAAATTTATTTATTTCCATTTTACAAATATAACCTTAATTCTATTAACTTATTTTAAGTAGGTAAGTAAATGACTATTACCCGCAGTGAGTGAAAGGTTCCTAAGTGATTACGCGAGCCCTACACTAGGTTCGAGACCTGTATCGTAGGCGCTCTCACAAATCAAACTGTCCATTGTAGTGTGTTTCGGTGCGGATTCTTTGATAATAGTATGAACAAAAAAATATGAATTTACATTTCAGAAAGTAAATTTGCAAAGATTTAATAAAATAGGTTCTGGCTTAAGTTGACTAACATGGAACTGTGTGTGTTTATGTAAGTGTGTTTGAGTGTGATTTCTATGTAAACATCATACAAGTTAACTAATACACAAATATCACTCTGTTCATTTGTATGTAATTCAATAAATTAGAACCTCTTAGTTCTTTTACATACATTGGCTACCTAATTTTAATAAGATCATCGCGAAACACTAACCAGTGATATATTATACATTTAACTTATTATATTATATTATTATATTTTTCTTACTAGGGCAATAATATATTTTGTGTCACACAATTATTTTTATTATTTTTCTATGATTAAACTACAATTCTAATACTAGTTACCCGTAGTATGATTCATGTTCCCAGAACTTACAAGTACAGATCAAATGGCAACCGCTTCTCAAAGACTAATTCAAAGATCTGCCATAATTCAACATGGCGCTATAAAGCTCACTATACATTGTTATTCAAGGAGTTTGTAATACAGTAGAGGGAAACTAAACAGCAATTTGTATTGCTTTTTATAAATAACGCTTCTAACTGGTAGCAAATTGACAGATTTTACGTGTTAGACTCAAGACTACCAGCTTGACCTGTAATTTTTATTGAAAATCTGTGAAACCGGACGTGCCGGTAGTTATGTACATCAAATCAAAAAGGTCTTTACGGCATCGTACCGTACAAAGCAAGTTACAATAATACGCCTATTATCTACTGAATACCAAGCTATAAATTTTAAGAAGATTTTGTTAATATACTCATTACTCACATAATATTTTATGTTATGCCCTTTATCAAATGAGGACATTTTAATATGAAACAAATTTATAAGCTAATGAAATATCACAGTTTTTTCTTATTTTTATTTTATTAGTCAAGTTATTAAGCTCAGTCTACAATTATTTCTAACTCTGTGCTATAAGCCGATGCTGTATTTGGAGCGTCGCCAGACCGTGTCACCGGCGCCTGCGCCTTTTTGCTCGCAGCTTTGAGCTTTAAGCTTTGTGCCCAGTTAGGAATAGTGTACAAGCGTCATAGGATTATGTTAGACTGATATGGGAAGATTAGTACAACTGTGATAGAACTAATGGTCTTTACTATATCAAATGTCTATTGTTTTATCTATGTTCGACACATAATATTGGATACAAAAAACATTACTTCACACTATATGTGCATGTATTCCTTCTTTGTGCTTAAACGGTAAGACCGATTTGAATGTGATTTTGTATGGAGATAGATACGATCTTAGTTTGTAAGTTTTCTTCTAAAAATAATTAAAATTACTTGCCCATAATCCACACGTCTCTTCAAATACGTTTATTTTAGAGGCATCGAAGTCTAATTCAGTAGAAATCCACAGCATCACACAAACTAATTTTAAATTTAAATTTCATTTAAGTAAACAGATAAACAGTTGTTCATTTTTAAATGTTCACATATCTAGTATATTTCTTACAGTGTTACAATTTAAAACAGACTTAGATATTTTTTGTGGTAACAAAAGATTTTTTTCATTAAAAGATTTGTATTTTGCATTAGTAAGTTGTAACTGTCACTTCATTTCAGATACACACGAGTATGGTGAGTAGTATCTGACACACTATTTTTGCCTTTCCACTGACCACAACTTGTCTTCACGTATTACAACACAGTGTATAGTGTGATGTGTGTGTTGATACAATGTACAGAGAGTCAGAGATCTATACAGGGTTACAAATAAAACGATTAAGAGAGCGACTTATAAAGGAAAAAAACATTTATTTATTAATTTTCGATGTTTTTATAATAACAACTAACAAAAATCAATTTTAGTTGTCCAATAAAGTTTTTTTTTAAAACAGTTGCGCTGCATTTGTATTTTTTTTAACAGAAAATAACTAAGCGGCCGGAACACTGCTATTTTGTCATAACTCTGTAGACGAAAAAGGTTTATTGAATAGATCCATGACTCAACTCGCGAATCCGTTTCTTTGTCTAGTGAGTCTTGTTATGAAACATACATCAAAACAAATAGTGTGCCTATGGAGTATTGTATTTGTAGATTAGTCAAATTGTAAGTCAGATGATTAGTGAACCCACAATTGAAAACAATGACCTAATTAAGCCACTTACCCTGTCTCTTACTTTGTTTAGTAAATTTATGGTATTGAAAGCGCGTCACGGACTTCGTACATACCTACATGTCATCTTAATTTAACAAAATATAAATTTAGTGCTATGCTGCTTTTAAAATAAGAAAAACTGGATGTCACAACATAGGAATAGACCTAGTGTGATATCCAGGGTTTGCCTATTAGTGTATATTAATCCATAAAGCCCTAGTTTATGTAATCCTCTATGTTCTACCTCACTGTACAAACCTTTTGAAAGATCAAATAAAAGTTTTTTTTTATGTTTATGTTTATACATAACTGAAGAAGTATGTATTTTTATAGTCAGGCACCAACAGTATTTAACTATTGTATATTAATTAACCTATTTATTACGTGATTAAACATAAATAAGTAAGCGCATCTTGATGTGGGCGCCTGCGATACAGGTTTCGTACCCAGTGCAGAGCTCACAAGAACACGTAAACCATTTTATGAATAGATTTAATATAGAATAAGTTACCTTAAGGTTTGTAGGTGCTTTTGTTTGAATAAATAAACTTGTACTTGTATCAGCTATGTACCTATTATCTAGATTACTTATTTTAAATGTTAACTAGACCCACATCACAGCGTTTGAGGCCGGCACCAAATAAAATATTCAGCTTAGGTCAGCCGACGAAAGGTTGAATTGAAATAACCGTGATTTAGAAAATGGAAAAATTGAACAAAAGAAAAAAGTTTATTAGGCATTTTATTTTATAAATTCTCATAATTTCAGATTACCTACGTATAATTTATGAGAAAGAATTTTTAAGTCATGAAAATTCGTTATTTTATTTTGTAAATACTTTACATAATATTTTAAAGTACACGAAACAATTTCAAGCAGTAATCATGAAATTATAAAACTAAAACATTTGTTTATCTTTAGTTATATTTCACATCACGTTCTTACTAAGTTTAAATTCAAATACAAGATAGAAAACTAGACAAAGCCTAACTCGAATCGAATCCAAACACCTATCAATATTACACAACTATTAATTGAATACCAAGTTATAATTCGGCAGCGTGTAATGACTGACAGACAGACACGCGGTGAATATAAAACAGTCAGATTGAAAGTGTCTCAGACAAGAACCTGCATAGGACACAGGTGGACTAGCGATGAATTTATTTAACTTACTTTAAGAAAGAAGAAATCTAAAAATGTATTAAATCCAAATCAAAAATCTCTATGATCATAGGATACGTCTGAGATAAGAATCGTTCATTGTATTAATTATGTTCAAGGTTCATGATTTTAATCAGGAACTCATCAAGGTTTTGGCATCGCTCCAGCATTTTTCACTTATGAACACTTTTCTAAAACTTACCTGGATAATGGGTATATTTTTATGTATTACTAGCTGTGCCTGCGACTTCGTCCGCGTGGAATAGTTATTTTGGGCAAACTCTTCAGCTTTATAAATTATAGCTGACCCACGACTTAAACCGTTTTCGCAGCGCACGCAACGGAAGCCCTCAAAGATGAATAATTTTCCCCGTTTTTTCCAGATTTTCCATTGTTCCTTCGCTCCTTTTAGTTGCAGCGTGATGTTATATAGCCTAAAACATTCCTCGATAAATGGTCTATTCAACAAAAAAATAAATTTTTCAATTCGCACCATTAGTTCCTGAGATTAGCGCGTTTGAACAAACAAACAAACAAACTCTTCAGCTTTATAATATTATATATAATATATATTAGTAGGTATATAGATTCTAATAAGTCCAAGGTCCAACCCACACAAGCAATGTGCAAAAGTTTATGATCTTTATAATATTTTCCTAGCTTTTTTCTATCTACAGCGGTTCTCTTTCCAATCCTCACCGAGCCAGCGAAGGAAGCTCGATGGCCACGTTTCCTGTGACATTTTGGGACGTGATTTCCTGAGATGGATCAGTTGGAAGTTGCGTAACTCACACACGTGTTTAGATGGATCTGATACGGAAATTGGGTTAGGAATAAGTGGATTGATTGAACAGTAAATAGAATATTGGCAGATGGTATTTTTTTTGTTTTTACTTGAACGGGTTTGCACTTGGCCATAGTTATGGTTTGGTATGGTAGTAACTCAAATATAATGATTGTTCAAAGCAGCAAATCGTGGATTAGTAAAATTGTTGACTGCTATCGGGTATTTTGTAGTCAAGCGCAACACCTTTCTTGATGAATTAGTTGAGACGATGATGTTTTAAGAGTCATTTTTAGTAAAGAAGCTACTACGACGCGTTCGGTCCTTGAATGGGTGACCGAAAAGTGGCATTTCATTTTGGGCACTTCCGTGGGTCGGATGACACGTTAAATTGTAGGTCCCGGTTGTTTGTCTAGTACGGCAGTCGTTGAGTCATGTCAGAGGCCCTTAGGGCGGCATAATAAACTCTCGACACCAGAGTTAGCCACTCTCATTCGATAAGAAGAAAAAGAAGAAGTAAAGAAGCTATATATTCATTAAAAAAACATAAATAAGTTGACTGGCTTACTATTGTACTTAAAAATACTCAAGTTCTTTTCAAATGACGCTAGCTCCGTTTTTCTCTTGTTTCCAATATATCCTCAGACATTGCTATGCAAGCGCTGCAGTTGCCAATACATAAGCCAACGACTTACAAACATGCCTAGAGGCGGCACTTTAATGCTATACTTATTTACCGGATGCAAGGATAAAAAATGTATTACCCAAGGCAGATGGGACCGATGTCCTTAGTACGGAAATCTATGTAAATTCGCAATGCGTCACTCTGTGGCGTTAGCCCATGAATTATGGAGCATCTTTATAGGGCTCCTAATAAAATATGAGGTACTGGGTAGCATACACGCCTTAGCTTTAATATTTTATAGGCGGGTCTATTGTGTGTTTATGCTATGTCGATGTATGGCGCAAAGTAATGGTTATTCGTAAGATGAAGTGTGCGATAAATCTAGATGGTTTTAGTTACTGGAAGCTTCGGCTACTGGATGATAAATAAGGAATCTCTAAGGAAACAATGGCTTTATTATAATTTACAAATGGCGGCCTCATTGATGAAAAATCTCAGGGCTTCGATAAACCCGTAGCAAATGTAAAGTTTCTCGTTGTAAAGTTATTACTGGCTTACTAATCAAAGTTGAGCTTAATTTACATTAAATTGACATAACGGTGGGTTGCAGCAGCCTTGATTGATAGGCATTTTTGTTCCATTACAATCACCATGATCCACCTTAGATTGATGGATGTCACTTTACTGCTAGTCAAAGACTTTCATGTGTAAAAACTTTTCACTCTTCCTATTTCGTTCCTTTACAATTTTCCTCTACTAGTAACACTATATATTATCTTATCAAAATCTTTACAGCTCAAGCCATTATAATCTTTATTACTATAGCTATAACCCCTACATTTCTATATCAAGTAGCGATGGCAGAAACCCAAGCTCAGCATGTTCTGAGTCATGTTTTATGTGTCGCCGATTTATGTGTGATATTGATGTTTTATGTGATGCTGACTACACCAATAAGTTATATTGTATAAGTATAAGTGTGGAATTGAATGTTACGACGATAAAGCGTTATTTGTATCTTTTTGATATGTTATAAGCTTAACATTTTATTTATTGCATCACAAAGAAAATTATTCTAGAAATTTTAGAATCCTGTTATTGGTGTGATGGGACCGCAGAAAATTTTGCCAATTGACCTCCAAACTTCTAATATGGCACACGATTATGATGATTGGTGTGTTTTGGTAGTTTCGGTTGGGAGCCAATTTCATTCTTCACACGTAAGTAAATTAAGCTTTCAATAACAACGTTGCTTATACAGTTACTTCAGGTGATCTAATGGCCAAAGGGCTGACTGTTATGTGTGAAGAAGTTATTAATATATGCATGTAAGGACATTTCAATGATTTCATTTACTATTAAATTAAAAAAAATACGTTTTATTTCCTCAGTACCCATCTAATCTTCCTCACTCACAAGTATAACTTACTCAAGTTACTACTAAGTAAGCACACCGTACAACTTACTTATACGCTTACTAGAGAATTAGTCGATCCAACTTTGCTTCCCTCCGGGTGAGTACGAGTATATTAGAGCTGGATAAAGTTGGGATTGCTGCTTTGTAGAGTTAGTACGATAGTACTAGTGCTTGGGAATTATATACTAGGTTCAGACGAGACTTTCTTTTGATACGGAATTTACGTATGTAATGTCTCTCTCTCTAAAATTTTAAATTTTAAATTTGTCATTAATAATCAATATACTTATGTAATGAATATAATTATAAAAATATTGACGATGTTAATCTTGAAATGTGCTTCCCCTCTAAGATATTTATTAGAGACAGTGAATGTAACATGACTTGATTTCAAATAAATTATTTCATTTTATTTCATTTCATTTCATTTCTGTCTCTTGAGCCGTATTTCCTCATGACTAAGGGTCGTGACTCCCCCGCAGAATTAATTCGTTACGGGAATTCTCTTGGGCAGATACATCGTGGTGGGCGCCCAGGTCCTTCTACGGAAGACACATGTCCTCGGATATTGTGGTCCTCAAACATGTCGGTTTCCTCACGATGTTTTCCTTCACCACTAAGCAAGTGCAAATCCACACATAACTTGAAAATACAAGTCATTGGTGTAGCGCCCGATTCAACCAGGGTGCGTTTGGATGAAAAGCAGACACTGGAGCCGCTGAGCCACACTCGCTTATATGTTATATGTATATTGTATGTACTTTTTTATTAACATGTGGCATTGCATCTTTGTGTTATTTCTAAGAGAAAAAAGAAACACGATGATTTGTCGCTTCGTTTCGGGCGTGGATACGAGAAACAAATAGACCAACAAACACATATTCAGATGTTTTGTTTGATATATTCGAACAAACTAACTAAATGTGATTGTCAGTATTAAGTCTTACCTTTTTATTTTTATCTGGAGGAAAAGATTGTGACAATATCATAATACTGATGATGGTTAAGATCATTACATTCCCACACTTGTTGGTAAACAATAAGTGATACGGAAAATGCAAAGATATAACAATCCTGTTATTTTTAACTACTATTGCTTAGTGCTGTTAGTATTTATTGTACCTACATTAGGTTTGCCATGAACATACGTGTATGTATTATATCGTGTCTAATTAAGTGTCAAGTGTACGCGTGAGTGGGATCATAAATTGTAACCAGATATGTACATACGGGTATAGTTAAAGCATCGTGTAAGGAAAGCGATGATTTATTAGCGAGCTTATATCTTTAGGGACCGGAGACAAATATTATATACGGTTAATTAGAAAAAAAACTAGTTTAACATTACTTGGATTAATTACGTATCAGCATTGCCATCCAGCGTGGTAATGCGGCCAGTATGCTGGGCACGCTGCCCTCTGGTAGTGGGCTGGAGCACTTAGATTATCTTTAGGCTTTTCTAAAGATTTTCTAAGTGTATTTGTAGTATTTAGAAGTAGTATGTTTAGTTTTTCTTCCCTTGTTTTTATATTTTATTATTGTAAATAAACTTGGATTAAAAAACAAATTTATAGAATCACTTTTGTATCTTCTATACCCTAAAACTTAAAAAATTGCACATATGGTAAAGAACTATCTACCTATGTTTCATAGATTTTTCTCATCAAAAATATTTTACTGGAATATTCATTTCAATATAAGTAAACGATTAAATTGAGTCCATAAGATACTTAAGCCCAGACATAATACTACACTAGTCTATTCACAGAACCACTTTTGTTAGTTCCCTAGAGACGATTTTCCAGACTTCTATTAAGCCTTTAAATACTGGTATTGTGGAAGAAATGTCTGAAATCTAGCTCAGTGTTTATTCTTTTAAAACCTAACTTAAATCGTCCCTTATCGTTCCAACACAGACTATTGTGAAACGAATAAATTCGGTGCGGACTGGGAGAGATGCATGAGCCAGAAAGACTAAAACTATGTCTATTTTTGTATAAATGTTAAACGAGTTGGTAAAAATTGTATTTGTCATAAATTGTGTGTATATTACATAGTTGCGAATTTACTTTTAAAAGTAAATCTTGGTTCTGATTAAGCTAGATACATATATCTACTATACTATTGTAAATCAATAATCTAATATATATTGGACTAGCTGTGCCAGCGACTTCGTCCGCATGGAATAGTTATTACCATAAAAACGGTTCTAGTGAGTTAATCTTAAAAGATAGACATATACTTACTGTTGCAGACATTTTGTTACATCATTTCAAGAGGAATAATTCTTTCATACATATTTTTTGATATCTTGAACCGTTTTTGCAGCACACGCATCGGAAACCCTCAAAGATGAATAATTTTCCCCGTTTTTTTTTCACATTTTCTATTGTTTCTTCGCTCATATTAGTTGCAGCGTGATGTTATATATCCTAAAACCTTCCTCGATAAATGGTCTATCCAATACAAAAATAATTTTTCAATTCGCACCAGTATTTCCTGAGATTAGCGCGTTCAAACAAACAAACAAACAATCTCTTCAGCTTTATAATATTAAGTATAGATACGTTTTACTTCTACTCGTAATATTACCCGTAACATTTGTTTTAAACTATACTGCTATTTTTATAAGTATGTATATTTAGGATGTGCATAAACTACACAATACAATATGTTTTCTTTTCAAATAAAAATAATAGTAGTCTTTCTTTCATCGCCAATAGGCAAAGAGCGACGCCCTATTCAAAAACAAAAAAAATATAGTACTATCCATATCTCTGACTGCCATCTGAAAAAGCCAGACGACACGGAAGGAAACTGTCACAGCGCGTGGAAAATTCAAAGATGGCGGCATGGCGGGAAATTCATCGCGCATGCGTACAATTAACAGCTGAGGCAGCCATATTGGATATAGACATCATGTGCTTTATACTACAAACGATCCATTAATGAAAGCATGACCTTAATCCAAGGGAATTCGTAGTTTATGAATCGTATTTTTTATGAAAGCAGTTGCATTGCACGTAATATTTAGACGTATTTGCTGTGCAGTCTATGGAATGTTATTTAGCATGCGAGTAGAGCGTAGAGGTTTTATAGAGTTTCAGAATCAAAAGAGGTTTATCTACTAACTAATTTGAACATGGAGGTGTTATAATAGAAAGTTACCAATGGTAGCTGTAATAAATTACAAAAAAAACATATTTATTAATTAAAGAGCAATCAATTTCAAAATAAACTTATTTTGTATCGTACGTAACTCAATTACAACATATTTATGTGATATACATAGATCTATGTTACCTACTTAACTGGGACAAACGACACTCGCAGTCTTTCTTATTAAAGTGTCAGGTATTGTATTAGTATTGGTAATATTAACTTTTTAATACCCAGAGAATTCTGCGGTCTTGATGGCCAGTTAGTCTTGTTATCATCTATAGAGTAACAGAACAAGAGTAGTAGGTAACAAGTAGATAACTTGACATAGAGGTAAGCAGCCTCTGGTTCTTGGAATCGCAATCCAATTTCATTTCAAAACAAACGTAGGTTGATAGCAATCATAACATGCGTACTCACGGCTGGTTGCTATGAATTCGTCGGATCTGTTTTCTTCATCGCCGCATTTCGTTTCTCAGCGAACTCTGCGCTCAGTCTATGTGCCTTTAACGTGTTAGGTTTCGACATATTTTACCACTAAGTATCACTTACTACACGAAAAATTGACCAAAATACACAACACGACTAGTTCCTATTTATAAAATCCACTTATAGCACAAATTCGTTGTTACACGTAGCCCTAATATTACTATCACATTGAGTACAGAACACAATATAAAGCGTGAAGCGATACCTTTTTAT
This sequence comes from Macaria liturata, assembly GCA_964023185.1. Classification (NCBI taxonomy): domain Eukaryota; kingdom Metazoa; phylum Arthropoda; class Insecta; order Lepidoptera; family Geometridae; genus Macaria; species Macaria liturata. The sequence continues at coordinate 8,446,330 of OZ026810.1, forward strand.
CTAGAACACAAATAAATTAATAAGCACTATTGATCAAGTCAGTTGGCCACGCTTTCTCGATTCCAACCTATTCCTCTCTCGTATGTACAATAACTCTTCGAAAATATATTGGTACTGTTTTTCAGACGGATTTAATTCACGTTAAGTATATATTTTAGGTTTTAAATGAAATAAAATTATGTATATACAGTTTTAGGGACGAAGTTGTAGCTTGTGGTGGCTTGGTTTATAGGCCTGAAGTTGGTTGGTTCGGGGGTCTTTCTGCGCATGCGGCAAAGGGTGGCGCTCTTCTATAAGAAATTCCTTTTGTTGCCAGACTTTGATTTAAAAAGCAATCACAAATCTGAATAATGAAACCCTATTTCATGAGCTATAGAGTTTAAAATGCTTTAGCATATAATTTAGATTCGATCACAAACAAATAACGTTTAATTTAACTTGGTCAATACAACTTCAACCGTTTGCTGCAAGTAATAAAGTTGTTTTTTAAATAGCTTACATACAATAGTAGAGGGTGCAGTGAGGTAGGGTGGAGGTTATTATGTCATCGCTCATGTTTGTATTGCATTGTGCAATACTACACAATGAGACGCGAATGCATTTGATTCCTTTTTGTTGTGGATAGCGTCACTCTAAATCGAAAAGTCTCATTGTTTGATAACTTGATCTTTTAGCCAGATCATTTTATTATGTTAGCATATAGAACTTTGTGCAAACTTAAAGCTAAAATTGTTAAGTCCATAGAGTATTATTGACATCGCAGGTACGATTAGATACCTACTTCAAAGCGTTCTCCAGTTTCTTCAAAAATCATTTTTTTAAGCATCTTGTCATCATCTAATACACGGTTACTGTTTTGGTTACGTATTTTCGAAAATTGTATAACAAAAAAATTACTAGTTTTCAAGTAATAATGCGTGTTAGTAACCAAAAAACCTGTAAAGAGTATAGTAGAGCAAAATAAACTTTGTCAGTAACTAAAATAATATGAGAGTTATTTCCCAATACTTCCTACAGACAGAGCTATGAGTCATACTCGTGTGTATAATCCTAGAGCAGATCGATCGAGTCGACGCCATCCCGCTGCACTTGTGTGCTGCTCTTACCCACAAGTAGCGATAGCAAAATAAGCAAACACGTGACGAAAAAAATATAAACGTCACAGGCAGTTTGTGTAAAGTAACAATAATTTGACTTCAGACTTACATATACATATGTACATATTTGCATACCCTATCAGGGTCATTGTTAAGTGTTTATATCTTTACAATTTGCAAATAAATGATATGACTATGACTATGACTATTTATTTACGAATAAACTTTTCTTACCTATTTCGTACAACCCAATACTTAAAAAAAATATATGTAAAATATTTTTAGTTTATTGTAAAAGAAAATTCACGTGTTAGCATCATATGATTACAAAAAAGCTTCAATGACAAAATCACCAACAACAGTCCCACAGATGTATTCATATTCACTCATTATTCCCTCCATTTCACTGTCAAACTTCCAAACATTTTTTTGGATAATTTACAAAAATATGAAATCTTTTTTTGACGAATATGCTGTCGCTTCTATGATCGGTGCCACCCTTCATAATAATCCGCCATTAGTCAGTTGTCAGTGACGTCCGAACTAAATGAGGGTAGTTTACGACGAGTCTTGTACAAGAGGAAAACGTTTTGTAAGGGTAGAATTTTTATGAGAAATTTAAGCAAAGTTAGTGTTACACTTTTAAGTTTTTCATATTGATTTCGGATTTAGATATCATCCCTTTTGCCCTTTTACAACTGGTCGGAATTAGTAACTTTCAATATAAACTCTTACTAACAAATGAAATAGATGTCAAAATTCACGAATTTTTGGTCTCTAAGCACCTATAGGTGTACTAGCACTGTCTTACTGTCTTGGCTTAAAAACTGGCCTCGTATATCTCGGGCATAGTACATAACTATAAAAACCAAATGTATAACCTACCTTTTCTAAGAGAGGCCTATGCCCAGCAGTGGGATAGAGAAGGCTGTGGATAATGATGATAACCTACCTAACTAACATTTTAGATATAATATAATAAAATCTGCCATATTTCATGTTCAACATACTTGTTGAGTTTCAAATAAACTATATTTACAATGTAAATCCTAAAAACAAAGCTGCCAGAGGTCCTGTCATCCTGCGGGTCAGGATTAATGAAACCACGCCGACCCGCCTGACTTGCAACTATACTATTGTACTGGGTTATATGTAATCATTTTGTTATGAACCTTTTATAAAGCAAATAATTTTTGCTCACTTTTGGTGGTTAAAAGTAATAATAGTATTATGTATGTATTACCACTTTTACAATTAGAGGAATAACTAATGATTACACAATAAATTACTTGCAAGCAATTCTGAGTATAATATAAAATGTCTTGATTAGCATTTTTTATCAGAATTAACGTGCTATAAATGATATATGTAGCTTGTATTTAGATTTCAATAGAGAGAGAGAGAGACGCCAAATATTTCTAACTATCCATTATAACAACTTTTAATCAAATTTTATATTTATTTTTACAAAGTAACCCTGTATTCAGCTGTAAAAGAAACAAGAGAAAAACACTGTTATATTCGAAGCGGCTTCAGGCGGTCTTCTAATAGCGTACTTTAGATTGAAAATAAGAGATTTTCTGCTATTTTCTTTAGTGAAGAAAATCTGCATTTCATGCTGAATCTCGCCGCGAAACATTACGGAGGATAAAGTTTTTGTTGCGATTTGGACCGACCTAATATAAACTTTGCCATCTGTGTCATTTTGTAGCTTACTGTTGTTATATTTATGTCAAATGTTGAGCAAACAAACTCGTACATAGATATGTAAATTATTAAATAACGGTTATAACTTTATTAATTTAAAAGACTGTAATTACTTATTAATTGATTTAAAAGGACTCTGTATGTGCTCAAAATAATATATGTTTTAGCCGACTTAAAATAGGAGTTTGAGCAATTCTTACCTTGTCTTCGGCCTCCTCCGCTCTTCCTTCCGCCTCCAGGACCCGTTGCTCCAGCTCTGTGAGCTGTAACAATAGGAAATACCATACATTACAATCATTTTTACAGCAAATTCCAGAAAACCTATATTCCTGAGCGATTCTAAAATGTGACTCCTAGCGCCATCTATACGCAACGTGCTGTAAGCTCTTCACAAAAACGCGCGCGGTAAGTTTTCCGCCGCGGCTTTTCCACGAACCTGGCTACACTACAACGTAGTATTTTCACCACCCAACAGATGGCGCTAGCTCCACTGGCGCTTTATTGAACCACGTGGTGCAGTATGATATAAGTGCATAGTATATAGGTTGGTGTTTATCTCGGAGGCTGTAGAATAGGTATTATTATGTAAGAGCGAGTATTCGTGCGGTTTTCAAGGCACGTGGGGAGTATTGAAAGGGCGTGTAGTCGAAACGGTCGTGATATGTGAAGGTACATTATATCCATAGATATGTAGATTGCCTCTACACTTACGTAGATGTATAATAGTAGGTATACACGTGATTGTATAGGTATGTATGCAGAACATTATATGGAAAAGGTTTATGTAGCGTTGAAAGGAATATTCATACTTGAAATTGCATGGTTCAAGTTATTTGTAAGGCTCAGATATGTAAAGTATTTGGGTTATTTTAGATATTTTGCCTTCGAATTTCATGTTTGCGTAACGAAATGCTGAATTGTAATTACGAGTTGTTTTGGTTTGGACAAGGAAGAAGCTAAAAATCCTTTTTTAGGTAAAAATGATTAACAAAAGAGTTATAGAGACGTAATTATTATGTACCTACAACAAAAATAAACGAAAAACTTACTGCAGTGATGCAAAGTTTTTTTATGAAAAATGACATTTCACACAGGAAAATATGTACCAGTGATAGCGAAGAATCTAAAACAGTACGTTAATTATTAGTGATTCCAACACAACTTCCACACAAACAACATAACTTCCTTGTACTAATAAAAGTCCGTACCTAAATGTATATTTTTTGTGACAAACGTTAAAAACTCTTCTTAATAATAAAGTTAAATAACCGATTTGGCTATCATAGAAATATTGTTATATGTAGGTAATATTGTTATAAGTTCGCAATTTTTATATAATATGTTCTTTTCCGTAGCATTCACTTACAAATGCCTTCTAGAATATTTCCTTCTACATATGTACTAGGTAGAGCCTTATTGGTTGTAATAAGGTGTAAACGTTCTATCGCCGACATGTTTGCACACTCAGAAGGGCTCGATTTATTTTTGGAGATTGCGTAAGTGTAACTTATAGATAGGTATTGATCTAACTCCATATATTAGGAATGTGAGGAGGCGATCTAGTATTGTGAGGAAACTGATTTGTTTGAAAGTAGTTTGACGCGCTTTGGTGTCGAATGTTTGAAATAAAGAGTTTTTTTTTGCACTTGGTAAATACAATGGCCTGTTACGTAGCCTATGTTTGTTGTTGTTACTTAATCACATCAAATCTAGTTAAAAAAACATTTGGGCAACATCTCCGACTCCTACATGTTGGTAGATTGATCGACATAAAAACTTATATTTCTATGCGTGTGCATAAACATAAACAGGTTGTCCGATTTGGTAAAGATTTTTTTGGAGATAAACTAAGCTTGAGATGGACATGTAAAGTAGTTAGGTATCCTTTATTAACAATGGTATCACACACAGGTAATGCATTGAAAAATAGTTACGAAGTTTAGTAGAATTTTCAAAAAACTACACAGATTTACGATGTACGAAGACAAACAACGTACAATACATAAACCCATACTTTCCTCTACATCACAAGATTCCCGGCTCTCCCTGCCATTGGAAAAGAAGCAAGTATTTGTAATAAACATTACTATAACCTTCCCTCGTGTTTCAAATCAAATCCAGCCCCAACAAACAGGAATGCGGAAGCTGGTGCCTGCAAAAGCATCTGAATTTGATTTATTGCATATTCTCATGTTTTCCTTTGACGGCGGCCTCGCAATCGCAACGAGCAGTGGCGTACAATGTTTAGGACTTGTCGTCTAAAATTTATTAGAATATATTTTTTGGGATGTTTTTAAAACCTTTGAAAATACTTGCAAATACAATAAGTTGAAATCTGCAAATTCTAATCAATTTAATTAAATAATTCAATCTGAAATTTAAGGATAAAAAGTAATTGACTTCATCTTCGAGGCTCATCTAGGACCCTTGCCAAAAAGGGTAAGAAATCCGTCGTCATTTTGTAATAACGGTTGAACTCAAAAAGGTTACAATAATGTTATATTACTTACTTACGTATTACTAAAAATATACCATCGTTAAGTTAAACTACAGACACTACAGTCTATAAATGCACTGCATGGTACCGAGAACAGAAGAAAGTGGAAAGATGTCGTCAAGGAGAAGGTGCTGGGAGGTGGTGGTCACGATCCTCAGACATAAGGGATACGATTCAGGGAAGAGGAGGGGAGGTAGTTAAATTAAAATGATAGGCTGTATCTACAGAGCCCGGAATACAAAACATCCGACATGCCATTAAGTTGCCCAGACACTGTATTTATCTGTTTGTTCGTTAGGTACATTTTTGATTGTGTTTACTGAGAAAGCTTACCTGTCTGAGATGGAAACTTTGTTGCAAATCGCATTTCAAATGTAGTTTTGTTTCATATTCAGGTATTTGCAGCGTAGAGTAAGATATACAGCAATTCTTTGTTTATGTGCTATCAATAGTAATTTAATTGACCGTATATAAACGACGTTTTATATTATCTCACATCAATCATTTTGAATTTGAGTCATCGGTTCTGGTTCCTTATATAACTGTAACATATGTAATTGATTCTTAATAAGTTAATAAAAAAAACTACCTATTTTTATATTTGTACAGTTAACACAAGCTATCGCAGACAATTAGTTCAATTAATAGTTATAGTAGCTATGGTTAGTAAACGGTCAAAAAACTTTCACTTGCCTAGCAGTTTAACCTAACAACTCAGTCATAATAACTCTTGAATTAACCATATTTTGTTACAACATTTATTAAATTTATCCTTAAGTTAATTCTACCAATATATATAAAGCACATTTGAGATCTACTCTCAATGCATTTCACTTGCCTAGCAGTTTAACCTAACAACTCAGTCATAATAACTCTTGAATTAACCATATTTTGTTACAACATTTATTAAATTTATCCTTAAGTTAATTCTACCAATATATATAAAGCACATTTGAGATCTACTCTCAATGCATTCTCCATTCGATACATAGTCCTGATTTGATGCATCACTGGCCACAGCAGACGGTATTTGTGGTTGAAAGACTACGCTTTTAAGTTCTGTCGACCAAGAAATTGCCTTCTATATCATAGGAGACGTTGACTTTGACTTGAGACGGTTCAACGTTGTTTATATTTCGCTTATGATCTTTAGCTTTGACTATTCACGTGAATGTTTATACCTTTTATACCGTTTATATAAATGTAATTACAGAGTAACTGATGCCTGACGAGTAAGGTTATATAAGGAGAAGGCTTACCAACAACTTTAGATTTACAACCGTTGGGAAGTTAATAAAAACAAAAATCTTTAACCGATGAATCACTACATACGATTGATATTGCCACAAATAACTGATTATTTTGTAGGTGACTATTTTGTAGTTAACAATTCCAAACTCCTACTAAATTTTGAAGTAAGTAGGCATAATTAACTTGATTCAAAAGAATTTTACGTTGGACTCCAAACAACGTAAATTTGACTACAGCTATTAAGCTGTAGTCAAATAATACACACTTTTATAACTAGGTTACTATTTATAAAACTGTATACTAGAATCAGCACCCCCCACTAATAAGATAAAATAATAATGACTATGATAACAAACATACTATTCGTATATATAACTACACAGAATATAACAAAATAATGTTATCTTTAGGTCCTAAAATTATAACGTATAAAAAACTGGTATTACCATATTTCTATACAAAACTCGTCACAAAGATGACACATATATGTAGTATACATACATTTCATACATATATGTAAGTGGGATACATATCCGGTCTTATAAATAGCACACAACGACATGAGTGACAACCTTCGTCCCTGTGTCGTCTCTGACCCAAATGCCGTATTATTGAGCCATAAATACCAGGCACCAACATAGTATGGCCTGTCTGTATGTATAAGTACTTCGCGACAGTAAGAGGATTTTGTTGTCGCTAAGTGGTAGTGTTCTTAGTTACAAATAGTTTTTATGGAAAACTGTCTATATATATAAGAGTGTGTTTAAATAAGTATATAGGTATTGCAGGGGTATATTTATTACTTGATTGTTTAACAGTTTAAGATATGATATTTATGATTAACTAATATCTAAACCAAAAATCTGTTTTTTTTTTCTATCTTTCTTATCTGCGATTTCCAGCTGAAACGAAGCTCTAAAATGGCAATATATATGTACAAACACATATATAGATAGATAAACACTTTAGTGGACAATGGACCAAATACAACCGAACACCAACATAATACTAAACAAGGAAACACATTTTAAATCTAGAGTATACCATATACTTTTGTTTCCTCTATCCCGGAAATATATCTAGTCTCTATGATATCTACAGCTACACACGGTGTCTTTATAACTTAGTCTATTTTGATCTCTTACTGTACATACATACATATAATATATATCACAATAAGATCTAGCCCAGCTGGGGTCAAGGACCGCTGGTACCTCGCGGCTATAACGTCGATTTGGCTGTGAAATATGACCCGAGCGAACACACGGGACGACGCTAGTTGTAAAGGGCCTTGTTTTATGTGGAGCATCTGTATATTATATCTCACCAAGAGAGTCAATTAGTTAATAAAGTAAATGTAACTACAGTGTTATTAAAAAGCAAGACACATTTTAAAATTGCAATTTGACATTCAAACCTGTCTGTACTTTATTTTGAATAAATATTTGAACAATAGATGATTGTTTTTTTTTTAACTTGTACGGGTTAGCACTTGGCCATAAATTGTTCAAATGATAAGAAAAAAAAGAAGGAACAAGCTTGAAATTTTAGTAACTCAAAAAGTTAATGTTAGATAAATGCTAATGATAAATTTTGATTTTAAATGGTAGATAAATGTTTTTTGTTTGCATTGCGCTGGTTTTTATAAGCAAGTAAGCAAGGCAAAACTAAGTTTAGAGTCGAGAGTTTCCAAACCACCCTAAGGGCTTCAGACAAGGCTTAACGAACAACAAGTTCTCTAAATTTTACGAACGGTTTGGTTGAAGGTTTGGCTTTTCCTTCATAAAGAGTTGCTCTACATGACACTGCCAGTTGTGAAGTCGTAAACTCCGGGCAGAATGTTCGAGATGCTTCATGGTTTCACGAGCTAGTTATGAATTCGGATGGCCAAATGAAACCGCCTGTATATCGTTTTATTAGATAAGTTTCCCGAACTAGGGCAGATGCGAGAGATTTATCTTGTACTAGTGAAAGCAAGTGGCTTTATCCACGTTAATCAGGGATAAAAGTAACCCATGTGAAGATCCAGGGTTCGTTCTGATTTGGTTTGGTTATTCTAGTGTTAATAAAACAAACACTCATTTTTTTAAGCTTAAGAATAATAAGCTAATTAGCAAGATATATAGATACTAACGCATATTTACATAAAAATCGATTTTATCATTACCACGATTATGAATAGAAGACCTGTCAAAAGAATATCTGACACAACAGTTTTTTGTTACACCTACTACTATGTATGACAATATTCTTGCATATAAACGCATTTTGATTTGATATTTTGATTCAACCTTTCTTCATACCGTTAAATCTTTACAAATAGGACTGTTTAGCAGTTATTAAAGAATAACAGTTAAGCAGCACTGTGTTACTTAGATTTTAAAACTCTATTCACACTAGGTATCGCATCAACCTTGATTTACACACTCAAAGCGTCCTGTTACCCTTTCATTCGTGTGACATGTCCTTACTTCGTCGTATGCCGATCTAGGTCCTCGGGTTGTGGCTTGTTGAATGTTTTATTGCGTCGGAGATGCGAAGGGACTGTGTTTTCTTTATTCATGGCCGCGTGTGCGTCGTAAAGATCATGCCCAGATTCTGATGATGAAGTGGGCGAGCGTACTGGGAATCTTTCTTTACTTATATTTGTATGTACATATGAAAGTGTCTAACCATGAAGTAAAGTCGTAGTAAGTTAGTTTCCAAAAATATCAGGTAATATTATTATATAACGTTAGGTGCTTCGGGGCCTCTTATGACTTAGAATAAAGAAGGTCATAACTCTTTTAAAAATCCATGTCATGATGATGTTATCAAACATCCTGTTTTTCTTTGGGAATGGCTTAGTCCTTCGATTGGTTAGACTTGTTAAAGAAAATAAATTTGAATTTAAAACCCAGTTTTAAAATTTTATAACAACAAACAATAGCAGTTTTTATTTAACCAAAAGTATAGAAACCGGTGAAAATCCGTCAATTTTCTACACCAGTGGGAAACATGAGAGATTTCAGGATTTTGAGTGAGAATTGTGGGATTTGCCACCACACTTGGCGCCTTTGTGGTCGACTCGAATTGAAATACGTGTAAACAGATTAAAGTCTAGATACTAGACATTAGGATTAGTTATTATTTTCCTATGTGCATTCTATCTAGTGTAGTTATGCACGATTAATTATAAAATGATTAAAAATAGAAATTTAAATTAACTCGTTGAAAATGTTGTGTCCTGTAAACTCTCTGAATTTAAGACCAAATAATAACTAGGTCTTAAAAACTGTAACTAGTCACTAAAAACTCTACCAACGAAATAGAACCATTCCTTTCAGTAACTTAATCACAGGAACTTTTCAAACTTTAAAAGCTGGTAAAACTCTCGAAGTTCTCGTAAAATAAAAGTAAAAAGCTTTCAAAAGCGTTTTGAGATTCCGCATAAAAAAGTTTTTTAGTCTTCCCCCGGTGGTAACTAAAATAGCCATCTAGCTTTCCTAGCTGAACTTAACTGTTCCCTCTCTGTAAATAAAACATCTTCAACTTGAAACTTAGATTGAAATAGTGCCGCAACTTCTCATTCAATAGGAAAAAGAAGTTAATTTAAACTCAGTGAAATTTGACTTGTATAGATTTGTTGTATCAATCTATGGTTTCCCATAATAGTAACATATATTACTTGTGTTCATAAAAGGTCACTTAAACGAAATATTAGCAAAAATATTGAGAATTATTGTGGTGATAAACTCGAACATTTAAGTACTCTTGCCCACAACCATACCTGAGCAAGCTTATCCTAACTACATACATTCTCAATGAAATGCTCCATATATTTAGACATAATTAATAATTTATACTGATATCGGTCATATAGATACTTACACATACATATTATCATAATGCGAAAAGTAAATGCGTTAATCCATAAAATGTAACAGGATGGGTCGTTACAAGATTTTACTTACAATCAGGCCAAGGTATAGTAAACGGTAAATCTCAAAAGGCGGGTAGCAGTAAACCGCTACATTTGAATCGCCATTACGCGGGTAGTTTGTTAATATTTGAGCGCGACCGTCGCCTTGCTCCGCTGGGGTCATTTATCGTCCAGCCGCCGCACCGAGCGGACGTCTTGTTGTAAACGTTTATTGCCGTGAAATAAGGTAAGCGTTTCGACTTCCGCGGTTTGGAACGTTGCCGTTTTATTTTGGCTTTGTTACTTTAATTCAGCGTTAGGTGGAGCTGAAATGTCGGGTTTATTTTGTTCCTGGCAAAATAAAGAAACCACATTTACTCTGCACGTCCACAAGCATGTTGAATTTCTGTTGACTCCTGCTGACATTTACGTCTTAAATTATTACTTTGTTCTTTTTTCAAATTGAGTAGGCATCAAAAACTATCAATAATAATACATATTTAAGGCTCCTATGGTATGTATAGTTAATGTTCAAAATTACATACTATTATTAAATTAGATTCCCATAACAAATTCCATTTCATGCCAATAAATAGTACACGGACAAGCTCGAATAAAGCAGGCCGTGCGTGCTCCGACCCATTCCATAGTGGAGGCTCGACCAATTTACATGACATGTCGACTACTAAGCCATTATGATTGATACAGAACCGACATAATTGCATCGAGGGCGGGCGATAATCACTTTATCACTGTCCGGCGATCCCACGGGAGCTCTACATCACACGGAATGCTCCAAATTCCTGCTACAGATAATTAATTTAACAGTAATGAGCGCATTAGCGTATAACTGTAATAATACGGAATGGACGGCAATAATACTTAAATTGTATGGGTTTTGAATACGGACGCGACCAACGGCACTTTGGTAATTGGCTGATTGGATAGCGCGGTCGGGAAATGAGATTGTAGTTTTATCACTTTAATAAATAATTTAAAAACGAAAGGTATATATTATGCCATTATAGATACTTAATTGTATCTATTATAACTTTGGACAAAATACAACGTGAAAAATTTTAATCACTGATGTTACTTTGGGAAACTTTTAAAGAGTAACAAAATTAATCAGTTACTTTAGTTTCCTTTTTTTTACATAAGATAGGCTCACGCTTGACTACAACTAAATAAAAAAAACTCCTAAAATTACTTTGCTAAGAAAAGTATCATGGTAGAATATTTCAACGAATTCACAGTCATACTGAAACAAAACCGCGTAGCATTATATTTTCCGTAGGCATTAGCTACGAACTCTCGTAGCGCTACGAGCCTACACGTGCTACGCGGTTTATCCTCGGAGCTACGAAATTAGACAATTAAAATTTGCGCCACGGAAAAACTTGAACGCTTCATGTGGAAAATGAGGCACGGAAAATACTAAACTGGTTAAGGCTAAAAGCACACACATGTGAGGATATACATAGGAAAGGCTGATGTAAACGTTGTAAGTATAGCCGAGAGGTACTTAAAAATACAAACTAATTTAGGAACTTACTTCTCTGTTCTTTATAGCCTGTTACTTATTTTTATAATAAACACACGCAACTTTGTAAGTTTGAAGGGTTTGCAGTTTTTACTAGTGACCAACAATGAAATAGTTTATTTGTTGGTTTTAACAAGAATAACTCAAGTGTTTTAGCGACTAACCACTTCTGCGTATTAGTGGTTCCAAGAATTGTACAGGTAACTATTAAAGCTATTTGTAACAAAAGAATACACTTTTCTATTATACCTACCTGTGGTAGTGTAAAAACCTCCTCTTTAACACAACGTGTGCAATTAGACGAAACAAAGGCCCCGGCGGGAACATGGCGCCGAAATGGAAAACCACTTTCGGAATTTAAAGTCGGTTAATTACGCTGTGCAAAATTTTATTTTTAACTTGTTGATGTCTGCGGCTTTACTCGCGTAGTTGAGTGATAATTGAAAGCATAGGTTACTCTCAGGATCGTACCTACTGTACGGAAGAAACAAAAATGTTGTATCAGTTGTTCTTTACTTAACAGCCTGAATTAATAACAATAAAATAATATATTAAACATTTAATTAATAAGTTTACTCAATGCAGACACATAAATTACTTATATTTATACAGAATCACATTAACAGTAAACATTGTTTCTGACAATGCAATCTATTCCGACCAAAAATCAATAATTTTCTCCTTTACGACAACTAAACTCAGTAACAAAGTCGTGCTCGCACTGCTTTCGACAGCCACTAACCGAACTAAGTCCGAAACTGAGTCCGAAACTTTCCGACTTTAGGCGATAGGTTTCGAACTGAGATTGTGGAGCTCTGACCGTGTTCACTGGTACTAACTTACTATTTATAGTATGGGTTAGATTATTAGGTGCCAAGTAATGGTGTCATAGTTAGAATAGAAAGACCAAAGATAAGTGAAACATTTTTAGTTGAGTTTTGTTATCTGTATGTTTGACTAGCTTTCAAATACACACTCAAAAATAATGCTTACTTTACATTGTTTACAGAGACATTTTTTTACATGTTTTACTTTACAGTTCCTTTCTAAACAAAGAAAATAAATATTGAACTTTTAAATTATACAATTTTTTTTGAGTTTTACAGATCATCATACTCAGCTTACTTATTTTGATGTTTTCAATGTTTCTTGATCAAAATCAACGAACACAAATAGAGCCCAGTGGTCAATTAAACTAAGAATAGGCCATCGAGTAGAAAAGTCTTATCCCCTCTCACTATCTTACATATCCACGCGTCGTTAAGTTTTCTATTCAGCATAGTTCATTCAAAGTTGTGAAGCAGAGTCTGTAATATCCAGAGCTCTCATAAAAGGCGAGTGCAGCACATGGCCGACTTCATACAATCACTTTAGTTTTACACCTGTAGTGGATGGTCATGACAATGGAAGCTTTGAATTACTTTTGGTATAGCCTAGATTGCACGCTTTTAAACTTTTTTGTCTTCTTCTTCTTATCGAATGAGAGTGGGCATCTCTAGTGATGAGAGTTAATAAAGCCGCCCTAAGGGTCTCTGACATGGCTTAACGACTACCGTACCAGATAAACAGCCGGGACCTACAATTTAACGTAGATTAAATTTACAACTTTTTTTTTTAAATTTAGACATATATGTTGTGCACTGATTAGAGATATATGTAACCAGTGTGGCATATATGTGAAATGTACGAGTGTTATGAATGTTAATTGTGAATCATTTATGTTAAATGTCTTCTATGTCTGTAACAGATAACTCATTTATTTCAGCCGTGAGAATGTAAAGGAGAGTTATATGACACAAAGGAAATTTTCAATATGATTAACATGTCCATACATACAAGGAGTAAATCACTTACCAATTCTGTATTAATAAATAAATAATAAATAAATATTTCGGGACATTGCACACATCGCCATCTAGCCCGATGAATGATAATGAATGATAATGACGTGTAGAGATATTTTGTTAATTTTGTACCAACCACCTTTTACAAATACATGATTATGTTGACAAAGATTATCAATAAAAGCTATCCAGTTTCTACCTAGTTACCATCGTCGAACATTGTTGTTTCTTCCATAATCTTCGAGCTTCAAATTTAAATTTCCAAGTAGGTGCTTAGGTCTTGAAAGGACTTAAGGTAGCCGTTTGGAGCTTTAAGCTTGTTGCTAAGCTTTTCGGGAACAACTTCGAGAGAGATTTTATTAATATTTAAACAATTTAGACCGCATTGTTGTATAGTCTACGGGCACTGTTGAATGTAGATTCAAGTTTTGTAAACTATAAGTAAGTTCGTCGTCGTAGAGGTTTTTTAAACCACCTTAGGGGACTCTGCATTGTCATGATGACTACTATACTATCACAAATAACCGGGACCCACAAAGCCATGACTATTCAATCTAGCAAATCTCAATACACCTTAAACCCATTTTAAGTATTTGTTTCAGTAAAACGTTACACATAAAAAGAATCAAGCAACGTTTTAGGCATCAATCAGCATAAAAAAACACAATAAGACAATTCACTTAACTTTACCACCACAAAAAGCTAATAAAGCATAAAAATAAACCACTAATGACAAAAAAGGTAAAGATTTCAACATTTTTTCGTCCGGAACAGAAAAGCGGAAAATATTTTGCCTCGAAGCGTCGAGTTAAACTCGATTTATAAACTTGAGAAATACGATTTATTTGTTAAGCCAATTTTATTTTAAACCGCAATTTTAAATGTTGTTGGGTAGTTTCGTAGGACTGCTTTCTACTAACAGATGCTACCTAACATGGACAAACCAACACATTTTTGCTTTTATATTGTGATTGATACTACTACAACTCAAAAAACTTTAATAAGACAATAGTAAGTTCTCAGTGCATTGCCCGTAGCTCAGCTAATGAAGGCAATGTATGCCATAATCAATGTTACATTTTTGCCGACGCGGTCCGTCTTTTGATGGGTACCCAACAGTCTTATTCCATTTGACCTCTTCGGGTGGTTGACACTTGAAACTGTATGTTACGAATGAATCTCATAGCACAGTCGTTAAGATATAACAGAGCGGTTTAAAAACCCTGGCACCAGAGTTGGCCATTCTCTGACAAGCTTACTTCCTTTTAGGATCTATTTATGTAATTAATAGCACGTATCATGTGCACCTATCTACACACTTATCTACCTTATAGAACAGTAGAGAATTAGCCATAGAACAAAGAATGTGTCCCGTACAGAGGTGTACGAAGGTACAAGCTCGGGCGCTGGGAATGCGCCTTCTCTGCATGATTGATGCTCTGTGACACGCCGGGTTATAGGGCTGCTAGGTATTAGAATTACTTTATGGTCTATCTATACTTAAATTATATTTTTTAAATGGTAATTAAAACACAACCATGCTCTAAAAATATCAAGTATATATTATGTTTTAGTAAGCAAAGTGATTGATTATAATTTTCTAGCGGATGCTTTGTACGATTGACTTCAATACTTAAAAGTATTGATTTTGATCACGGTCTCTTAAATACACAATTAAATTTATAGTAAAACTACATTGAAACAATACCGAAAAACCGAGAAACAGTACCATAAGCCACATGCTTGTTCTAAGCGCAACTTCACTCTCAAATTAGGAACCTAAAACGATTCAGAGAGCAAATAAAGAGTTCCCGTTCCCAGCGTGTATTTACATAACATGGCTCGCGCCAGCCCTACTCACAGTTGTTCAACAAAAGCAGCAACGGGTGCTTTTAATAAATTATTCCGCAGCTTTCAGTGCGGGCCTCGAATTTAACTCCATATCCATTTATTACTGCGCCTTTTCACATCTACCCGACAAAACTGATTTCCGACGACTCAAGGAGACGTTTTGGTGAATTTTGACGAACACGGCGACCGTTTTTGAAGAAATTTCCGACGGCTTTGGAGGAAATTTCGACGGAACGAAAATGTCGAGAAATTTTTGGCGGGATAAGGAAGCTTTGGAGAGTTTTTGATCGGTGAAATGGCGAAGCTCTCTGCGCTTCTGAGAGATTATAAACGATTCTGGGTGATGGCTGGAAGGTGATTGAGATCAAGCTCAACTCAATTTATGACAGCTGTGTGACGTTTCATAATATTGTAACAGCATTTTATAATCTTTTTTGGTTAGTTGATATTAAAATTCAAATACAAATTCAAAATGTACAACAACGAATAAGGACGAACGCTCTACTTTTTCTGACATTTTCTGGATGCGGCTGGCTTAGAATCTTGCTGATTGCATAGTCAAGATACAGTCTAAAATAAATGAAATTAAAAAAAAAATGTTTTATGCAAAGCTTTAGATAGGTAAACATATCTCATGCAAAAAAAGTGCGCGCAGTACCTATATTTTACTGCCAGTGGTATCTGTCAGTGTAACTTTAAAAACACGTCTAACACAGGGCCAGATAAAATTTTACATATTTCCCAAACGGCAACACAACACAACGAAACAAAAAACACACAACTATTTACATTCGTCCTTTGCACAGAAGAATTTTTTTTACTCTGGGAGGCACTGATGCCTAAGATACAGTTTTATTACTAGTTTAGGCATCAGTTGTCCAAACCTACATTGAATTTTTGATTTTTGACAACATATCCATAACCCATGTAAAATCTGCTGAACTAATTGTAATAAAACTAACACTATCTACTAGCATATGCTACTTTAATCATTCATTATAAAAATATGTATGTTACTATAGTTTCGGAGAAATCCGTAGTTATTTTTATGGATTATGTGTCGGACAATAAAGAATTTATTTATTTATTTATTAGAAGCCTCACAATTTAAAAACTGGACGAAAATATCCGAAAACCATTTTCCCGTTCGTTTGGCGTCACCGGGCAAAAACAACAACAAAACAAAAATGGCGTCGACCGCCAATCAACAAAGTGGGGGTAATCCATCAACGTGTCACCGACGGAGACCAATTTTGATGCAAAACTTCTCCATTCGTGGGATAAAGCAATTAAATGACTTAGTTGTACAGTCACACACACAATATTGGATTTTAAAACTCACCGCAATACTGTACTTCAACAAAGCAATAAATAACTAGCAACTTTTTTAGATTCATCAAATCGTAAACCAAAGGCTTACACATCGTAAGAGAAAGGTTAAAAAAACCCATATTCTAACCATAATCTACAAAGAAGAATAAATAACATATTTTTTTTACTAAGCAACACTTTTTTGTATCTTTTACCTTTTTAGTATTTTTCATAACGTGAAAAGCAGTACTTTGTTGAGTATCCACAGATCCTCCAAGTATGTTATGATGGGTCGTTTATCACGTCGCGGGAAGTGTCCGTATTTACTGTTAAAAAGTAAAGGGATTATGATAAGAAGCTGCCAACAAACGATAACAAGTTTTGCTGTAGGAAAAGCAATTTCGCCATAAATTCTTCCGGAAAAACATATATTACAAATCAATTGATTACAACAAATAATGGAAACCAGTATCGAAACTATGTTGTTTTTTTTGCTTCCGAACTCATAATATGTTTACCTACTGTCACTTAATCCAACTAATATTGATAGCTTACTATTAGATAAATCATGATACAATTGATTTTTATGTATATTTTTAAAGAAAAATAAAAGTAACTGAAATTACTTTATATATTTATTTTAAAAGGTTTACTTGTTTTTTTTCGGGAACGTATCATTCTCACAATATGTAACCTTACAGAAGCAACACTAAACACCCAAAATTGTTTCCAAAGACACAAATATAACTTAAAACAGAAAGATAAGTTGGTGCTTAACCCAAAACTTAACCCTCTTGCACATATTAGAAGCAGTAGTCATTCCGAAGATATATGCCGGCGCAATGACGCTTGAAGTTAAGTTTAAGTTAAGTAAGTTCAGTTTTACGGTAGCTCTATGGCTATCAACGGGGTTCTGTGTGGTACAAAGTTATGTTAAGTTAAGCTTAAGTTACAGTATAAACTGTATGTAGGAATGCTGTCAACACTTTTTTGTAAATTAAAAAATAAATTTCTTCTTTAAATAAAAACATGTTTTTTACTTGACATTAGTTACGATCTGCGGTATTTCCTGTATTAATTAATCCGAGATAAACCTATGCATTGAATGTAAAGAATAAACACGTACAAACCGTTTATAAATGTGAAAAACAGACAAACGTACATTACTGTAATATAATTTCTATGTGCCTGTAGTGTACTAAAAGTAAATTAGGAGTAATATGTGCACAACAAATTCATGAAAATTTTGCCTCTGGTTTATATATCTATGTAGGTACATCAGAGTGAATGCCACTTTCAGCTGATAACTTAGACCCACCGAAGGGGTTAATCGAGATCCTTGAATTTGTAGAGGAAATATTTTCTGGAAAATTGGAATTTTAAAATGCGGTATCGCGAGTTCCCGAGTGCTGCTAGAATTGAAGTGTGAGGCTCTGGTGTCATAAAATTATATGATGTGGAAAATCGACACTTCGTAGCCTTTTCTCAGGCTTAGAATATGTAGAATTATTGTTAGTGTAATCGGTTTTTCTTTAAGATTTATTTTATGAATGAACTAGTGGTATCTGGCGTCTCGGCTTTCGAGGTCCTATACTACCTTAATATGAAAAATTAGATCTATATGTCACTTAATAAAAGACAGTATTTATAAAGATACAAAAATTACTTAAACATACAGAAAAAACTTACAATTAGTAACTGAATGAACTTCCTTACGCTGATAAGTCACTTTATAAATTGTCAGTAAATGTGTAAATTAAATTAAACAACAAAAATTGCCTATGATAAAATAGTTTGAAGGAAACTCTTTTTCATTTTACATAGTTTAAAAAGCCTCTTTTGCATTGAAAAAGATCGCGTATGTAAAATTTTAATGTGCCCAAAAAGCGCATTAACTTTTCGAGTCGAAGTATTCTAATGAGTAAAATGCAAATTTGGCTGCAGTACGCAGGCCAATCTACGTAAATGCATACTGATGCAGTTAATGCACAATTTTACAGGAAAATGCCCATTTAGGCTAAACACTTGGTAGACTTGCGTTTTCTGTCTTCGGAGAATTAGATTTTTTGGTTTATTTTACGATAAAAAACCATCTTGTACTTAACCAATCAACCAACGTGTAACCAACGTGTACTTGTATATATGTGATATATGTCTATATTTTATTGTGTTCTGTATCTCTTGTTGTTTCGTGTCCCAATAAATGGATTTTATTCTTATTCTCATCTTGTTTAGCCACCCATCACCACATTTTTGTTATTATTTTGTGATTAAAATATGCAACTAAGTGGGTTTCTTGTACATTTATTATACTTTACCGAAAGCTAAGTTTCTTATAAACTACAATCCACCAATCTTCAAGTTCAAATTGCCCAATGCTTAACCAAACACGAACGTAGATTAGGAAAAAAGCGTTACAGAACTGATAATAGAAAATATGAACGGAAGTATAAGTAGGTGAGTACTTGTACTAGGATTATATAATAGAAAACATTACGAGAGAGAGTTCTCTCCTACAAGTAATTTTCCAATATAATCCTCTGATCCAGGATAAGAAGACTGACTTGATAACATTTTGGCTTCTTTAATTTTGGTTTATTTTGGGCGACAGCTTTACGTGACAAGGCAATGTGCTGGTGTTTAATTTAATTTTATTATTTATTATAAGTTATCGGTTAATACCTGTTTTAATTTCATAGTATCATCATCGTCAACCTGTTATTTCTTATTATCGAGCATTTAACATTTTTACTAGCCCGCCACTCATGATTTCGCCAGCTTTCATAATAATATAATTTAATGAATGTATAAATGTATGTATGAATGTATTTATTGTCCGAAAACTAGGTATAGTACAGATCTTAAATAATATTTTACATTTCGCACGCTAGTTTTTACCTTGTTAGGTTTACAGACATAAGATATCTAAGTAATTGAATTAAAAGAATCCGTCAATATAACATTTAAAAAAGAAAAAATATTATAACTAATGTCAAAAACTTATAACATACTTAGGTATTTCACAAATTATGATATTATAATAAAAATGTCAACGATTATATGATGAAATAATTACATTACAAATAAAATGTCATTAGGTACACAATACTTAGACTTAAGAATATGAAATGATATAAGCGTCTTATTTCATATTACATACGGAAAACGTCCATATAAAAACACTATGGAATGTATTCCAAGTGCGAACCATCTCGGAAAATAGTACAATAGCTGAGTAGAAGATAACTGCAAGGAACATTATTTCCTTATCTATTTTATTTTACTTGAAGCTGCTGTGACAATATCTACAGTGGAAAATGAAATTCGAAATTGTATTCGACAAAGAAATTCTGTTATTTGATTGTAGCGTACGAAATGTTTGAGAACAGCGGGTTTAATAAAAAAACTTGACTTTTAATATATTTTACAAGTCTTGGCTGTTTATCACAATAGTTAATAGTCTAGGGCTCTTTTTAAATTTCATGTTATGACAATTCACTATTCTCGTCTAAAATTTGATCGACATTAAAAATTAGATCGATTTGATACATTTCTTGTAATTTTAAGCCAGGAATTAGAAAGTAATAATCAACTCGTTTGATTTTAAACACGTGTTTATATTCTAACGGTCGTATGTTAGGATTTCAGTGCAAACAAATATACAATACAACGGTGATAATTAAACATAAATGAAGACAATAAACCATCCAAGTAATGTCCATCCAAAAAGTTGTCTGGAAGAAATTTCCAAAAGCGATAAGGCCGCCCAATGTGCAGCACTTTAATATATTGAAGTATATTTTCTATTGTGTAATTTATATGTCTTTTGGTGTACATTTAGGTAATATTATATCCTATTCTAAACATAATTACAGATTCATGTTATAAAACCCGCCAAATTTCGTCCACCATCCTTCCCCACCTCCCATAGTTTTCAATCTGTCCGTCCGGTCGTACAAACACAAAAAGTGCAAGTCAGTACAACGCCCGCAGCTCTGCGCACTTTACCGGCGTGTGTGCAACTCATATGTCGTGATTACTCTTATACAGGGGTTTTTTCAGGTTTCAGGGCTTTCTAAATTTAGTTTTACAGTTTGATATCTGAGTACTAGATATTATATTATATTATATATTATATATAATATGAACGGAAGCAAAACTTACAAAAACTGAGGTATTGAGATAAAATTTGCGTGAAATCGTTTATTTTCTTCATGAAATAATGGATATATAAAATCCATAACTGACTTAATTTCAGATCAATCTTTGAGCTTTATAAAAGCTAAGTTTAAAATGATGCATATCTATGTAATGTTTAATTATCTGGCGAGCTGTAATCGAATGCGGAACGAAACGAAAATATGAACTTAAACATAAGCAAAATGCTACATAACAGAATGAACCCTACAAAACCATTGTCCAGAACCCACAATGACTAAGTACATAATATATAAGTATATCGGCCATTCCTCTCTTTGTCCGTTCGCAAACTGCACCGCGACAATTTATTCCCCGAGACTTATATCCGTTTTTAGCCTAAAGCTGTTTTAAATAATCGCGTGTACGACTCAGTTTTGTATTTGTTTGGTTATTTGTTGTTTGAGGCTCGCTTTGTTCTTATATCTTTCGGAAAGGATGTAGAATGAGTTGTTTGCGGGATTTAGTTTGTGTTGTTCTGTTATTGACGGTGGAAAGATAATGAAAATGATAAATCTTTCCGATATTTTACAGATGATTGGAGGTAATTTATGATTTTCTCAATTACGGCATCTCCGCTATTTAATGAAATTTAATTGTTTGTGAGCCTGATTATGGTGTTAGAATATAAAACATAAAAAAATAACACTTTGTTTTGAAGTCAACTGAAAACCACCTGCAAAAAACATCTCGCTCACCAAACCTCTACAAAGCCCGTCAAGTTATCTTTCAACAAGATTGTACCATTATTTACGATACAGCCTGCATTAAGGTACACTTCACATGACAGCCATCGTTTATTTAAGGTACACTTTACATGACAGGTGCCGTTTTAGCGAGCTCTCACCCTAACGCGTAGCAACGATATCACAAACGATAGACGGCACATAATAATATCGTCCATACT
Organism: Macaria liturata; assembly: GCA_964023185.1. Classification (NCBI taxonomy): domain Eukaryota; kingdom Metazoa; phylum Arthropoda; class Insecta; order Lepidoptera; family Geometridae; genus Macaria; species Macaria liturata. The sequence goes on from OZ026810.1 coordinate 8,468,436, forward strand.
TGCTGCATGAAGATCTACTAAGTGACTATTTACAATAATAATACAAAAAAAAAACTTAACATACTACATCTAAATATTAAAAACGGAGCACTTAGAAAATCTTTACAGAAAATCTAGATGGTCTAGTTGATCCAGTCCACTGCCAGAGGGCAGCGTGCCCAGCATACTGGCCGCATTATTACGCTGGATGACAATGCGTTGATAGTCCTACTTATGTTACACTTTGAATTTTTTTTTAGACTTATGTAAGTCAGTCATGTTACCATAATTTAAACACAATTGGTTGAATGTACATACATAACACAAAACATAAATAAAAACGTTTTTTGGTGATGTGTTTTCTGTGACTTCGACCGGTTTTGTTTAAATTATCTGCTTATGTGTTGTCCGGGTAGCTGGGAGCTTCCCAGCACTACCGTGCCGTAAAATAAGTGAATAGATTAAAGTGACTGTATTGTGTTAGCATTGCATAATCTAAAGATAAGTTAAATACCTTTAACTTTTTTCTAACTCTTGAAGTCTTGTCTCATAATAGTGTACCACTATCAAAGGGATAAGGGAAGGTTATGATAGGCGTCTTTTAATGCATTTGTCTATGACACAAACACATGTGAGGGGGCTTCAAATATCCACTTTTATATTTCTCGTCCCTTAGGTAAAGGAATTAGTTAAAAAGTGGGTCAAAGCGTGGCCCATTTCGTGGCACTTAGTACTTGTTATGTATTTTTGCATAATGTGAGTTTGTTGAGTGTTGCCCTTTGTTTTAGCGGCGTTGAAAGGAATCTAGTCTTTATGACAATGATAAGTAGGGTCATATTTAGATGAGTGGAAAATAGTGCGTGTTGATTTTGGGTTGTTTAGAGGGCTCAGATGGTTCTACTAAGTTTTCCTGCAAACTGTTGACACTATAAAGAGCAAAGTTATATGTATATCATATATATTTGCATGCTTTGGAATATTAGCAAAATTTATATGTATGTACAATGTACATGTTACAGCTAATAGGTGTAACATATAAGCTAGTTATATCTGATCTCCTACATTTTTAGGTAAGGTAATTATGGTAATTTCTGATTTCATACATTTTTAATTTATTTGTAATACGTCCAATGATGATGATGACATTTTTTAAAATAATTGATGATGAAGAATTTCAGCAATAAATCTGGTTCAAGTTGAAAGATCGGACAAGCAGCAAAGCTGTGTAACACAGAAACTAAAGTTACAACATAGCCACCATTTTTGTAGAACATATACTCGTAATTTGATCATACCAATTCATGATAGTGCAAGTTTGTTCATTCCATTTTTTTGCATGGTAGTAGTAGTATAGTTATTCCTGAGTCTGTCATATGCTTTTTATCTCAATATTACGCAAAAAATTATTAGAGTAATATTAAATTACTTGGTAGTATACCAAATGAGTTCATGGCTAAGATCTTATCTTTGACATGAGCTGCTTTGGATATAACCGATATAAAAAAAACGGTTTACAAAAGCCTGTCAGCGGTTGTTTTATATGAAAACCAGTATTTCGACAATATGGTAGATCGGGACCGGACTTCATAAGCTGGGAATATGTCTAAGAGAAACAACATTAAAGAACTGTTTTTTTCTTGATTCTGTCTGCCTGACTCCCTGTTCCCCATGAACTAAAATCCAGCTATTTTCAAAGCGAGACTAAACAGGTTCTTATTGGGTAAGCACGCTTCGTCTTAGACCATAGCTATTGCTTATTTATCAAGCAAACTATGGTCAAATACTAACCTGTTACTATATAATGGACTGAGTGAATTGTATGTATATATATTTTTTGTATATTTTTTTGTAAGAATTATATGTTAGAAAAAAAAAAACTGTACCAATTTTTCCAACTGATCTCTAGCTACATGAAGACTTTGGAGGCGTGTCGGCGACCGGCCGTGACAAATGGTCAGGCGGGATGATGCCATTGACAGTAATGGGGTTGCAGCTATGGGGTGCTTAATAAAACCCCCGGGGAGTATTTATACCCCACGGGCGGTATTTATACCCCACGGTGAAAAAGTTCCGGCGAAATTGTAGCGTATGTAAATGGCACAAATAGGTTATTAATAGTGTTCAAGAGACTTGACAGTGGGAATAAGTTTTCAACTTGTGTTACTAAGAAGCTATTTATACAGAAAAATCGCTTTTGATGTTTTATTTCTATGCCGCTTACCCAGATGGTAAGCGGCTTTGATTGATCTCCAAAACATGATGACTCAATTGAGTTTCTTATACTGAAACAGTTATTTAACTTTGAAAAATGTAGCGGATATCCTTAGCTTTTTCTAAAGATAAATATTATGCCGTCCAAGTGATAAAATAACATTCTTTCAAGTTTTAAACTTAAGACCTCTAAATTACGACACTGTCGATAAAAATACTGCTGTACTTATCGATATAAGTGTAAAAAGCGGTTTTATCGTAAGTTTTCAACGTGGAAGTTGGCTCGGACGCCTGCACCTGGGTCTTATCTCTACTTACGTAATGACCAACTACTGGAAATATGATACCAAAAACTTCGGATAACAGTTTTTGATAAAAGCAAATAGGGAATATGTTGTGAGTATAGGAATTGAGTTTTTCTAAGGTAAAATATCTTATTATCAGTTCATTGAACTCACCGAACCTCACACACAAATTCATATAATTATAGAATCAAGTAACTGTAACGTCATCAAATTGAGGCCTAGAATCGATTGACTACATAGCGTTTGATTTCGTATGTTATGTATTTCAATTAAGTATGTATGTAATCAGTAGATAAGATATACACACCTACGTAAAATCAACCAAGTTTGTTGATTGAAGCCGGTAAGGAGCAGTCGCAGCGGCAAAACATTACATATTTATCCATAGTTTTAAATGTAATCAGTATTAGTAAGTACTTATGTAGCTGAAGAATACATACGTTGGATAATGCAAATAATATAGTGACAAAGGATTATTTTATGACATTAAAATAAGAGTAAAATTAATAGTAGGAGCTTTACTCCTACTATTAATTTTAACATAACCAAATTGCCAAAACGGCAATCCAAATGCAATATTATTATATCCAATATTTGTAAGTGTAGGTACTTATTCCAAAAGCGCTTTCAGTTGGCTTACACGGGAAATTGAATCATCGTGCTTCAATAAATGAAATTAAAGCCAAAGCTAAACTTTCCTCCGTTCTCATTGTTCGTAGAAACAAAAGCTTAATCCATCCATTAAAAACAAACTCACTGCTTCTGGACAATTAAACAACATCTTAGGTTTAAGACACACTCGTCGCATTTAAGACCTTTAGTTCTTTAGTTGACTTATATTTTTAGTTTATTCTATTATATTTAAGTCGTTGTTTCTTCCTGCTTAGCTTTATATACTTAATTAGTTGAGGCTGGCTAGCGAAAGGAAATTTTGTTTTAAATTTAACTACTATCAGCGCCCCGCGGTGTTACCCTAGTTAATCGGAGATAAAAAGTAGTTAATTTGTTAGTGTCAAGTCTAAACTATCTCCACCAAAGTTTTATTCCAAATCGGTTACGCCGTTATAAGCACAAACAAGCACATTAATTTTGGACTTCGGTTTTACTTGGTGGTTTCAAAACTTTCGATTCCATAGTTAGCCACTCTCGTACGATCTTTACTAATGTTATCTGTGGTCACTGTGGTTTACAACAACTACAATCAATCGTAATTAATTACACGTGGACTAATCACAGGAGACCACTAGTTAATTCGTGTTTACATGTCGACAGTGCCGCCACACAGGTGCATTTATGTATTAACAACATTGCATACAAATTAAGATTAAACGTGTAGAGACTTATTTATAAAGGTTGCAAAGGATTTAAACCGTTATTATTGCTTCTTCCAACATACTTAAAAATCATAAGTAGATATACATTTAAAATAGACTCGTTATATATGTACAAGATAAAATTAAAATTAATTACTTCTTATTGAACCTAGTCAACCTGTATAGCCGTAGCTATTGTACCGCAGGCGCTGCGCCGAGTAGGTAGGTAACAAATCGTGACTTCACGATGCGCGCGCGGTGACTCAGTTCAGTGAGCCGCGCGTATTTTGTCATTGTTTATGTACATACCTAGTTGTGAATACTAAAAATTGGAACAAAAAAGAAGATAATTTATTTATATACCTTATACTTATCATACTTTGTACACATCTTTGTAATTGTAATTGAAATTGTTTGTATACATACCTAATTGGGAAGAGGTCGGCTCCAGGATACGGTAACCCAGTCTGGAGTCCGACGCATTATGTTTACCTAAGGCTAAGTTAGTTATTTAAGAACCTAGTTATATTTTTTTATGTTACATAGCCTTAAGTCATTTTCTAGTACACAATAAATATTTTCATTTTCATTTCATTTCATTTGTTGGGAAAAACTACGTGACGACTGAGATATTTAGTTGTAATTTTTTTTTTGTTTACGTATCTGCCATTAATTCGTTTATTTTGCGAGATTTTTATATTTATTTCTTTGAGCATTTTAACGTGTTTCCCCTACCTGCAGTATAAACCTGCCCTAAGAAAACTACTTCGTCGTTCAAAGTACGTTATTTGTCTTCGCCGTGAGAAAGAAAATCTATTTTCAGAAAATGGGTGAAAATTTCGAAGCTAGATGTGGTGTGCTTGGAATAAGAATGGACGGTGGGGGTTACTGCACACATTATTGTTTTAATATTACTTTTGTATGTAATTGGAGTGTATCTTCGTTCATTGAGATAAGTTACGGCCTTTAGGGCGCTTTGACTCTCGACCGAAGAGCTGGCCATTTTCGTACGACCTTATTTAGTTCCAGACGCTTTCCTATGGAACTTTTTGTTGCATTAAAGAGTTTAAATGAACTCTTTAGTGGGTAGAGATTTTACCAACCGCGAAAAAATACATATATTAATCTTCATACATATTTGACAGACAAAACATTACTAAAATTCGCAAAATATCTATATAAATAAATAAATATTCCGGGACATTGCACACAGCGCCATCTAGCCCCACACTAAGCTAACGCTTGTGTCGTGGGAACTAGAAAACGGATATAATACTTATATACTTTTTTTTTGTAAATACATACTTATTATACATACAAACGACCAGACTCAACAAAAAGTACTATACTCAATAAGCCTGGAATGTTTGCATTTAGACGTTTTTCTTAAAGGTATAGTAGGTAAAATAAGTAGATCATATCTAAAGTACCATTTACCTTCTAGATAAGCGTGTCACATCAAAATCTAGAGCAATGCTTAACATCAGTACTGTAATTCAATTTAAATCAAAACTGTAATTTAGAAACGGATAAAAGGAATCTAACTATATTTATCCTAGTTTTATTAGATTATCCAATTATTCAAAAGAAAGTATTATCGTAAAGGATTTTTTAAATTTCAATTAATAAAGCTCGTAGTACCGCCCTAGTGTTTAAATTTAAGGTTCACTGCAGGTCCTATTGTTGGTGTTTGGGTCTAAGTTTCAGGCTTTGCACTTGAAGCCTTAAACGCTTGATCTTTGTGTCCACATCTGATTTATATCTATTACGTGACACGGGAAGAAAAGCTGTCTACTTTTCAAATATGTAGTCTCTAAGGTTTTAAGAAGATTGAATAAAAATAAAGTCTGTAAGATATTAATCTGTGAGGATAAAGAATTACTCCAGTTTTCAAACCAACTTATGTGCCTCTGATAAAGTTTGAAACAACAAGTTTTACTATTACGAACCCGCCAAACCAGCAATTTAATTCAAATTCGTAAACCGTAAAACTCCCAAGTTTTTGTAAAATAATTTCAAACAAAAAATCGATGAATGGAACAAGTTTACTCATAGAACTTAAGTTTGAAAATCAGTCCACTTAAACGGGAAATTGGTCAAAAAAATGAACATAAAAAGCCCAAAAATCGGACGTTAAAAGCCGAGTGGCTAGAACCGGCGAAAGCACGCAATATGAGCATTTTACTACGCTTTTTACTAGCTCTCGTTTATTATAAACTTTATGGTGGCATAAAGCATAAAATAATGGCGCATTTTTATGTTCAGATGCAGTAAAACACCTTTTACGTTCGTTATAGCATCGATATTGAACTGAGACCGGATTAGGAGATTTGCAATTGTCTACTAATCAAGGCAGTTTTGGTATTATATGGTTTTAAACTAAATTGACTGAAGACTTCATTCAAGGCTATAATAATAATGCTATCAATTTCTAACTTACCTACTGCTTTCCTAATATTGTAGTCAGACAAAGGAAAAAAGTATTTACCATATACATGCGTATATGTATTTTTGTTAAACAACAATAAAAGCTTGCAATGACAAATCACAAAACCTTTTCCATTTCGACTGGAGATTTTTTCCCCTAAATCGCTTTCTGGCATTAAAAAAGTGTTCCTTACAGGCTCATAAATAAGCGAGCCCTTTCGGCCAAGTTTTCGCATCAAACATTAACCGGCCTATGAAGTGGGTCGTTAAAATAGTCATCAAAGACCTTTTCATCTATCTGACCTTTTCACATATTCGGTACTGCTTGTAGAGGAAATAACTACGAGACTCCTAAATAAACAACCTACCTTATCAATTTCCTATAGTAACCAACTATATATGTATACGAGTACATACGAATCGATCAGCAACCAGTCTTATCTGATGTTTATTAGCGAAGAATGACAAAGTTATCGTTAAATATAATATGTATCATACATATTTTACTTAATTTTTATTTTTATTCTTTACATATGATCGAATCTATCATTTTACCGCCAAATCACATCAATAATATTTACGTAAGGGACAATTTTAACAGTTTTTTCACGTGGGATCGGTTCGCGTTTGATTGCGACCTTGTGTTTAACACGCATACTTATAAAATACCTATTTACTCTAGATATATGTACGTTGAAGATATATCTTGCATATAGTGAAATAAAATTATTACTCACAAATGTTAGTACGAGACTTGGTTAGTGCGATGTAACTTTTATTTTTATTTCCGTAAAATGATCACAATACCGATGAGTCTTACGGTTGAGATACCGTCGCTACTCCCCAAAGCAAATGTATATAAGAGGTTTACGTGGCCCGTGACCCCGGTGGTGGCTCCATGAAATATTCATATTGAATACTAGCTGCTGACCCTGGGTTTGGTCACACTAGTTTGGCCGTAGACGTCAAAGGTAAATAAAAAACAATGATTACAAAAAATTGTTTTCAGAATTATGATCGCTTTACATAAAAAGCGCACTAGATTTTTGTTTCAAATATGTTTTTTAGATAATAAGCAATCAATGTTTTTTGATGCCTCTTTTCTTCAAAAAAAAGCAAAAATATATAGGCATACAAAAGCCACAGATATGTAATACACAGCGGAAGAATCAACTTATGTAGTAAATAGTTATCTCATAATGAATTTGAAAAAATAATCTTTTCAAAATTAAAATACTATTTTTTGTTCTATTTTCACAGTCATACATACTTACATACCAACATATCCGTATATATACATATAGATATTCATATTTATGCATATATTCGGACATTCGGCCCGCTTCGATTTGTATGCGCATCGCCTGTACGCATTTTAATTTGACCGGAGATTTGTTGCGACAGCTTTTAGTATTTGGATTTTTGACGCGAATTCACGATGATTTTAGCAATTTCTATTCAAATCTGTTTTGAAAACCTACGCAAAAAGCCGGAGCGCGACTAATTACCTAAGTACCTATTCTTAGATTAGATTTACTAAGTACCTATTCTTAGATTAGATTTAAACCAGACCTTCTAAGATATTTACCAAGTCTTGCATTAAACTAGGTTTAGAGACTATATAGTTGATATGAAAATGCATGCATGTTCCATCCCAGAGGTAATCGCGCACTATGCTGAAAGCTTCATGTAAATTTCATTCAATTTCCAACGCAAATTCATAGAACAATTTATGCATCGTATTTTGCTGCTTTGTGCATGTCATGTGTTATGGATTTAAGTTTGCTGAAGGATATACGGTGTATTTAGTTTTCCTATTTAATATATGATTTAATTCAGAGTATTTTATGTGAAGATTTAGAAATTTCAAGCAAATTAAAAAAAGTAAAAAATAATTGCAACTTTTACAAATTGACTACTCATTAATAGTGATTGAGTTTTTATTTCTTCAATTTCTGTCATAGTTCTACGCGTTTTTGTGGTCAAATATTAACTTTTTATTGATATTTTACAAGTGGGTACAGCCCGCCTGAAATAATGTTAAGCAATGCTACAGCTACAGCCTAGGTTACTATCACACGCTCACCTAGAAGGTACCCATTCCCTATAGACTATATATTTTTACATTGTCCGTATGCACTGGTACCTCTAGCTATTAAAATGCATATCCGCCCGCGGTAGAACACGTTTCGAGAATAAATCCGCGAGATCTAATTCTTTCTAAAGCCGTATGTTCACGCGACGCTCGCATGAGATTTGTTGGTCGTGAAATACGAGAGTTTTGAAAAGTGTTAGAATTTGAATATAAATGGTAATGTAAACGATTAGTGATGATGTTATGAAAATTACTAAAAATAAAACATCTTATCTAGCCAATATATTTACAAATCCAAATCTAAAGTAATTACTTTTAATTTAAAAAAAAAAGTACAAATATTATTTTGTCATACATCATATCGTACAACAAAACCACTGTTTTATAGAAATTAAACTAAAAAGTAATACTTTACCTACACTAAAATACAAAACAAAAAAGATAAAGTTACAACATTCTGTCCGATCAAAACTACATTTAAACAACGAAATTAGACAAAACTACTTTTGACTGAAGAGGTCGGTCAATAGTTGTTGGTTTTGACTTTATTTTATTTTACATAACACCATTCCAAGTAGAGTCAACCTACCTCTAAGCTCCGCGGCACAATTGTTCACAAAATTAGCCGAATGCTGAAATTCAGGAACGTGACATCTAAAACAGTCAGGTGGTGGAATTTACGAGTTTGTGGGACACCTTGTACAAGGCTAAATGGTTTATGGTGAGATTTATGCGGAGATTTTTAATCTGCAGCCATAGGTGCTTTCAATGATATATTGTATCCGCTGAAATATTGGAGTTTTCAATATTCTAGCGCAGGTTTCAAGATTTACTTTTGAGAGCTTGTGTAATCATAGTATGAGTTTTATAAATTTTAAATGGCATTTTTTTCCAAATACAAGTATAAAGTGTACACTTTGAAACAACATTAACTCGGACTAATTTAGAATTCCTACGGGATTTGTCATGTGATGTGGAACTTATTGACTAATGATCAAACCTTTTTATAATTAAAGATTAATCATTTTAGATGATCTAGTGGTCTAATGCCTAACTACACAGAGAGAAAAAATAATGAGAATTTTCTACATTACACGTAGGCAAAATTTATTAAATAAATAGAAGCACAGCCAGCTAAGAACATAAAACAAGTGTAATATTCCTGAATATTTATTTATTAAGTTAATTAATAAATAGATAACAGTTTACACAGCGCCATCTAGCCCCATACTAAGCAAACGCTTGTGTCATGGGCACTAGCTCAAACCAAAACAAAACAACTCGCTGCAGTTTCCACCAATCAATTAGTGCTCTAAAGAGGATCAACCCAGTTGGATCCCACGGATCAGATGGGAATAACCCGCTGCAGATGTTTTTAATTGGAGATTACCTCTACCTTTGTTTTGTACGGGATTTGCATGTGTTTGGAATCGAAACGTGTTTATTAATTAAGGTTTATTGGCCTCCTGTTTTAAACCCTCGACGCAAAAAGAGTTATATTGTTACGTAATACGTATATAGGCATTTTACCTATTGTAACAATACAAGTTACAGGAACATTTCAACATTCACAGACTGCCCAAGAAAGTCATCACATGTAATTAATTCCCAATAAATATTTCTAATTTATGGACATAGTTGAATATACAATAGTAGGCCTTACAAATGTACTTTTCTTACAAAATTTAAAATGCTTTTTTCGCGACGGGGAAATAAATTTATTACATATATATATATAAATATATATAAATGACTATGGATAGTTTTTCTTATTACCGCATTTTTTTCTATAGTAACAATGAAACATACAGAAATACATTCATATTATTGCACACTCAAAACCAATTTAGAAGAAGCATCGAGTATGTTATTAGGGTTGACACAAAGCACTCAATGACAGCACGTATGTTGGTCAAATTAAATAACGTCCTTACAAAACGAAGCGAACCTTTTTGGCAAGAAGTGTACTCAAGTTGAAAAGGTTTTTTTACCGAATGGTTATATGGGTTTTTTGGCTGAAATGCAAGGGGTTTAAATGCTTTCAGCTTGTTACTTCTTACCACGACACGTAGAAGAGTAAAATCCATCTCTGTCTTACCTGAAATGAAGAAAAAATATAATTAATTACCATTTTATAACCAGATATACAATAAAAAGCGTTGATTGTCAAAAAAAACTGTCTAGGACGTGTACTACTAATATCTTGATCCGTTTTTTGATTCTTTCTCATATATGAACAGTTTTAAAAACCAGAACAACCAAAAACCAACCAAAACCCAAAAGATACAAAAAACTGATTAATACGATTATGTAGTTCTAAAATGTCACAGGAAGAGACTTATTTGCAGTAAATGAGAGTACATAAATTCACTATTTTATGCAATCGAACAAACAGTTCAAAATCCACAATTGTATACAGCCACATAAAACAAAGCCCACCGATCCGTATGTGCGAATCATTCGACAAAATCAAATCTAACTGGACGGGACACCCCTGTAATTGAATGCTCCCTGATTGGCTAGTTCGTATCACGCGCGATGACGTCATGTCCGGCGTCACGTGGCCAATTTCCCGCCAATTTCCTATGCAGTCGCCGTTGGTGACATTCGAATTAAGAGTTCGGAGGGAGCAGACGTCTTGGGATAAGTAAACATATGAGATGGAAGGAAACATACTATAACATTGTCTTTAAAAAGTGGATGGATGCTTATTCCTTGTATCTTTTTAGCTTTATGTTCTTTTTTGATGTTATTCAATGCTTACATAAACTAGATTCGACTCTAGTACGAAGCTCTAATAAAAATATTTGCAAGTAACGCCCAGAATTTTTACAAAAATAATAACAAAACATTACAACAATACCCAAAAACATTATAAACTAAAACTTGCCGTGAAATTTAATCATCCGAGACGAGCCTTTGTGATGGTCGCCATTAAAACTTCTTTCCTCATCCGCCATTATTCGTCCAGTGTCGATAAATTAATTGAATTTCAGCCCCAAACTTTATTATGAAGCTGAAGTTTCATAACTTGAGCCTGAAAATTCGGGAATCTTGTACAAATTAGACGGGATTGATTTTTATTCATAGGGACTTTTGAGGGTAGTCAATAATTTTTGGCCTAATTTGGAAGTGGTCGTTGCGACTTGACCTCGTAAATATGCTTATATAAGGAAGTTAGTTACCGGAATGTATAAAGTGGCATTTTTCTATGATTCCCTTAGTGATAGACCTTCAGTTTAGATAGAAGGCTGCATATATCATATATCATCTATTATAAACTATGCTCATTAGTAAAATAACAACAAAAAAATTGCCATTCAACCATTTTTGTTATGTAAGGAAGCATGATTGTTGTATTTTAATTAGTTAACAAAGATTTGTATTTTTAGAAAAAAAAATAACAACAAAAATAACCGCTTATACTGGCCAACGAAATCTTTTATTAAAAATATTGGCAGTTTAATTTGGGCAAGTCTCTGGCTCAGATAGCCCGCAGAAATTATGTTTGTCCTGCCATTCTTCATACAGTTGTAGTTTATCCTAGCGTTTCTAAGCAAAAATCTTAACACTGGAGTTTTGCCTCTCATACAAATTAGTAAGTTTTCCTATCTGTACCCCTACAAGCTGTTATCTAATTATCCAAGATCACACGAGACCGCGGCGTGATTGATGACCCGCGGCCTCGCGCAGGTGTGTGTGATGAATTAATGCTGCATAAACCGTACGTGGGGATTTGGACATGAAAAGTGGTTTATACATTGTGTATGGCAAAGTGGTGTATGTTTATATTATACTGTGACCGCCTGTCACTAAGAGTTCTATGGTCTCAGAATAAACAATAGATAATTAATAACTGCCGTAATTTTACCATAACATTACATTGGTTTCCAACATATTATTAATTTAAAAACATAACATCAAACAAAAAATCTTTATAAACATACACAATAAAAATTATTCTATATCGCAAAACGCGCCACATTTTTGCACATTAAATCAATTGTAGGATCAAAAGAATTTTCGAGTGACCCAAAATTGAGTCGCTTGCTTCGACAACTCCGGCGTTCTGTTTACTTCGTTATATTTTATTCCATTTGCGCGAAACTTCAAAGGTTTTGTGTAAAACGCGATTTTTTAACAAGAAAATTGTTTACTGGCGGCCATTTTCCTTATTTTCGAAAAGACTCGACGTAATGCAATCAAAATGTTGACGCTGGCCGAGAAACCAACTCTTTTAATTACGTACTATATTTATTGAGTAGCGTTTTATCCGAGTATGCTTAAGTTTTTTTACTTGAATTGATATGAATACATTTCAAACAGACCAAAAATTCAGTAGAACTAAATTAAGAGTCAGTTTCATTTTTTATTCTAACTTAAACTGATATTCGCTTGACTACTAACCAACTTTGACGATCGTGTGAGAGTACCTCCGCAGATTTACTGACGCTAACGAGAGTATATGTAAAGCCAGCATTCGCGTTAGCCAGGTTCTGTTTATACCTGTTATTGCTCTCATGAATATTCCCGTGTGTCTGTGGCGCTAATTTGAATAGAAGCTGCGATGCAAGGGGCTCGTAGGTATCGGCAGGAAGCGTTTAATTAAGTTTAGAGATACCTATATATGTCGGATTTAGTGTAAATTAGATAGACATTGAAATAAAAAAGTAGAAGAAATGTGTTTGAAACTTTTTATTTATTTAAGTAAGTATTTCATATAATATCTTTTTACAAATTACTTCAAAAATAGAAGGGACTCTCAATTTCTCAATTTGTCAATTTTATTTATTTATAGTTTGTGCAAAATGAAGCTGCCTTGTGTAGCATCACTACATACAATACATTAAGATGAACATACATACATATACATACATTGAGATACATTAAGTTATACCAAAACCCGCTTAAATTTGCCAACATTTATCCGTCCGCGACAAATTAAAACCTCCAAAGGGCAACAAAGCCGGCCAATAAATTCAGATCGTCCGGATCGCCGGCGTTTCTTTCGATCAGTAAGCCTACCCGGGTATACCCGGGTCCGCTAATGTATTCTATTCGCGTCGAACGACACCCGGGAAAGCCGGTTAAGGTGAAGATATGCCCCGGTTAATCTTGCCGCCTTTTGATTTATGCTGCGCGGCTTTTTTTGTTGTTCGACTGTTAATTTTTAGGAAGATTGCCCATAAATCAGGGTATGTTTGTTTTTAGTAATTTTCGACGTCAAGAGATCGTAAATCAGTTTCTGGTGGTTTTCTAGCTAGAGATTGAAGATGTCAGATTTGAATTTATTTTAGTAGATGGAACAACGAGATTGGTTCACTAAACCGTAGGTTTTAATTTAGACAATATTTGATAATATAAATAAACAAATGGTCCAACTTGCTAATTTCTTACTGAAAAGGTATCTGATATTTTTAAGTTTAATTCAAGTTTGTAGTAAGTTAATAACAATTTGTTATCGATAAACCTACATCCTTTTCATTTATTGTCATCATCATCCGACACTGTAAGTTTTTTCAACTTTCCCAGGCTGAGAAAAAGAAAAAAGCAGAAAAACTGGATAAAATACAAGAAATTAAACACATTTCCTCAAGCATAGTAACTTGTTTACTCAAATTATTAAGCGGCGTGTTTAAAATGTTATCCCTCGTTCTCAAAACTCGCGATGTCCTTGCCAAGTTAAAATGACTTTGCATTTTGGGGACGCTTGACCTACTTTTTATCCTGTCTACATGCTTGAGCGCTCATTTAAGGATTATATTACCTTAGCGCTAGCGTTGGAGGAAATCGCTTGAGGCCATAGCGTGACGTCACAGCCAGCCCCAACGGAAGATCAGCGCTTTGTTTTTTACGTATTTACATATGTACAATCATGTGATGAGTTTAAGTCTAATGTCTAAGTGTAATGAATACGTGTCTTCATTTTACAAGCTCAAACAGTAAATATGTGTAGTATGGAGATAGGTTGGACCTTGGATTAACGTCATGTCTACTTTTTGTCTTAGCTTAACGCGAGTAACACCGCAGTGCTGCGTTAGTTATTGAACACTCAAAAAATATATAAATATAATCCAGGTAAAAATTACAGCCTATTGTAGAATTTCATTCTATATTACAACTCTATTTTCACCAAATCAATTAGTATACATTCAGCGCTAAATATCAAACTGTTTTTTTTTTGCAGGAAACTATTTTGTTAATTCAATAGAGCTGCGTGGAAACGTTTAATTAAATAGCGTATCGGCTGAATATCAAAATAAACTATATTTTAAATATTTCCCATTATTGTTTGTCGAATCAATGTTTACTTTCTAATATTGTTTACATATTGTATAGTTAAACTTTTTCGCTCCCACTCACAGATATGATAAACTCTCGACACCAAAGTTGGCCACTTTCATTCGATAAGAAGAAGATATACAGCTAAAACATTACCTAAAGTAAGCAAATAAAAATAGCAACTTAATAATATTTCTAAGGCAAGGTTTGCAAGTCTACGTACTACAATTCCGAAAATTTGTATTAAAAAGTAAGTTAACAGTTTACCACTTGTTCAAATGGCATATCAGTTAAACTTGGTTAAGCCAATTCATTCAATATATCCGTCAAACCGTCAGGACCGGATGAAATGGCGTGTAGATGTGTAAACCGGACATTTTGCGGCAGACGAGTAGCTTCTAACGTAGGTTTTACTCATCATTTCATCTAATAGACACCTAATAATTAATTAGTAACTACTTGTGTTGAGTCTGGTCGTTTCTATGTATATTATGTATGTATTTACAAAAGAAAAGTATATATGTATTATATCCGTTATCTAGTACCCATGATACAAGCGTAAGCTTAGTATGGGGCTAGATGGCGCTGTGTGATATGTCCTGAAATATTTATTTTATTTTATTTATTTAATACAAACCAATCCTGGAGTCTTCAAATCTTGAGTTAATAGGTATCAGGTAAGCATGTTACACCCTAGGCTACAGTAATGTTTAACATCGGGCGAGCCATCGCAAACCAATCCCACGTGAAAATTTACTAAGTAAATTTATTGTATTCAAATCAAATCAAATGGGTAAATTAATAAATAAGTCTGGTCGTTTCTATGTATAATAAGTATGTATCTACAAAAGAAAAGTATATATGTATTATATCCGTTATCTAGTACCCATGATACAAGCGTAAGCTTAGTATGAGGCTAGATGGCGCTGTGTGATATGTCATGAAATATTTATTAAAAAAAAAAAAAAAAAAAACAGACTAAAAAAAAATAATTAAATATTTCAAAAGTTTGTATGATGTGTGTTTATTCGTTGTAAGCTCATATGGTTTTAATGATAATAACGATTTTGGTTAGAAGATTCTTATAGCGGAGGCTACTTTTATTCCGGATTAACAAAGGTAATAAAATCAAAGCCTGACACTAACCCAATAAATTACAACTAATTTATTTTTTACAGATCTACCAATCAATTGTTTACCCCTATGTAATGTGTCTTTATTTGATTTGTAAGGAAGACAGATAGCTAAACTTAGGCGTCTAAAAAGTTTAAAGTCAGTGCTTTCAAACAGACATCTAACGTAGGGTTTAGGTAAATGTTGGTTTGGAATTCAGTCGAGTTTGACAAGCATCAGCGACACATGTCTTTTCGTTCATGTTCACACTGTTTTGAGCAGCACTCCTGTTTATATTTTTTTATTGAAATACATATATACAAGTATGTTTGCAAGAGAGGAACCTTACCTACATACTTATATTCACAGCTCTTGGAATCCCACTGCTGGGTCTAACGTACTGATATACATATATATAACATAAATCTCAACGGTTGTAAAATAAAAACGTAACGTACAACCGATTACATAACTAATACTTATTTTGTGTTGGTTTCAACTATTCCTGTGTATAGTAGAATGAGTCGATCACCGCGTCGCCTTGCCCTTTGATCTCTGCCGCCACAGAGTCTGTCATTTACATACACACAGTGTCAGACTCGTGGAGACCACAGATTATACTGGATACTAGACTAGATAGATTTAATTACGAAGCTTGGAAAATGGATGCGCAAGACCGTTTTGATGTTAGCAGGGGAAATTAAAAAACTACTGTTTGTTTCAAAAAATAAAACAGCTTTGCATATTTTGATTAAATTTGCACTGTTTCCTTATTTTAACAATTACATCGATATCACTTATATTTTTCGAGATAGCCGCGGAAATACATATGTAGGTACCTACAACTGTACAAACATAGACATGTATCAAATTTAGCACACACACACATACAATGACATCACAACCTCAAATTTTGTCAATATCATTAAAACCTCCATCTTTTGTAAAAGTCACTTAATAAGTTTATACGCACTATAATTTCCCTACATTCATCTCCAAATAATAATAAAAAATGTGTATACTGTGGCTAAATAGATTTTGACCAGATTTAGTTTAAAAAAAGTTCCAGAATTCAATTAGATTGATGGTCACCGCAACCCTGTCATGTGCACGGAATGGTCTGAGAGACGACTTGAAATGGGTTTGGTTAACATTTACTATAGCTGAGTTACCAGACTACTGTTTATAGGATTGTACTGATCACTGGACTGGATATCATTGTGTTATACAGTTGATCTTTCACTTCATGTAACTTAGGTATATAATATATGTATATAATATATGTATAAATAATATATAATAAATTGTATTGATTGGGACTCGAAACCAACAACAATAACATTAAAACGGATCATTTTTTGTATTTTTTGTTGTAAATATTGGTATTTTTTGAACACAACATAAAACACAAATTTCGTGTCACAGCCCGGCCCCGACACAAAAATGAAAATGAGAAGAAGTTGTGGTCAAGTGCTAAATATGTTTTGCTTAAAATAAGTATAACAAACTGAAACAAAGCACTATAAACAAAGGAAAAAAGGCAGAAAAAAAGAATTTAAAAATTCTAAACAAAGACTTAGTTTTCTCCGAAGCCTCGCAAAAGCGACTTTTCATTGTATCTATAACATTATTTTATCAAGTGTTTTTTTCTTGTTGTAGCCATAACATGGGCATCTATAAAGTAAAGACAACAACAGAATAACTAAGTCACGTTGCGTTGTTTTTCACGGACATGGTTAAAATTAGCTTCGTCTGAATAACTTTGAATAGAACCGTGGAAATAGGTTTCTTGCTGTAATGCGTAACTTAAACAAACTACTAGAAGACTTTTAAATGTATCATGAATTTTGATTACATTAGTTGAATATGTACAAAAATATTTATGTTATTTCTAGGCATTATTAGTATATCGAATCATTAAAAGAATATCGATTGTTGCCAGTCAAAATATTATTACATGCTATCTACATTTTAAACGAACACGGGTTTGAACTTTGCCAGTTTTTGTAAATATTTTTAAAGATAATAAAATCTTGAAAAAAAATATAACTGTTATACGTGGTGAATATTATTATTCCTCGTTACTTGCTAAAACTTATAGCTAGTCGTAGCAAGTATAATGGAAAGCTAAGACAAAACTAATGAAATACATATTCTCCTATGTATTCGTTCTTTTCACTACATACAATCTCTTGCTACTCTACAGTATAGATAAACGTGTATGTGGCTACCTACATCTACTTAAGCATGATATATAAAGTGTACGTGACATGTCCACGGCGACCTTGCGCCTGATTCCACGGGGGAGGTGATATGAAACCGTCCTCATATCACACGAGCAAACTTCCAACAGGTTTACTGGATTTAATCATTTTATTTACCGACAGAGAGCGCTGAGTGACTGAAATTAGTTTCGAGAGTGACGAGTTTGGGTTTCAAAATCTAGGTATTAATACATTAAGTAGTAGCGCCCTCTTTTAGGCACAATATTAAACTATGGCTACATTAAAATCCCAAAACCTGCATATATGGTTCATTCACTATATAATATGTGTAGTTCATTCCCGCATTTTAAAAATGCTTTGGAGGAGTTTTAGACTCGTTACAGAAAATAACGAAAGGCTTTTTTGCAATCAAGTATTTCTTGTGTTTATGTATTTTGTACACCGAAACATAAGTTGACGTGAGTATTAGCCGGTAACCGGTATACAGAAACTTTATTTCTTTTTAACAAAATGTTTTTGATAATTTTTCAATTTTTATCATTCCTCTATTTGTTAGCTAGGTATCTACAGCATAACAGAATCCTATATGCGAGTCCCAACAACAAACGCAGCGACATGCTCTATGTCGTATGCGGCTGACACTCTGCGAATGACACGTCCATAATAGTTGTGCTAATCAAACCGGATAGCCTTTGTCCATGGTCAAGAGACGATTTCGATGGGCCTAGATTGATAGTAATAGAAATAGTTAGGCGCAATATAGTTGTTTAAACCATTTTAAACTTGGCTTTAGTATAATTTCGAGATATCTCCAAGATCTATTTACTGAAAACTTTCGATTCGGGCTTTACTTTGCGATAATCCATATTCATATTCAAATATTTTCATAAAGCCTATTTACACGTCCAATAAAAATAAAATAAATATATCAAAATTATAACAAACATGCCTAAATGTCAAAATAAGCCGTTAATTATAAATATATATTGTCTAGTCTTATGTCATATGAATAACTTAGGTTTATCTAAGTTACAATAACATTACTTGATGTACCTACGTACATATTTGATATATGTACGTAGGTACATCAAGTAAAACATACTTATATTAATCAAATGATAAGGTACTTTATAAAGATTTCTACTGCAGCCTTGTTCTATTTCTAGTGTAGACATCAATAGGTACGTTTCCAAAGTTATGTATCAACTATTCAGACTTTGATATTTTACATCAATAAGTGCATAATTAATGTTTATAACTGGAGAAAGAGCTGGTTTTTGAAACACAGATTTTATGCCAAGTATCTTACATATAAATGTGTCTTTATATTTTATGTCAATAAATAAAATGATTTATTTATGGAATGTAATTGATACCATACCAAAATAAATAATTGTCAAAGTTGAATCTTAATAAAACGATTAATTTATTTGACTCACTAAATCACGCTACAAAGAATATTGTAGCCATAACCAAGTTAACACATTTCCCTACAATTTTCCGGCTTGCTCGGCTGCGAGTAATCCCAGGCTTTCGTTGCAGGTCTTAATCCAGCCGTTCTAGGTTCTAAATGATTAGAGCTAAGTCCTGCAATCAGGGCGGCGTGAAATATCGCAGGTGCTGGGAGGGAGTGCCCTAGTTTATACAGGCTTATATAGAACACTTATTTAATTATCTAGTTTATTAAGGAAGAGTTTTTTTTTAAGTTTAGCACTTGCAGGCTGAGTTGTGTATGTATGTATGAACATACATATATGCGTTTGTATTTTTTGCGATTGTTTGTACCTTATTTTTTCTTGTCTCATAATATTTTTATCCTAACTGGCTGATTTTATAATGGCAACATATCATTTGTATATTAGCGGTGTATCGCGATTTTATCCGGTATGTGTTTATCCGACCTATTAAAAAAAACAGCTGCATGAGAAATAACTAATATACTCGTAGTACTTAAACATTTACTCATATATTTTCGTCACTAAAATTATTATATTTACTATTATATTAATTATTACTTTATAACCATTAGCCGATGGTCGATGGAGTGAAAGAATACTTCACTGGTACCCGGCGGAAGACCAAAGATCCAGAGGTAGACCACGAAGACGGTGGCGAGACGATATTGTTGAGGCAGCGGGCAGTACCTGGGCAAGACAAGCACACGACCGAAAACACTGGCAGCGCATGGAGGAGGCCTATGCTCAAATTTGGGTGCCCAATAAAACATCAAGAGAAAGTGAAATTTAATATTAATTATAATACTTTACTAACCTAGAACCAATAACTCCTGAATGTTACTTAAGTTGGGAAATAAATGGCTTTATTTATTTATTTATTTATTTATAACCATTAGCAACAATTTGAAACAGTAACGCCCCATGTCACCAGTTATTTTCTAAAATTTTACATAAATAAAATAATATCAAAGGCACCTAATAAATATTTTGCATTAGTTTCTTATAACCTTGAACGGAGGTTTTATCTAGAACATAGTACTTCCACTTAGTCTAGGCACTAAAGTAAGTGTCGGAGGTTACTGGGATATCAGCATGACATTCGTAATCTTTGCAATGCTTTTACCAGCAGTAGGTAAAGTACTTAAACACATGAACATAATAGAAGCGCCCGTAGCTCAACTAGTTGAGGCAATCGCATGTGATTACCAATGTTAAGCAACTGATGACGCGTCAGTCTTTGGATGGGTGACGAAAAAAAGTTGCGTTTCTTTTAGACATTTCCGTGGTTTTTTGACGACTTAATCGTCATACATATGTAACAAAATACAATAAAAAATGGGTATTGATTTATCCGCAAGTAAATTCATCAGTAGTTGAGTTATGTCACAGACAACTGGGATAGTCTCAGCCGCAACTATTCTTATTTTAGCTAATTCAACTCCCCGTATAATATATATTTTTAACTAAATCATTGACTCGTACGTGACGTCACAGCCAGCCCCAACGGAAGACCAGCGCTGATTGCTTCCAATAATCAGCATTATGCTGAGTTGGGGCTGTGTTGGGGTATTTATTGTATATATATGTGTGTGTGTATATTTACTAAATGTCAGTAAGTCTGTCTCAATAAATGTTATTATATTCTAATTAAAAAATCATACCTACATGTACTCAGAGGAAAAAATTCTACATAAACACCTACTTCATTTCAAACTTGTAGTTTCAAAGTTGAAGAACAAGAGTAAAGAAGCCAACAAGTTAAAGAACCTGCCTAGAATATACACCTAGGAAGCTGAATGAATCTCGACACCTAACACTGGTCGAACTAACCAAGTAAGAACAAAACTAACCTAGTACAACATTAAAACTTGTACCATCACATAAAAGTGTAGTCTACAAGAGACTCTAAACCAACCGATTTATTTGTCTTTAACATCGGTAAGTGTAAAATTTAAGGTGCATTAGCCCGAGTGAATTTAAGCTTTTTTATTTAATCACGAAATAGGCTTACGTTTGACTACAGCTTGCCTAATGTTAAGCACCACTGTATTCTAAGATGTAGCACGCTTGCCTAGAAGAAATCTATTTACTCTAGATTTGAAGACCCCTGGGTTATAAGTTTCTGGATACAGGGCTTCAGATAGAGTTCCATAGTCTCTGTCCTTACTGTGTAACTTAATTAACTCTTGACTTTTTATTAAACTTATTTTTATGTAATTGTTCTTGTTCAGTAGAATATAATACAAATACAAATACAAAATACAAATACAAAATTCGTTGATTTGACGTAAATAATGTACAATAACATCTGAATCCTCTGACCTCGTGGTAGCCGTAAGACTGTGATCATGAGATAATGAATAATAACATATATGTACTCAAATATTTTTTAAATTTGATAGTATTTAAACAAACAGCCTAGGCCTTTAATACATATGTTTTGGTTTATCACATAAGGACTACACTTACATGGTTGGAATTTTTGAGTCGAGCTCTTTGTTTAAGTCCCTACGATTTAAGAACTAATTTATCAGTTAATATTTCTTATATTTTGTGACTATCGGTACTTAACATTTTGTAAGCAAACACGCTCGAGACTTGACGTTAACTTGCAAACTGTTAACTGCCCTATTGCGAATAGATAAAATAGTTTCGCAGGCAAATACACGTCGACCGAGCGCAGTGAGATTGCCACTTGGTAGCGAGCGGGGAAAGCATGCGACTCGACCTTTCATCATGAAAAAACTACTACGTGTACACTCCACCTGTATAGTGGAGCTGGTATTTACAGCTGCAGCTCCTAAAAGGAAGAAACAGAATCCTTTTTCCACCCGATAGTAAAACTCTAAACCGTGTCGTTTGTATAGCACACGCTTTTAATCAATTTGCTCGGCATGGTTTGACAGAAGCCTCGATTAAACCAGTTTTTGTCCAATCGCAAATCCATCCAGATTTCATTTCGGCGTGAAGTGTAAAAAAAACTTTGCGTCCATTTCCACCGATGCACAAATTCTATTTGTGCTACGCGACACTACGAAATGTGCAAACAGGCGCGTGCCGCTTTCCAGCGCTTTCGGCTTTTTAAATACAGCGCTTTATTGAATTTCGAAAACAATAGACAATCAAAAAGCACGAGTCGCACGTTCACAAAAAATCGCCTGCGAAATAAAAATCGGCGGGAAAATAAAATCCGCAGCAAAAAGTCAAAGCCCCGAGTAGGCCCGCGGCAGTGCCTTTATGGAGGCGCTGTGATCGTGACAATAGGGACCTATGCAAGGCACAAATTAAAATAGAAATGTGTAGACAAGCCGACATTGCTTTAATAGAAAAGGTTCTGTATATAACCTTACTTTTGACGTCTAAAAGTAGGTTATATTTTCTGGAACAAATGTCACCGGTTTTATCGAAGGCCGTTAAAACAGACACAACCAAGACGTTACACTTTACGGTTTGATTTCTGTCCGAAGTAACCACTCCATTCAGTCACTTCACAAACGCGAACCGCTCATCGAACGACCGAAAAAGGGTTTCACTTTTACAGTACCCTAAAACCGGTCACATTACAGACGCCCCTTGGGCGCAAAATTACAAAGTGCGTTTTGTACGTAACGTTAAAGTCACATAAATTGGCACGACTATTAACTTTTTACGATTGTGAGTTATCTGTAACGGAATCACCCAATATCTGCTGCAATCATTTGACGCGCTATAGTGGGCCTCATAAAATGTTATTGCTATGGTTCTGCCAGCATTTAGTAACAGCGTAGTTAAGGCCTTATGGGCCGTGTTTTTGGGTTTTTGTCTTTTTCGATGAAGCCTACGTGTAGTTGTGTTTACTGTTACGCGAGTAGACAGTACGTTTGCGTTTAGTGCGCTTTGGTTCGTTGCGTTAGTAGGGATAGTTTGTTGTTGAGACTAGGGCAGCTTTTATGTGCTGGAATGAATAAAATTAGTTTAAGCCTACGGTTTCAAATATTATGTAGCACTTTTCGGTTTACTAAGTTGGTATATAATAAACGTATTGTTACGAAGGATTTTTCTTTTTCTCCTTTTTTGACTTGAAATTAGCAGATTAATTAATTCTTTGATTGCTAGTTGTTACGTTTTGTCATAACCATTCATGAAAAAAATATTAATATTCTCGTAAATTTACAGCAGATTTTGACATGCCATTTCACCAGATTCCATCAAGTCTAATCGGAATCCAAAGTTTCAAACCGTATTCTATTCATATAATTGCATCCAAACAAGGTTGGAGGCGCCCTCTAGCGGGCACAAACGACCTGGCCCGTGTCCAACGAGCAGTAATGACGTGTTACTCCGCTTATTAAACGGTTATAGCCGATACCGACTGTAACAGATAGCCGCACTTTATTGCCTACAATACTCTCTAATGGTAACGTATTTAAAAACCTATCAAGGACTGGAACCTCTTTTTTATTTATTAAACTACATGTAATATAGTTTAATAAATAAAAAACAAGCATCAGATATAATAAACGCTTAGAAAATTACAGTTTTGCAACCATCGTAATCTTCTTCTACAGCCCCTTTCGACCCACTGCCGTAACAATCATAATAATGAGTTTTTCAATACCGTATAGAAAGTTCTGTTCCGTAATATTGATAGCAGTTAACTTGATATTTACTTGCATTTAGAGTTGCAGGTAAGTCGGTTTGAGAATATGGCAGTTAGTAATAAATTGAAGTATTGATTTTTTACAATATTTTAACAATGATCAATAGAATTGTCTGACAAATAGCTAAATTACCAGCAGTTTACACAGAAAACACAACATTAGAGCAAATATTTACAAGATCAAAAATTTGTTTCTGTACCTCTGTTAACTTTGAGTATAAAATTACTTACTCATAAGGTATCTATAATGAAGCAAGCAATAAATTCCACCTCATAATACCGCTATCGCCGCTCAACTTGAAATCCACCCAAATGACTACGAAAAGTTTTCCAAAAAACTACACAGTAGGAAAACTACCAGTTTCCAAACTACTCAATAAAAAGCTGATAATAACGAGGGGAAAGCGGGAAACTTTCCCGTAGTTTTTCTAAAATGCTAAATAATTGGCTGTTTTGTTTATGAACATACAGATAAAATAGCTGTTATCCAAATAATTTATTTTTTATCGGAAAGTTAAAGGTGGATAAAAATATCAGGATGAGATAGTTCACTGTAGGCTGTATTTAAGACTACCTTACTATTTGGTCTTAATACTATGTTACTATTAAGTTTTCAGATAGAAAAAGGATGGTAAAAAACACTTTTCAATTAACTGTTCGGTTTATAAACCATTCGTTCCCCGGAACCAAGCCAAAGCTGCCTTAAATACCGTAACTTAAAATTAAAATGTAATAAACATAAAACAATGGCCTTATTTAAACAGTTTATGATGACAAGAAAGTAAAGCACAACTTCATGAAGGCAACCAAGACAAGGAATTTCCCAAGTTTTTCCGTCTAAATGCCACTTTGCGTGGTAACCACACATTAATCGGTTTGAACGCAGAGTGCGCATTTTGCACCAATTTATACAGGGTTGGTTAAGAAAGAAAGGTAGATAAATAAATCTTGTGTATGCTGGAAATAAGTTTTATTCCAAAAACAGCAAAAAATATTTATTATTATTTTTTGCTGGTTTTGGAATAAAACATGTTATATAAACCACCTAATTTACTTTTTCAAAAGGCAGCGTACCCAAAACGCTGGCTGTTTTGCCCCGCTGAATAGCTAGACTAATCTTTTGGGCAAAATACAAGTGTTGGAAATTAAATATTACATCGCAGGATGGTCATAGAAAGTAATATGAGGCTGAGTTATGATTGCAGGTTGTGTGACGTTGTGCAATCAGGGATTGGATATTGTCCACATTGTTATACGCTTAGGTAGTTTTTTTTTTTATTATTTATTCATATACACAGGGTTTTGATTAAATGTCACCCTTGTAACATTGAGGTAGAATAATTTAATCTAAAAATGATCTTTTTTAATTATCCTCTGCATAGAAAGGATTTAGCCGAGTAAATGTGTGACGATGTGATGTACAACAGGGAATTACAAACAAACAGGGACATACAATACCGAAATTTTTTCTACAAATTCCTTTTTGTATGACCCAGTATTCACCCCCACTTTTAAACTGCAATGCGGGGTGATAAATGTATCAGCGGTAAGTGGATTTTGGTTTGTGGTACTTGTGTAGCAACGGATGGTGCCGGGCCAGATTTAATGTATGGCTCTGAAGCATAGAGGTTTGAGATCTTTATGCATAGTAAATACATTTTAGTGATTCACAAAAAAAAAAACATTTCTTGTCTTTCATGGAAAAAAAACAACACAAAAAAACGAATTGATGAAAAAAATAAACAAAAACCCTAACCAATGTAGAACTTTCTCCTTTTAAACAAACGTGGGTGTGAAGGCAGAAGAATTATTTAATCATTATTAAATTTAATTAATTATGCCAGTCCTAATAATTCCTGAAACTTGTATCTTTAGAATCTATAGCCAGCGTTTCACAACACTCATACATACGCTCAGGAAAAAACCGTTTTACTATAATTTTATCATCACCTTTACTTATGTCCTTTATATAGTACCAACTCATCTAGTTGGCACAGATAACAAGTCTTGTACCTTTCTTATCCTTCTTTTATATTTTGGCAAAATATTGTAACTTCTCACAGCAATCTTCAAGCTATTACCACTCTCCACAATAGTCAAGCCGCTGCTTTAAAAATTCACATCACGCCACAAGCCGTGGTGACAAACCGCTCAACAAAACATTACGTTTTGATATGAATAAATAATTGACTTTCAGAATTTGGGCCAAATCTTCCTCGAAACGGGTTAAGGGAATAAATGAAGAGGTTTTGACAAACTTTGTTATTGGGGAGAAATATTTAAGTAAATATTATATAAATGTTTTTCCGATCGACTAACAAATAGATGTTTTTCGCAATAACATCATTGAGGATGCGATTCATTCCATATACTTCGGTGAGTCTGTAGATTCATGTCTGTTGTGGGAATTGACGGTTCCTTCCGAAACACCGATGTAGTAGTCTTACTGATAAATTATTAGAGTAATAAAAGAAATATTTAAATTTTATGTTAATAAAGGTGATTGTAAACCGAAACCATTTTGTATTTTATTTAATAAAAGGTTGCATCACCTTTAGCTACATTTAATTCTAATGCGGACAAACAGTAATCAAAATGTCTTATCTGTACCTCTAATGCCGGTACACACATACAGACAGGGGGACAGATAAAAC
Organism: Macaria liturata; assembly: GCA_964023185.1. NCBI lineage: Eukaryota > Metazoa > Arthropoda > Insecta > Lepidoptera > Geometridae > Macaria > Macaria liturata. Next base: position 8,495,136 of record OZ026810.1, read on the forward strand.
ATTAAGGAGGTGAATAAAGTTCGAACTGTCCCCTTATCGCTAACAGGGGGACAGCTCGAACTTTTTTGTTCGATCTGTCACCCTGGGGGGACAGAGCAGGGTGACAGATCGGAATATTTCACTACTAGATGGTAGATGTTATGAAAATAGCAATTTGAAATAAAAAACACTTTGCGGAAATCGAACCTGCAGCTAGTGAAACTAAAGCCACTCTCAACTCAGCTATCATACCAATCTCAACAATCAGGCTATTTATATGTATAATTAAAATAAACGCAGCAAACCAGTACAAAACCCTACTTAGTACGCACCTTTTATAAAATTTCCTTACAACTCTGTAGTCCTATATACCACATTCACCCTCTGTCGTCGACATTGTATTAAAACTTGTGCCCCGAAGGAGTTAGTCAAACCAACGGGTTATTTATGGTGCCGGCAGGCGGGTAACGTTATGAGATGGTAAGCAAATAATAAAATTGTGAGAAAGAAAAACGCTTAGTGATACTGAGTACATAATCTTACAAATATAGGAGCGAAAGTTTGTTACTGTGTGCGTGTGTGTGTTTATATTCATACTCAAACGGCTAAAGACCTAATTAGACCATGTATAACACATAGGCTACTTTTTCCCCCGGGTTAACGTGGGTATCACCGCGGGGCACTGCTAGTATACAATATACACAAAAGTCCTAATATGAGGTTTATCAATAAAATAGTGTAGTCGAGTTATAATTAGTGATATCAACAATGTAGACATTAGACAATCAAGTTGTTCATAAAATTGTTGTGTTTATTAATTTGTATTGTATAAATTCAAACGTATTTTTTCAGTGAAAACTTGTGCCTTCAACACTTAACTTTATAACATATAACGTAATCGGGTTGCGAGAGGCAAATAGATCCCATGAATGTATTGATTGCGTGTAAACTGAATTTATAAATATTAACTAAATTTATAAATTTAAAGCGATCGTTTACAAACGGTTCATATTAAGCCCAACTAATTAAAATCACTTTGAACTGTGGACATTCGAGGGTCTAAATTAATTTGTGCGTTATCAGTTAATGATTTTACAACGAGTTGTTCGTTTAAATTAATTATTTTGTAATAGAAAAAAGCAATCACATGCAAATATTCCAACGAGTGTTTGTTTATTTCTCACGTTCCAATGAAGCGAGGGATCATTATGATTTTTGGCATGGTGATAGTCTTTAAATTGCAATATTTCATAAAAACTTAAAATAGCCGGGAATTGAAGCACTATCAGGCGAATTGTGCAAGTGCTAATTACATTTGAATTTGCAAAATAAATAATTTGAATTTGACATTCAAAAATTAATATTGCAACAATTTTCTGTCCCTGACAGCGTCAATCAATTTTGCTCGCAATACAACATTTACGAGTAAATCGAGAGAAATAAATAAAAACCTTCCCCCCAAAAGCGACACGGTATCATCAGAGTTTTACGGAATTAATTGGGTTTTTGAATGATTTAATTCAGTTTACCCATCGAGGCTCGCAACGTAATCATTTGGCCAGAAAATCGATGTTTTGCACCGGCGTCATGCCGCGTTGTCAAAATATATATGCATATTATTTAATTTTAACACTTTTACTCGATTTTCAATAATCTTTTTATAGGAACCGAGCGTAAACACCTGCCTAATTAAAGCCTGTCTGAAGCTGGCTCAATCAAATGTAATTTTTTCACACGAAATAGGCTTTCGTTTGTCTACAGCCATAATTATGATAGGCATGAGTTACTTATGTGGTCAAAATGTTTTTATTGGGGCAGTATTAGACCTTAAAGCTGGGATACACTTTACCTGGATAAAAAAGCAAACAGAACTAGTAGTTTATATTTTTATCTCGCCAGTTTATGCAAAATAACTTACGAAAACCCTACGTTATGTAAACCCTACGCAAGACAGCAGACGCGGACAAACAAACAACTAAAAATTTCTAAGGAGATTCATTATCATATGAAAGTATATGCTCTTGAAGGTTAAATACGTTATGATACGTAGCAGAAGTGCTGCTACCGTTCTTATCCATATATACCTTGCTTTAACTCGACCTCGACAACACCTCTCATCAGCTAAAAGCCGCGCTAATTTTGCGGAAAATTGTGTTAATGAGAAATAATGAGATCTGAAACATTGTTACAGAGACGAGATATTTTTCCTGAAACTACTACTAAATGTGCCCTGCGGCTTCTGCCGTATAGAAAGTTCTTTGTTCTGCTGTAAGCATTTTTGGTTTTGTATCGTTTTTACATGTTTGAGGTACATAGGTAACGTATATTTATTTGTATTTTCTATGTAAACGTAATAACAGCACATAGTTAGGTTTAGCGATCATATTTTACGACTATATGTTTATCAATTCTTCATAATATTTTCTGTGATGATTTAATCTAAGTCTTTGTCAAATAAGATCAGAATCCGACAGAAACCACAGACCGAAGTTACAAACGTTTCATAAAATATTCATAAAAAAGAAACAGACTAAACGAAGCAGAAACAGTTTTCTAGACACCGTTTAAATAAAGCAATCACCGTTTCATTCCCTGATGCTGACTCTTTAGAACTAAAAAAAAGAAACAGTGTTCCGGACGCATTTCCATTCGAATTCTTTTCAAGCGATGAAATCGTGCAACCTTCCCGATACATGGATGAATGCATCAGACAGCACGGGCTGGGGCGATGGAAAAAAACAAAATTCAAAAATAGAAATAGGGCAGATGGCACATGCATGCTAGTTTCGCGACTATTTTTACTGATAAAGGTTTGCACTTGACCATAAATGAAATAAAATGGATCGAGCTTTCCCAATAAGAATCGAACCAAAATTTAAGTTAATTCGTTGACGTCGGGGTAATTTTAAAAATGTAATCTTTTTCGTTATTGTTAGCGTTTGTTGACTATGTACCTATATATTTTGGTACATTTTAGATTCGTTTTTGTCATTGGTCTAATGAAGAAATTCGCTGAAGCCATTTCTTTCTCACATAATTAAATTAGTACCATGAAAAGGTTCTTTATGAATACTGACTGAATAGTAAAATTTCATGGTTTCAAATTTAAGCTGTTTATGATTAAAGAGAGATGCTAAGCAAAGCAGAACGAACCTCCAAGTTTTTTCCAACAAAAGTTCCTAACAAACAACAACACAAACAACTTGCGGTCGGCGAGCACTATTTCCCGGGGAAAATAATAATTCGCAAAAGTGCAGATTCCATAAAAGTAGCGGTGCAAACAGTAGAGGTACTGTTTACTGTTTGCCAAGTTAACGGTCTTGAGTCTTGAGACTTCAAACTGCAGTCGCAGTTCTGCAAACAAGTCATAAGTTCCTAACTCGCTACTCGGGAGTTTTCTAAGCGTTTCTAACTCAAGCGTAAGTTTGTTAGTAGGGTTGCCATTTGCAAATGTTGAATTGGTTCTATCATAGCTGATCGTGAGAAAGATCTGCTTGTGGAACACGTGATTTTTAAGCTGTTTCACAGGCACAAATATTATCTTGCTTACTCTAGATGGCAATTACCTGGGTATTATCCTAAATAAATATCAAAAACCGATATTCTGCCAAATCAGGTACATCTGGAGCTGACCTCAAGAATGTAAAAACATTTAAAGCATTGGTGTGTGAGTGCTTGGCCCTGAAGACGGTATTCGGAACGTGCCGAAATGTGTGTCGGTTATGACGTTTTTTGCCAAGTAGCAGTCGGTAAGAGTGACCGTTTCTATGGCTAAGAGGAACAACATCGAAAGAAAGAAAGAAAATATATTTATTGAGACACACACAAAACTTTAACCTATTTACTTACTAAACTTACATGCTAAGAATGTGATGTCTCAATACAGCCGCAACTCAGCCTAATGCTGGCAGCACAGGGCCACCAGCGCTGATATTCTGTTGCGGCTGGCGGTGACGTCACACACACCAAGTGAACCTAAATACTATAACTAAACTAAGGCACAAGTACAGAAAGAAAAACAACTACAGCAACAACAAGAAGACACTAAAATAACCATAATAGTCTATATAAACAAACAAAAAGATAATAATAAATCATAAATAGATAATAATAACAATACATTTAAAACTATGAGGTATCAAATTACACTGGTCTCATGTACCAAAAGGGCTTCCTTGTTTTGATGGACAAACATATTTTTTTAAGACTTATTTTAAACATTTTCAAAGAACGCAGGTTCTTAATTGGCGGAGGAATATTATTCCAGCATTTAGTAGCTGCATAGCGGAAGCTTATATCATACATATTAGGTATATTTTGACCTGAAAATTCTAGTACATACCTTTCTCAGCATCTCCTCGAGCGAGTCCATGTCGGCCGGGGCCGGCTTGCCGCCCGCACTGCCGTTCATCCCGTTATTGTTGTTCGTCATAGGTGAGCCACAACATTAGCACGCGTAGCAAGCCCGCACACGTTACTGTCACTTACAACCACTTGTCACTGTCACGGTGGCGACACTACACTTTTTTGACGTGACGACATTTTTGTTGCTTATTTTTTGTTTATTGGTTAAATTGTTGAGACTAGTAGTAGCTTCAGTCTTTTGTTACACACAATTGTTTTTATGGTAACAGTTTAATTAATAAGACTTAATACGGACTGATTAATATGGCTAGATATTTTTCACTTATGGCTTAATTGACTAGATAAATAAATAAATAAATATTCCGGGACATAGCACACAGCGCCATCTAGCCCCAAACTAAGCAAACGCCTGTGTCGTGGGTACTAAATAACGGATATAATACTTATAAACTTTAAGATAAAGTAAGGAAGACTTTGACACTGTCAAAAATAAATAAATTATACTATTGATTCTGTATTATTCGAGTTTGTGAATCAGTATTGTAGTGCCTAGACAGAGTTAGTCAATACTTAGTCAAATACTAAGAAAGTGCGTCTTCTGTGTCCTTTACGATGCCAAAAGAAAACAATAAAGACATAAAAACTCCGCAGACGTCCTGAAGATACTTCGCAGATATATTTTATGAACTCTAGACTAAAATAAAGAGAAAGACAAACCATAACGACTAACATATCTTGAAAATGACACTATATATGAGTATAATGTTCCGGGAATTTATTTCTAGTATTTTTCGGACTATTTCGTTGGTTAAATTGAAATAAGGTATGTAAAAAAGTAGATACAAGAATTTATGTTTCGCTAAAATATTTATTTTTTGACACTCGTTGAATATAGTCGTATTTTGTCTTTTAGTTGATAGGTTATGTAGCTACCTAATTTTTTTTATATTTAAAGTTTTTATTTCAATTTTCCTCCGCGTGGCGGAGGCCTTTGGTTAGGTTTTTGGTTTTATATTGCAGAATGTGTTTTTTGTGACCTTAAGGGTCTTTAGTTCTTACTAGTGTTTAAGTAACTACTACTTAAACACAAATAGGTAGCTTACTACTAAGTAAGCTTCCTAATTTACACTAAGCTCCTATGAAACGCTCGGCGATAGCTCGTAGCGATTAAGCCAGAGCATTTGACACTAGAGTAAGTTTACTTTTTTTTATTTCAGCTAAATTATCAAGTGTTATAATAATAAGAAAAAAGAAAAGTAAGATCGTATAAGAGTGGTCCACCCTGGTTACAGAATTTTCATAACAACCTAGGAGCATTTGATATGGCATAACGTGTTACAATAAAGAATTGTCTATGTTTCCATCTATTGTCACTACTGTTCTTTAAAATCGCCCGAAAACTAAAGCTTGACAAAGAACGAAACATTTGTGTAATTGAAAGACACCGTTGGCTATTGACAAGGAGATCGTTTCGTAGCGATGGATGTCCATTCAATCAAATAAAGAGCTACTTCCATCGACTAGCCATCAATTTGCTTTTGGAACTACTTACCAGCAGTAACAGTACATTGAAAAAAGTAGGATACGTAAAATATAGTTCTCTGTGAGTATCCTTGCGTTATAGACTATTGCCGTCTTATTTATTAACACCAATTAACAAGAATCAATTAAAAAACAATATTGTTTCGCCTTTTACTCGCTATGAAAACTTCGTTTCGGTTTTACTCGCTATGAAAACGTTTAATAAGAGTTTAAAACTATAACGATCAAATAGAATAAATTAAACTAGATAATAACTTAATTTTTTTTATGTTATACCAGTGTGGTTAGCTGATTGGGTACATTTAGGCTATTTATTTACATAAAATCATAAGATATTTTTCTGAATTAAATAAAATAAAAATAAATAAATATTTCAGGACATATCACACAGCGCCATCTAGCCCCATACTAAGCTTACGCTTGTATCATGGGTACTAGATAACGGATATAATAAATATATACTTTTTCTTTTGTAAATACATACTTATTATACATAGAAACGACCAGACTTAACACAAGTAATTACAAATTTTAATATTTATAATTACTTGTGCCATGCGGGAATCGAACCCGCACCCCTAGATTAGAAGTCAGAGCCACTACCAACTAAGCTAACGGAGCAGTCAACTAATTAAATAATAAAAGTAGCTTATATTTTTTAGAACACCTCAGTCTCACCTTACTACATTTTGTCAGAACAACACTAGTGACTTGTATAAAAGACTAGGCTGTGTCAACACAGATAGCAGCGGGGAGGATGTGTGACTGTGCATAACTTAACAAAGCGCCCTCTAGTACCATATCGGAGCCATTTATCTTATAGAGGAGAAAAGGGTAAAAAGCTAGTAAAAAAATTAATATTTTGTTCTGTAATTTGAATTATTTGTAATATCGATTTATCTATACTTGGTGAAAATAGTAAACAAACCGCCGGCTCTCACAAAATCACTAAACTTTCGATGAAATCACTCCACTTCGGTATTTTAATAGTTCTTGGATACAAACGGTACATGTATGCTACTATTTACACACGTAGAACACTTTGATTCAACATAATTACGCTGTATTTCAATAAATTACGAAGACATGATCAAATCAGCGAAAAATCTTTTGACAGCTTTGACAAACACTCTATGATAGACTTTTAACGTTGTCTATGTTTTAGTGATGGGAATGGTATTCAAAGAATGAACGTAAAATAAGACTAGGAGAATGAATGCTTTCATTTGCAACATATTATCTATCAAAATACTTTTATACAATATAAATGAAAATATATAATAATAATATGTATAATATAATTACCGGGTAATTCGTGGCTATTGAGATTATTAAAATTTATAATTAAATTAACTATTAAAATTTATAATTTGATTTATAATTTTTAAATTTGGTATGGCTATACGTCAAAAATATGTCATTGCACGAGTGAGAGATACGACTTGGATATCGTGCCTCTCGCTCGCATAAGTCTGAACGAGCTAGTAACTAACCGATAGCAGCATTCGTCTCGTAACTTCCATCGATGTCTTACGTTTCGGGCGCTCTTACATTATTGATTTTCGACGACACGGACTTGTGAGTGCTTTCTGGATTGGATTTATTGTGATATTCTTGGACTGACGACTTATTGCTACGCTATACGGACTTGGTCTTATTTTGTGGTTGCGGTTTGGCTGATAATTTGCCCACCTTTACAAGAACAACAATGTATAAAATTAAAAAAAATGAAATTTAAATTTTGCAAGCGCTCTAGAAAAAGCATTGTTTTGGATCGACCGGATTTGGTGGCGTGGAGGCAACTGTATCTTTGTAAAATAAAAGATTATAGAAAAGAGAATAAAATAATTTACTATATGGACGAGACCTGGGTTAATGAAGGTAAAAATAAATCTAAAAATGTGAATAAAATAACAAGTATTACTTTAAGTAAGATCACATAAACAAGATTTCACCCACCTAGCACAACCTGTATCTGAGCAGGTGCTGTTTAATCTAGGATTTTCTGGTAATTTGTAGCTTCTAGGGAAAACAAACATGATTAAGTATAGGTTTTAATACATTTTAGGTTTAAATATTAAAAGCAAAATTTTTATTAAAAGTTTGTTCAAACTTGTAAATAAAATAAATATATAAAAGATTAGATTCATATGTTCATTCACTTAAATTTAAATTGTCGTTCATTCGACCTAACCACATCACTATTTGTTCACTCTTTGTCTATAGTTTTGGTTTGTTTACTATTTTCCCCAAGTATAGATGAATCGACCGTACGTGCACAGAATCGTTCAAAATATCACATAATATTTAATTAATCTGAAGACATGTGTCACCCGCGGAAAGACCACGGCGTTCGTCACGATATATTTATCGTCATCATCGGATGTCCTCTTTATATATAAGTTTGGAGATCAATTGGCAAAATTGAAAGAATGAAGTGAAGAGAAAACTGAGCTATCCGCATCTAAAAGAAGCAGCAAATTTTGCTAATTGACTTCCAAACTTCTATGATAAATATGTATAATTATCCAATAATGCTGGTGCTATAATGCTAGCTTATTCTTCTTGAGTCATATTTCTCATTAAAAGTGGATCATAATTAATTCCTGTTGTTTTCATTGAGGTAAAATAATTTCAGTTTAATGTTTAATAATGGAGTTTGGGTAATTTTATAGGGGTTTATTAAATTCAGGTGAAGCCGACCAAAGCCGCTGGCATCTACTAGTAAAGCAATAATCGTGTAAACCTTGTGAAGTGCCTCCACGTAATTAAAGTAGGAAGTGTTTAGTTCCGGCGCTCATTTCGATTCCCCGCTGTTTGACTTGCGACAATTTTGACGTGTGCTTATTTATTTTTGATAGAATTAATTAGGGAGAAATGTTTACTTAACGCACGTAATTAAAGTTACGAGAATTATAATTGTTTTATCTATACTAGGTATGTCTATACTAATATTATAAAGCTGAAGAGTTTGTTTGTTTGTTTGAACGCGCTAATCTCAGGAACGCCTGGTGCGAATTGAAAAAATCTTTTTGTGTTGGATAGACCATTTATCGAGAAAGGCTTTAGGCTATATAACATCACGCTGCAACTAATACGAGCGAACAAAATAATGGAAAATATAAAAAAAAAAACGGGGAAAATAATTCATCTTTGAGGGCTTCCGTTGCGTGTTCTGCGAAAACGGTTCAAGATATCAAAAAAATGTGTATAAAAGAATTATTCCTCTTAAAATGATCTAACAAGATATCTGCAACAGTATATGTCTATCTTTTAAGATTAACTCACTAGAACCGTTTTTATGGTAATAACTATTCCATGCGGACGAAGTCGCTGGCACAGCTAGTTAGATACATAAAATATTTTGAAGCCACTATGCGACCTACGATTTAGGCACTTGCCCGTGAGAAACAATTATATTTTTTTCTTTGATACCTGTCAATTTTTCAATCAATCGCTAACAAAAATTAATGGCAGCCAATTCACTCAAAACTCTCTCTACGACTCAAAAACTCCTCCATTACCAACTACGTATCTTTACCAAACATATCAATATATGACGAATTAGACCATTCTGGCAAAATATTGCCATATTTTGTTACCAGCTTAGATTGTCCTTAGACAAAAGGTCAAAGTCTAGCTATGTCTGAAACTCAGCAAATACTAAGGCCAAGCACACATTCTTGTCAACATCTCGTGAGTTCCACGTGAGTGTTAGCCCTAAAATATTAGCAAACACATTTTTGCCGCCGCCAGAGGGCGTACATCAGAATCTCAGTTGTGTACATAGGATAATTGTGTTTGCGGTAACAGAGGGCCTACGGTAGTATATAACCATGATGGAATAGGTAATACGGATCAATAATTGGCAAACAATACAGCTAAAATACAATCCCATCTTATTCGGTTATATCGCTATAACAACAAAATTAAGCAACAGTCGACTCGGTCAGTACTAGGATGGGTGAACAAAAGAGGCGTTCAATTCGGACGCTTCCGTGCATCAAATAAAACGTGGGTATGTCCATTCGTCATAAAACCGCAATGGTAAAGCCAAATCAGGGACTCTTATACAATTAGAAAACAAAAAGATTATTTATTAGCCAATTTCCCTTTTACATCAAAACGAGAATAACATTGATTCCATAATGTTGTAAGATTATAGTAGACCAATAGACCAAGCACCTATGTTGTAACAAAGAGAAGCGAAGCTAAAGGTGTTTTCTTGGTAAAGAAATGTTTTTCTGGAGGGAGGTCGTTACTTGCGTACGGAATTGTTCTATTTCTGATAATAAGTTATAAATAATTGGATAAATACTTCGTGGAACGTTATTTTTGTCATTAGCTATCATCATCATCAGCCCGTTATCACCCACTGCTGAGCATAGACCTCCCTTCTTGTACGCCACTCATCCCGGTCGTGAACAGCAATGCGTATGAGAATTTTATTGAAACTGTTACTGCCATTTGAGCTTGAAGAAAGAACAAAGACACACTCACAAACTATCGGTGAGATTAATTAACCCTTCTCCATGTAGTATGTATACATATCTATGTATGTATCTATACCTTCTCTCTGTCTAGCCTTGGATGGTTTCCACATTGTCATCTTGGTGCCAAGTGTCAATGACCTTTAGTTACATACATGGTATATTTACTATGATGTAAGTGCTATAGCAACTTTTCATTGTAACTTATACAAGATGATGTTGTTTCTTAATTTCTCCAGTAATACAAGGCAAGCATTAGTTTACCGACTGGTTTGTGTGGCTGTAAGTTACTTTACGAATTTATCGAGAACTAAAACTTATACATACTTATATATATATATATATATAGTTAGTGCATTTTTTGTACTAAACAGTAACTTAGTATGCTTAAAAACATTTTCTATAATTGTTATGTCCACAGTGTCACGGTATATGGTATAGTGTCACAACGGCAATGAACTTGCTCTTGTCCCAACAATAGCTTCTCACAAAGCATGGAAATGACCCTTTTATGTTCCAAACTCTTTGTTTAACTGTAAGGTCCTTTTAAGGTTGGATTTCAATGAATAGTTTTTTTACGGTATATAGGTACATACGTGCTAGACTATAGCCCTCTTGATATTAAGCAATGCCAAGGTACATGCCTTTTTTTTCGTGGATGAAATGCATTTACGCATACCCGCACTCTCCCCGAGGGAAGGGCAGCGGGGTATGTCGGGCTCGGAGCTAATGGGACTCCACTACCGACTAAAACCTACCACGATATCCCTTCACCTCGGCAAGGACGGGTTTCGCGTTACTTACTACACTACTACTTACTTTAGGTACATGCCTACCTAAAGTAACTATTTAATGTAGATTTTAGATCTCGGAATTATGGTTCTCTATGAGAAATTTCCAGAAAAAATGCTAGCTCCCAGTTTCCAGATTCTCTCATTAAATCAAACTGTGATTAGTTTTCACTGTTAAAATTTACAGCGAATTACAGCATGTGTTTGTTTGTTTGTGTGTATTTTAATGTGATAATTAGGCTAATAGCCAAGTCTCATTCTTTATTTATATACAATGTTTAGAATTTCTATATTTCTTCTTATATTAATTGGAAGTTATTCTTAATTCTCACAGTAAACACTCCCATGCAGGTACTGCAGGTGTATAGTTTGAACCCGGCATGGTAGGTCACTTGGCTTCTCCGTCACGTTTCCTCGTTAACTGTTTGACATTCCCCGGAATTTGGACAGGAATGCGAGCTGTAAAGAACAGGCTAGATAGAAGGTTCTGGTACGCTGTGTAGCTAATTATGTATATTTTTATCTGAATAAAATCTTTATTTACAAACAATAAAAACTAAGAAAAACAAAGAAGATACTAAACATACTTCTTCCAAGTACTACAAAAAACACAAAGATGATCTTAATTAATATACCTGGGCTTAGATTTAACCACAGTTCGCCTGATGGTAAGTAATAACTGTAGTCCAAGATGGAGTTTACTTATTGCTTACTGAACAAAAACCGGTTCAGTCTCGGTTTGAAGATCGCTAAAAATAAATATTTCTGTAGGCAGTACTAAAAATAATTAATTCAAATTAGCTACAACTTGAATTTAAAATAAATTTAAAATATTTTTGTATGTGAACAGGCCTTTATTGTGAACGTGGAATGGCGTAAGAATTGCAGAAAGGTGAAATTACGTAAAAAATTTGGTTTCTTTACGTAAAATGAGAAAAATGTAAATAGGAAAATGTTGTGCTCTTTTCAGGCGCTTGGTAATTTTGGATATAAATTACTTTTGAAAATAATTGTAAATTGAACTGATTATTATTACGCTAATATTAGCATGGCTAAAGTTTGTCTCTGTTTGTGACGTCTTTACGTCAAACGGCTTTAATAAAATTTGGTATTAAATTTGATGAGACCCAGGGATATATTTATTATAGGTTCACATTTCAGCACCTTTCCATCTCGCTGCTTCCAACTGCTGACAAGTGATAGTCGAAGGATTATTTATCAGGTGAATCAGGAGCCGATGCCACAAATAGGGAACATGGTTAATAGAAACAACAACACTTGAAGTAAGTTATAAAACTTCGTACAATAATTACATATCACCTATTTATAGTCAACCGAAACCAGTTTCGATCTAGGCCAAGGCGTTCACCACGCGTCATGCAAATTCATTCAACATCATGCTAATCCATTGAATTCGTCTCGGAGGCGTCTCATTGATAGTGACATTCGTCTACGCCTACTCGTGTCGTGCGGGTGATGATAGAAGTTATTATGAAATTGACTGAACTTTGATTATTGATATAGCATGAATAGCATTTTTTACATTCATCAACCACGTGTGATATTCCGTGAAAAATGTCGCATAGAAAGAGTACATGGCGCAGAAAACATCGTTTAATTGATAGTTATATACTTGCAGAAAGGGCTTTAAAACTAATTAACTTAAGTAAGACGGTTTAATACCACATTACTTAAAATTATTTACCCATACAATATGATAAAGTTATTTATTACAAAACCTCCAGGCAACATATACATATAAAGTTGTGTAAATATATATTTCACTTCCTTTTTATTTTAAGGATATGTAATTAAATTCATTTTTTTGATCTAGGAAAAAACCAAAGACCTAGTACATAAATATACTAATATCCATCCAACTAAAGCACACTTCTCATTGAAACTCAAACTTCAGTTATTTCAGACTCTAAACAAAACAATATTGCTTGTTTAATGCATTTTAACACAAATACTAAAACTTATCTGGTAATGCAGCACAAGTTTTTAAGTACAAGCTACTACTTTCATTAGCCAAATAAGAATAAACAAGTTTTCACAATCGTAAATCTTACTCTATGAAAGTAAGCTAACGGAAGTTCTTGAAAGTTCCGCCAATTAATGAAAGCAAAGAACTTTTCTGCATTCGCAGGTTCTCTTTAAAGTTCCCAACAGAACTAAGCATGTACAATTGTACATATGTACTGGTTTTGTGTTGCTTATAGCGTATACCTATATTGTGCCTAACCTGGAGTACCCCAATTAAAATGTATTTTTTTGTAATTTAAATAGTAGGTTAATGACTTTTTTTTATTTAATAGATTTAGACTCCTTAAGTAAGTAAGACCTCCTTGTAACGTCTTAAAATGATGATTAAGCATGATTACTTCTTTTAAACGTTTAATACAAACTGTGTGTTACTAATTTGTTCGTAGTATGAGGCTAGATGGCGCTGTGTGATATGTGCCGGAGAAGTTATTTACTTAATTTATGCCAGCCAATAAAGCTTCAACTCAGAGATTCAATTTCCAGCGCAAGTAAATAGATTTATTATTATTCATCGAGACTTATTTCTCGACGAGTCTTGGCCAAAGTTCGAATGATATTTTTTGCATATTACTCTCAGTCTGGCAAGTTTGTTATTGAAATTACCCAGACGATAATTAATTTGATTGTTTTTTTACTTATTTTTAGTGTTGTTAAGAAAGTTTTCGAACAGTAATTCTTTAAAAACCTTATTGCGATATCAGTTATAATAATATATATATTTATATGTCCTGAAATATTTATTTTATTTATTTAGTTATCTTTAGATATATGTGGTTTTAGTAAAACAATCGTAAATCTCTATGAAAGGCTTTAAGGTGGCTTGTTCACGCTTTTACAGTTTAACAGTCAACAAATAAATTTATGATTTGTCTATTTGCAGTTAAAATATCTAATCAGGTTTTCAACCCTAAAAGTAATAAACGTTGCCATTTAAGAAATTTTAAGGAAATGAATCCGGAAAAGCTACATAATTCTACTGTTTATATTAAACAAAAGTACCCCCCATTGTTTAAACTTTGCGAACATTGCGGTTACAAAATGAGACAAAACGCAAGTGAACAATAGCTCGCAATTTCCATCTTTCGTCAAACGGACATAGAAGTGCAAGGAAAATGTCACAAAGGGATAGCCAAAGGGCTACTTATAAAGGTTTTACGAATATAGCGGCACCATAATGGTTTTAATATTACTTTGTCATCGCATTGTTGTGTTGTGTTTAACAAATATAAGCAAATGCCATCATGTGGTCAGTCCTTGGATGGGTGACCAGGGTGTACAATCAATAGTGTTTATACACGGGTAACCTCACATGGGTTATTATTATAATCCTACTAGTCAAGTCAAGGCTAGTAGCATAAAAGGTCATTCTTTGTAGTTTTCTCGAATAATATGAGTTCGAACCTTTTACTCAGCATGTTACAACACACCTTTTACGCTAAGGACCCACGGAGCGGTTTTTTCCCGCGCCCGCCGCGGTGGCGGCACCGCAGCCTTTGTAGAATACACATATGTATGTGAAAAACTCAAGCACATTTCACGACGCGATTTACTCCCGTGGCGGCGGTAGCGATTGTTCGCGGCACCCGCGGGCGGGCGCCGCTCGCGGCACCGCTGCTGCGGTGGTTTCCACCCGCGCGCTCTGCGATCAAAGTCCGGTGAAGGTCCTTCTTGCGATAATCAACCGCCAGGTTTGCGGGCGATATTCGCTGCCGCAGCGGTAGCGTCGCCGCACAAAACTCCGGCTACGTGAGTTTTAAAAATTAAACGCGGTGACGCCGCCGCGGCGGGCGCGGGAAAAAACCGCTCCGTGAGTTCTTAGCGTTACTCAGAATGTTAGAACGGTATTATAAATAGCTATCTACTTCTCTTACGGATCCTCCTTTCGCGATTCATATTCCTCATTATTGAGGGTCGAGGCTACCCCCTTGAATCTATTAATTAGGGATTTTCTCTTGGGCCAACTACATCGTGGATGTTAGTGCCTAGGTCCTTATTTTTACGGATATACTGTTGTTTGATTACTTAGGCAGATTATTTATTATTCGTAGATTATAACGTTGCTTACCATCAGGCAAGTTGTAGTCAAGCGTGAGCCTATGTCATGTAAAAAAAAATAGGCGCCAGAAGCGACACCCGCACAAAAAACGGTGTGGTTGATAGTGAAATGAGCCCGGAGGGTGGTAGCATCTCTATACTCTAAGTTATTCACTTACTATTTGTAGTCATTATTTAGCAGTCGCTATAAAAAAGTTATGCAAAAATGGCAAAAACATTGCAAAATAATTGAAGCTAGTTCCGAAGCACGGGAAAATTGCAAATGAAACGTTTTGTTTTGTTATTTTTCATTATGAAACAGTCAACAAGTCAAGAATGTGTACAAAAGGAAGGGAAAATGGAAAGTCAGCAGACGACAAAATATCTAGAGAAATGAGAGGGATGGAAATTTATAGCCGACAGTAAGGGTATAATTTAAACTCACTACTTTCATAACAGAGATAAATAAAATAATATTTTTATCTATACTAATATTATAAAGCTGAAGAGTTTGTTTGTTTGAACGCGCTAATCTCAGAAACTACTGGTGCGAATTGAAAAATTCTTTTTAATTAATTTATCGAAGATGGCTTTAGGCTATATAACATCACGCTGCAACTAATAGGAGCAAAGAAACAATGAAAAATGTGGAAAAAACGGGGAAAATTATTCATCTTTGGCTTCTTGAAAACGGTTCAAGATATCAAAAAAATATGTATGAAAGAATTATTCCTCTTGAAATGATCTAACAAAATGTCCTCAACAGTATATATGTAAGGTTAACTCACTAGAACCGTTTTTATGGTAATAACTATTCCACGCGAACGAAGTCGCGGGCACCAGCTAGTGTATAACAAGTATGTATTTACAAAAGAAAAGTATATACCTATGTATTACATCCGTTATCTAGTATTACATAATATGAGCAAGTAATCATCTTATGACTTCCATAAACACATTATTAAAATTTTAAATAAAGCGATCAACACACAAACTTTTTCTTTTAGATGATTTGATGAATGGTATGATTTATTTTCACGCTGAAAAGCATCACGTATTCACATATTTTACATTTCTGGTCTCACCTGTAGTTATGCCTGTAAGCTATTTTGGTAAAACATCTATGACAAATATGACTTACTTGTACACCTCTGCAAATTAGTGCTATAAACACAGGTTTTCAAAAGCATGGTCAATTTTTTAGATGTTGATCCATACTGTCTTTACATTCTTTCTACTTTCACTCAACAAAGATGAATGCTTGCCCAGTAGAGACCGAACAATAATTAAATCGAGTGCCATTGTTATCGTCCCTTTAAATCGACAGAGATATTGTAAAAATAGACATTTCATAAAAAACTGGAATGGATCAAAGCTGCCGAAAATTTAATTGAAAAATTTAACAAAAGAGTTGCTACATAAATAAAAACAAAATACGTTGGATTGTAAATGAATGGTAGCAAACTGTTTCAATATCGTTTTAAAAAATCAAATCAAATCAAAATTCATTTATTTGCGCGGATATTGCCATACATAGTAGGTATTACATAATTTTTTTGAATCAAATATTCAAGGAAATAGTGTTACTGGTAATTTACACATACTACACTTTTCTAAAACAACAATCAATTAATTTACTTTTCTAAAAAATATGCGCTGTTTCTAGCTATGGGCAGAAAATTAAAAAAAAAAACAATTTAAACAGGCCAATTTTAATTCTAAAATGAAGAGTTGGTTAAAAATGCTAGAAAAATATTTTTATATTAATCATTACGACTACTACATAGTTATTTAAAGAAATCAATTACAGTACTAATTAATTATTAATTTTAATTTTAAGTAGTTTGTTTAGTTTTTCTTGCCTTGTTTTTATATTTTATTATTGTAAATAAAATATTACAGTACTATGTTACACTAATGGATGGTACTGATAATTAAAACAAGTAAACTAATAAGATTAGAGGATTCAAACAATTAGCAAAATGACTTGCAAATTTTATTATGGTGGTTAGCGTATCGATATACAATTGGTATAAATGGACTGAAAAACCAACTTAAACATCAGACAAAAAAGGAATGTCATAAGTTTGACGCGTCTTTGTATCTGTATTTCTGTCTGTGACATTCTATCTTTCGAGAATATTTAACGATTTTGATATTATTCCTTTATTTTATAGTTAGACGAGTAATTGATATTTTCATTTAGTTGTAATAAATATTATACATGTTTTCGGTTATTTTTGCATGTAAACAAGAAAACGATTCACATCATATTTCAACTGTTATTTTAAAATGTTTCATCACAAAAAAGTAAGTGCTTATCACTCACAGAATAACTTTATCTGACACTATTCCTTCCTAAAACTGTGAATACAGCGTATAATATATATCTCGTATAATATATGGCTTTATCTCGTCGGTCGGAAGCTTTTGTGTTCGTGACATGATTCAAGCAAGTCTATGCCTAGGTCCTACCTAGGTCTATTGTGCGTGTACCTACGGAGCGAGTTGAATACTAGTAGAGCCTAGGTAACTGTGTTATAAGCCTAGGAACTGAGTATAACGGTGTTTTCCTTCTTTACATATAGCGAGACACACAGTTAGGTAGTTAGCGTTTGATGTAGATATTTATTTTTATTGTAATGGAGACTTCATGAATTATTTTTTATCACTTTAAATTTAAACATTTACTTCGTACAAAAATTAATTAAGTTTTTTCTTGTTTTGATGGAACCATCAGTATTTTGTAAGTATACGTATTGAACATACATACCCTTGAAGCGATATTATCCCTGAATACAACTATCACTAAAGGGTTCACCAAGTGATGTAATATATTTAGCGATTCTCAAATTATTTTCATAAAGTTAATACGAAGTATCTCAGCGTATGTAAGTAAAATATCTTTATCTTTAACAAATTACATAACACACAGCTCGTAAGGCAATAACCAAATGTCCAAAACAGACGAAGATCTTTAACTAAAAATAGTAAATCGCAATGTAAATGGAGGCCTTCAGACGACCGAATCGAAGGAAAGGAACCGACAAAATCAGCTGACCTATATTATCTGCACGAAAACATTCGAGAAAACGGGAAGAAAAACAGGTGAGTGGCAAATGCTAACGGAACTATTGCAATTTTCAGTAAAATTACTCGTACGTACGTAACATCATGTTATCCCTATATACGTTATAGGAAATTGTAGTCTGGCACTGAAGGAGCCTAGGCACCATATACTGATTCACAACACCAAAACATTAACAGAAATATCAAGTCGAAATTTTAAAAAAACCTCTTTGCAATCTTCACATCACTACGTCCGCACTCACAAAAACACGACACCATTAATTAAACGGGAATTTTTGAAAAGGGAATACGCGAAAAACGGGGTATATTCGAGGGTGTACTATGGAGGTTGTATGTACGTAGCACAGAGGTCGCGTCTACGCGGAGCGAGGCCTCGGCCGTGACTGAGGTTGGTTACTATAGCAGCCGCCTGCTACGGGCTACGTCTGTAGCAGGGCTACGAACCTGCGTAGTAGCTGCTACGTAATCTGTGGTGGAGCTGGCACATTACTGTTTACTTTACATGAAGAAAGGATGTGCAAGGATTTTAATTTTATTCCGTCAGTTACAACATCAAGTTCAAAGATGTTCTGTATTAGCTTAGTGAACGTATGTATATAGGTATAAAGTGCAATCTTTTGATATGTGTGAGTGGGAATTTAAACAGTTAGTCTGTACTTTTACACAACTCATATTATGCAGTATTGCAGCTTTTTTTTAAATTATAGCAAAACGATTGTTAAAACGGATTAAATGTTGAGATTGTTCAACTTTGATTGCAGGTTATTAAAAATTAACGGAACGTAGCGTTTCATTGTAGATTGTCGTATAAAACACACCACATAAAATATATTGAACAATACATTCTTGCTTGGTTATTATTTGCTAAAATTTCATTCAAAAACTGTGGAATAGATTTCCGTGATTAATTATTATGAATTCCTGTAAACTGAAGTCGTTCGTATTACTTACATCCATCATTATAGGCAAAAAATTACACTCAATAAAAAATAGCCACCATAAAGAATGGTTGAAACTCACAGAGCCGCATTTTTTATGGGGCAAAGTTGACCCATTTTTCAAAGCGACATGCATTAAGGTTTCCGCAACCCTGCTTTAATAGACTGGTGTTTTTCAACAACACTTTTTATAACAGCTTGGGAAAAGATCTATGGGGTTGCGTACATTCTATGGGACTTGACTGAAATGTCTAGTAAAATGTGTTATTACTTACTGGAAACTACAAACAAACAGCTTCTTTTTGTAGATAGGCTCACGCTTGGCTGCAATTTATCTGATTTTTAACTTTTGTTGTAATCTACTCAGTAACGCCCTTTCTAAGCTGTTCATTCTTTTTTTCCTTTAGCAGGTCCATAGAACATAAAAATGCAACGAAACCACTGAAGACTGATTACTGTTTTCTAAGGTAAAAAAAGTATCTAAAGTTTGTTGGTAGGTATATGATATAGGTATAAGTACTATCATCATGCTTATTTTATTTAAAAGTACAAAAAATAAAATTCCTAATGAAAATAAAAAAAATGTTTAAATATATTAATTATAAAATTTAATATTACACTCCTACCTTTATCTAACGATAAATTGTATGACATTAATCATGTTATCATCAATATGTACAAAAATAAGAAGTAAACTTATTTTTGAGGCACAGATTCTATCTAGTTCAAAGTCTCAACAAAAACTTGTACCGTGATGTCAATAAAGCAAATTTAGTAAATAAATGAATGCTAAATTGTTCAACAAAAGCAAAGGCCACTAACTGCAAATGAACTGGGGCAGCCACTATCTCACTACAATGTTAACGACCAAAACAATCTAATGCAGTCAACTAAACCCACATCAATGTCATTAAATTTTGCCACAAAACGACTTAGTATTTAGATTACGCAACAGCATATTATTACATAATTTCTTGTGACTCACTCGGTGCAAGTGTCTACCGCCTACTAACATTATCCAATGGCGCCAATGCGAACGTACCTGAAACAATACACATGCCATATTAGTCTTTAAAAACACGCTACAAAAGATATACATTTCCTCGGCACAGAATCAGATTAGAAGGCTCTATGAGCTATAGCATTTTGAACTGTAGTTACAAATTAATAAGATGTAAAATCGCTTGATGGTAATACGTAGAAAGATTGTGAATGAAGTTACAATGCGCCTACGCATTCCGGTTTCTAAGGCCTTGAGTAAATCGTGTGTTAGTCCATACGCTTTTGTTAAAGTGCTTTTACTAATTAGTCTTCTCAATTCATCGAAAGCTTACAATATTGTCTTACAAATAGTTTTTACTAGATTCATTATATATACATATATATGTAGAATTGGCTTATCGAGCAAACTTTTTATTGTTTCGAGGCTTTTCTTGATGTCGATAACCGCATACGAATAAAATAATTCGCTGTTAAGAATATTAATTCAAATTTATTAAATGTATATGTTACGGCTAATACCCGAAGTGCGGCTACACCTATTTTTAGCCGGTTAGAACTAGGTGTAGCCACTTAGTCTTGGTTAAACCCCGAATCGAGACATGTTTTGAAAGAAGTTGGCTCCTCCTCGCTTCGCTCGTCGTCGCATGTGCGTGGTAGAAAGCAACCTAACGAACCTAATCTACCTTCTGTCACAGACAAGTGACTTCGAGTCCAACACTTGCACTACAACATGACTTGAGACCTAGTTTTACCCGAAAACAATCGGCTCGTACTAGGTTTAACCAAGACTAAGTGGCTACACCTAGTTCTAACCGGCTAAAACTAGGTGTAGCCGCACTTCGGGTATTAGCCGTAACATATATACTTATGCAACAATCAGATATATTATATAAATTAGAATAAATTTATAATGGTACTTGTGTACAAGTTTGTTCATGTATCGTAATAAACTTGTAATAAATTTACAACATATTCTGACTTGTAAGACATTTCTTATGAATAAATAAATGACTATGTAGGTATAAGGAAAGACATAGGCTACTTTTTATTCCCAAACACTGCAGTACAGCTTGGGACAGCTATCATTAGATCACTTCACTATCAGCCTCCTCCGATTTCTTCGATCGGTCGATTTTGGAACTAAAATGTTATAACAGGGCTATAAAAAGTGATGACATGAGTCCTACGCATTATCTTGTACGTTTGGGTAATTAGTGTTACGTGTATATTCTATATGCCTATTTATTATTGAAATGATGATGTAATACTAACATGTTTGACGTCATACTGGCGGTACTGAAAATAGATCACAAATAGATGAGAAAATTTCAGGCTCGTGCTAAAAGCAGAGTGGCGCAGTGGAAGCGTGCTGGGCCCATAACCCAGAGGTCCGTGGATCGAAACCACGCTCTGCTAGCATCATTTTGCGTTTTTAATATTTTTATTAATGAAAAATTATGTGTACCTAACTGGCTTTTATCTAGTGGTTACCCTTATACTTTAATTACTCTACTATTTTTACCAACAGGACTTCGAAACGAAAATGTTATGTAGAATTCTGGAGAGTTACTCGCATATAGAGAATTTTAATTGATTTAATTCGTGAAAAAAATTGTGTAATGTTCAATGTTCTATGTTAATTTATTCATAAAAATTATTTATACGTCAAATCACCATTACAGTATTCATAAGGTGAAGAATGAATATGTATCCTGCAGAAAATGCATAATAACGAAAATACCATTACAGTATTATGATTGTTGTTTGTTGGTTAGTGTGGCATTTTCAAGTCGTAGTTAAGCTTAGTATGGGGCTAGTTGGCGCTGTGTGATAAGTCCTGAAATATTTATTTATTTTTATTTATTTTTTATTTAAGTGTTGTACTCTGTATTCTGTATTAGGTATCGGTCTTTCATCAAGCTTAAACGAATGGCTGATTTGAAATGCAACTAATTTATAGACAGCTCAACAAAAATTCGTCAAATTTTCTTTATTTTCTAAACAAGAATGCCGCATTACCTTTGATCCGGTTGCTAGGCGACAGCACGCTTTGTCTAATTCCTTTTCAACGACATCACGTAGATAAGACGCCTCGTAATGAAGAAATACATGTATATGACGAAAAATACACAGAAAGTTACGAAAAAACACTAAGAGATAAATTTGAACCCTTCAGAATAAACCAATACGGTTAGGTGTAGAATTTTAAAGATCGAACGAAAACAAGTAGTATTAATTTAGTTACACACTTTTGTGTTGTATACAATATTCCTGTATACTTGATAGAAAGTTAGTTGGAAGCTCTAAGATATTTTGTGTACGTCTCCTACCCTTCCATAGGATTATCAGTCAGCCATCCAAATTAGACCCTCGATTCAAAGACATTTATATCACCTGTAAATAAACTGAACGGGTCTTTGTATATTGGTTTCAGTCAACCATCTTCCGCAAAGCACTGAGGACGCATATTTTTAAAAAAATGTATTGGTGATATTAAAAGCGTGATGAAAAGCTTGCTATGCGGAGCAAATTGGATTATTGGAGAAAGAATGCCATCTTTTTCCAGTTGATATTTTAATACAGTACCTAAAAGTATAATATTGTATTTTTTTTTAACTCGAACGGGTTTTTACTTGGCCATAGTTTACCTGATAGCAAGCAGAGGCTATGGCCTGAGATGGAGCGTGCTTACCCGATAAGAACCGATTCACTCTCGCTTTAAAGAGAAATATGTTTTTTTTTACATGCGATAGGTTTGCATTTTATTACAGCCCGCCTGATGTTAAGCATTTCTGCAGTATAGGGTGTAATGAGGGGTACCTAGCAGGTATGTACCTATACATCAGATGGATGCAAATCAGCGTACAATCAGTACGTAACGTGCGTTTGCATCGTACTAGCAGCGCCACCTGGGGTCTAACTGAATTAACATATTGATTGTTTGCAGCTGGACCGACACTAACTCTACTGTATGTAGCTATGATTATGTTTAAATTATACATTGTATATGTATGTTGTATACAAATTCGGATCAGCGTGTTTTTGGAGTCTTCTTACTATCGAATGAGAGTGGACTACTCTGATGTTGAGAGTTTATCAGCCTTGCCATGGCTTAACATGATTTTTTGTAGCAAAGGTAGAATAAGTGACAATACCTATATAGAAGACTAGCTGGTGCGCGCGACTTCGTTCGCGTGGAATAGTTATTACCATAAAAACGGTTCTAGTGAGGTAACCTTAAAAGATAGACATATACTGTTGCGGACATTTTGTGAGATCATTTTAAGACGAATAATTCTTTCATACACATTTTTTTGATATCTTGAACCGTTTTCGCAGCGAACGCAACGGAAGCCCTCAAAGATGAATAATTTTCCCCGTTTTTTCAACATTTTCTATTGTTTCTTCGCTCTTATTAGTTCCAGCGTGATGTTATATAGCCTAAAGCGTTCCTCGATAAAGGGTCTATTCAACACAAAAAGAATTTTTCAAATCGCATCTGTAGTTCCTGAGATTAGCGCGTTCAAACAAACAAACATACAAACAAACAAATAAACTCTTGAGCTTTATAATATTAGTATAGATATATATTATATTGATAGAAGACGTAGAAGGTGATTCCTTCGTTACCTACTAGTTATTATTATTTAACAGAACGTTATCAAATCTGTTGCCAAAACATAAAATATTTATTTAACTTCACTGTATGTCAAGACCTTTGTAATAATTAATTTCACTACCGGCGGTCACGGAATCAGTGTAATTTCACGTAAAACACGAACCCTTTGTCCAAAACCATTTAATATTCCATTAAACTGATAATATTACAGTCACGAATTGCGTTCACTAAAAGTGACTTGACACTACTGAAATGATGATATAATGTTTTGCTTTTTTATTTATTTGAGCGTATGTCTGTTCCTTGTGATGTAACAGTTAAGCCGTTTGGAATGTAATTTAATAAACAGATAGGTTACATCCTGGAATTACAATAACGCTACTTTTTATCCCGGATTAACGTTAAATCTCATCATTTTACTGATGATCACGAGTCTACCACAGAATTGATTCATTAGGGGAATTCTTTTGGACACATACTTTATCGGCGCCCAAGTACGTCCACGGATTGCAACAAAAACATCATAATCATCATCAACTACAGCCTAGAACCACAGCCTATACATATATACTGCTGGGTATAGGCCTCTCTCTTGATATGTGATTGGCTTGAAAGAGAATATCATATATATACTCGTACTAAATAACTAAAGAAACATAATATGTATGTGACCACACAGATTTCACATACGTTTCCTGATGAATGCGGCTGTTATCACCTAACTAGCTAATTGCATTTGTACAGTTGAGTTATGGCCACTGCAGCCCGCGGGGGGCGCTAACAGAAATATATGCAGTAGGGAATAACAATTAAACAACAGTATGCGTCTGCCTTACAAACTGAAGCCATCGGTTCAATCCCAGAAGTTTTTTAAAACTTGTTTTACAAATTATGTCTGATTTGCACACTGTGAAGATGCTCTTAGGGCGGTTTGAAAACTCTCGACACCAGATTTGGTCACTCTCATACGAACTTACTTACTGAGAAGATAAATACAAAGAGGAAGCCGAACTTTTCTTTTAACTACAACGGTTTTGCACTTCACATTGCAATTTTCTTGTTTTGTCTAGTGTCCAATAAACCGTTCATCTATCTATCTATTCTAGCCTAAATAATGTAGGTAAAAGGATTGTAAGCCCCCCTTACTGACGAGCATGATTTCAGCGCACGTTTGCTCCGACCCACACAATCACCTTGTCTGGACAGCCTATTGTTTAATTCACGATTGTGTCGCGCCGATTTATGATCCTAGCACCCTAAGGACATTAGGGTAATTCGCACACTAGAACAAGTTTGGAATAAAATTGCTTCTTTGACAGTAGGAATAAACATTAACCCTGGTTCTACTCTAAGAAAAAAAAAAAAAATAAATATAAATAAAATTTGTTTACTTTGCATAATTTTGTTTAACTAAAAGATATTGGAGTCCAAAGCCTCCAAGTAAGCCTCAAAGAATGTCAATCAGTATAATTTTATCAACCAACGCGAATATAATTTGAAAACGAACGAATACAACTTATCTATCTAGTGTTATATTTATCACCGTTAGATTGTAAAGATCGTTAGATTGCAATCTATCTAGCGAGATTGTAAACTATCGATAGATTGTGAACCGTATCATTATGATTGCAATTTGACTCATTATTCTTTGCTATATTGTAATCTACCGAAGTGAAGCCGTCAAATTGTGAACCGGCGTAGGACGGAATGCAACTCGCGCTCTATGTTTAGGTATTGCGAAATCACTTGTCTGTGACAGGAGGTAAGATTAGGTTCGTTAGGTTGCTTTCTACCACGCACATGCGACGACGAGCGAAGCGAGGAGGAGCCAAGTCCTGTTGTAGTGCAAGTGTTGGACTCGAAGATGATACGGTTCACAATCTATCGATAGTTTACAATCTCGCTAGATAGATTGCAATCTAACGATCTTTACAATCTAACGGTGACATATTCATCTTAGATTAACAGAAATAGTGCTAAGTCAAGTAAACAACATATTTTACGCCAATACCTATGTATGTATGTCCTGTACAATCCTAAATACATGTATGTATGTATAGAGAAAGGGTTTTCCATTTCCACCAGCTTGTTTTATGCACAAATTGCAATTTTATCACGACTCAGAATCAAATACGAGTGTTCTTGGTGATTTATTACCTAACCTGCTCCTTAGAGGTTGTACACTGTACTACAGGCTACTAAATTTCGTAAAATTGAAAGAAAGAAGAAAGAAAGAAAGAAAACATTTATTGTGACAGATTTAACAGAAGAACACACAGGAGTAAAAACATAATAAACAAACATAAAAAGCTGCCACAACACAGCCCCAACTCAGCATAATGCTGCATAATAAATTCATTCAAAAATGTTAACTAAATGATTACTTGTGAGTTAAAGAGAAATGGTATATCACGAATAGGAAACTTTGATTATATTGATCAGTCATAATCATCATCATCGGGTACCATCTTCATATTGAAGTTCGGAGGTCAGTTGCCAAAACTTCTTGCGATCCCATGCTGCTTCTTTTAGATGCGGGTAGCTTAGCTTTGTCCATTGATCAGTGTAAGTATATAAATTAACATAATTAAATTTTTTTGGATCGTTTCTGGTGCAACGTCTAGCTATTGCGAGTCAGCGCGGTAGCGCAGCGAGCTTGATGGGCACATTTGCACCGGGAACGAGTAAGGGCGGGTTAATTATTTAGTTATTTTTTATTTAGGTATTGAAATTTTGTTTCGTTTTATTAAATTACGTATTGGTTGTGTGACATTTATATTAAATATTTAATAATTTTATTATTGCGAAAGTAAAATAGTGCAGATTTTTTTTAAACCTCAAGCCATTACTGTAATAATGTACTTTACAACTTCCAATAAATCCAATACTGATTTTATTTCTTTTACCTTATCTTACTTTAGTGATAATACATCCTCTGTTCTCATAAAATACGTTGTCTACAGGTCATGAAATGAAACCTGTTTTTATCAATAGCTCGAACGTTGCAATCCCGGGCTTATTAACATAAACATGAATGTAACCGCGGCACAAAAGCTAGCGGTAAACTGTAATAATGCAGGGATGCTACTATTAAACCATTCAACTCGAAAGCACAGAATACAAAGTATAATCGAAAGTAAATATTAGTTTAATACTACTAACATATTTGTATTTTTTTAGCTAACAACAAATATGTGTAGACATCTTCGAAACTGTACAAAAGTGGTTTGGTGCTAAACTTAGTATAAAAACTTGTTGTTAGTGAGAACTGCTTTTTGATTATGAGTATGATTACACAGAAGAAATTCTGTAAATGTTCGTCACTCTCAGATGGCTAAACAGATAAAGTTGAAATTTAATATTTAATTAGATTGGACTCTAAAATAATGTCTGAGTCTTTTTATTGTATTAACAAAGATTTTGGAAACATTTGGAAGAATTTATGACACTGTGTGAAAAGTCTCGTAATATGTTTAGTTTTTATATTATTAAACTGGAAAATGCTGTATCGAAATCATCAAGTACCCTCAAGGTGCACAAACCCCCTGCAATAGAGCTAGTGTTTGCAACACAATGCTGTATTTAGCGCAATTCTCGATGCTTTTGTGCGAGACTTGCCCACCGAGATATATTCCCTGGACGTGGTAGTAATGAAGGACTGTTGTACTATGCATAATTAGTACTTATTAGTATGTAGTAATCGATTTATGATCATGATTAGTTATAAGAATTAGGCAGAATATCATATCATTATAGAAATGCAAAAAGCAGCTATTTGTTTTTTTTTGCATGTTTTATTAGTGTAAAGGTAGCCTATGTATGATGGAAATCAAACCACCATTTAATTAAGACTGATATTTTATTAACGGTAGATTGTTATATTTGCATATCGCGCCGATGAAGTGGGTGCATTAAGAATATAAGTTTGTTTAAAAAATACAAATGCTTAGCAAAAAATATACGCGAAATGTAATCGCATGAGCTAAAATTTACAGTCAATAAAACAATCGAACCAATCAGACATTCAATTAGTCAGGCATTTCTCAGGAAAATCCTTGAAAGCCCTTTCTCGGCACATTTGTGAACAAATAAATCGCGCCAGTCTTCTCAAACTATCGAAGAAGAGTACACAGTTTCGCACTATACAATTAATACCTAAGAGGAGAGCACTAACGAACTAGACAATATTGCTCCTAAAGCTATCGTCGGAAACATCTTAACTACCATCAAGGCTTCCCCAATTTTCTATCTTAACTGTATAAGATTATCGTCCAATTTCTCTTATTTATCACCGCGTATTTCTACCTTAAATCCGTGCAAACCAAACTGTATTAAGTGCTTGATTTGTTTGAAGTAATTTAAGTCTTAGCGAAAAAGGTATAGAGTTGAGATTTATATGTGGAATCAACAGGTGATTGTGTAAGATTTTCAAGTTTGTTGGAGGGTATGGTAGGAATCACGGCTAGGTTGGTTTCAATTGATGCTTCGGTCGGCGGTTTGACGTATCTAGTTTGTACCTATTTGAATGAGCTCTGTCAGTCTGTTTGTATAATGTCAGCTTCAACATTTATTTGTTGGTGTTGGTTTAGTGGAGATAGTTGATACCTTATTTGACTAGCGAATTAATGGTTAAACGCTAAGATAATGCGTGAATATTTAAACATGTTTCGAATACACGGGTAGAATTAGTTAATAAGTAGTATATAAGTATAGTAAGTTAAAGTATGCGACCTACATAAGCGCCTAAAATAGATGTTTTCTTTTTAGTCAACCATCTAAGGACTGAATGCATAGACAGTTGCTTGAAATTGGTAATCGTATGCGATTGCTTCTATTGACTAAGCTACGATGTACAAAAATACAAGAAACACACATTTACAGATAAAGTGATCAATCAAAAGAGGTTCATCTAAATCCAAGGCACTGAAAATATGGTATTAAAAAGACATTAGGGCGCTTTAAACTGTTCACCCTACAACGCAAGTAATCGCAGATACAGTTCGTAAACACGCCAAAAGCCCTTGAAAAGAAGTAACGAGCCGTGTAGGTATTGGAAATTTATTCCGAGTACGAACAAACGTTATGGTTCCTTATGCACCATCTACGGAGTGTCACCAACTTATTCTGATCTGTTCATACAAGGAAACATTAGTATAGGGTGTTTTATGCATTTCCACACACAAATAACCTCTTCAAATAGGCCATGATACCCTAGGCTGTAGCAATGTTTAACATCAGGCAAACTGGAGTCAAATGTTAACTTATAACACGTACAAAAAGCAAAAAAAAATCTGCCAGGTGAACTAATCGTTCGTTGAAATTTAAGTTTTGTGCACGTATGAACGTCAAGTTTTTCATTTTATTACATGTATGTTTAGTTTTATTATTCTTTAAGATTAAAGTAAGGAAATTTGGTATGAAAATAACAACCTGGACATTTGTACAAACCTACTTGAATCCAGAATAAATGCAGGAAAGATCGCAACGTATCAGTAAACAAAGGGATCTTTGAATTTTGGTCGGCTGTTTAGAAATACAGGTTTAAAGAACATAGATCGAGTTGAAATGCGATGTGTAGTTGCTATTTTTTAACTGTAAACAAGTGTGTATTTTATAGTGGTATTTACATGAGATGTAGACGGAATTTATAGAGTTTATGCGAAGGGGGAAATAAGTATGCGATGGTTTTGCGAAACAGGTTACTTTCCAATGTGTAAAAACACATTTTTTACCGATAATAAAAATTAATAATTACCTAGTTAAAATTTTAGTGAATCATCGGTTTTACCAAATCACTTATTGAGTTTCATATACTATTTACAACAAAAAAAAACATGTGTTTGATTTTTAATTAATATACCGTCATTATACGTCTGTCGCACACCAAGGCTAGTTTTATTAGTTTTGAGAAAACTTTACTACAGAATATAACAAATAAATAAATATTCCGGGACATAGCACACAGCGCCATCTAGCCCCACACTAAGCAAACGCTTGTGTCGTGGGTACTAAATAACGGATATAATACTTATATACTTTTCTTTTGTAAATACATACATATGATGTACCTATTTAAAACCCAACTGTAATAACCGACACAGACTACTTATTTACACAATACTTCAGGTTATTCTTGCTTTAAAACTTCCTCGCTGCAAATAAAATCTAGATGCAAGATAGTTAAGAGTTAGTTAATAACGTTATTAAGCAAGGAGTTAAGATAAACTGATTTAATTAAAATTCTAATGAGTGTAGGAGTTAATATTCTGCTACTCGCAAGGATGTAAGCGAGAACTTTACGCACAGTTTTACATAATAACTAGGAATAATGAAGTTAGTTTACACAAATATATAATCGTATTATAAGAGGAAGCATTTGAATTAAATAATTAATGGCGCTTGTTCTATTTACTACCTTTATTCGAATGTAAAAGTTATTGAATTAACAATCAATAGCATTGATGACTAAGCACAGGCATTAACTAATTCACTTATGTACTCTGTGGGCCCTATCAAATTGAATATTTTATTTAATGTTAGGTACCTACATAATTTAGCACCCGCTTACACAACCATTCTTGAAGTAATTTTATGTGTAAGTAAATGTGTTTAATATTTGTAAGTAAATTTGCCGTTTAATAGTAGTGCAAGGTGTCATTATAGCCACATTCATACAAGACTTAACATCAATATTTTTGTACCTAAAATATCAACCAACCAACATAAACCCAATATCGTATCATCGGTCAGTGCTCTAATATCTGATAGAATTATCCCAAAGATATTTCCCCGTTCGATGGAGAAAAAACCGCCCGAAGCCGGGGAAAATGTAAAGAAAACTGATAGCTCGTCAGAAGCAGCAATAACATTTGGCTCAAATCTTTTGGAAGATACCTGGAGAGATTTATCTGTGGGCTTAATAAATACGAATGCCTGAAAGGTGGGCGTACTCAGGAGATTGAGGTAAAGGAAACGTTCAGATACAGAGTAATATATATGTTAGAGATACACGTGCTGAGAACAAGTTGGTTGTTTTTTTTCGTTCATATTGCTACAACCAATTTTATAACTTTTATCTCAGTGCCAACATACTTCTAATTATATTCTTTAATGTTTATATAAATAGATGTTATTCTATTCAATGCGCGTTTAAAAAAGCACAATCTTCAATATTCCTAATTCTAGTTAGTGGCTTGAAACCAATGTTTCATTATTTTTATTTCATCTAACACGCTAAAAAATACTTATTAAAGTAATGAAATTTTACTGTAAATTATAAATTTATGTGTAAAAACCGCAATTATATTTATTTTTTTAACATATAACTTATTCCTAACTACGTCCCTTGAAGTATAACTTTCAAGACGTAAAGCTCGGAAAGCTCTGGGCCAGTTGAAAGGCTGCATGGGCGTATTGACGTGAAACCTAAACTTTGGCCGGCTATAAATACAAACTGGGATTGTATTTCATTAGATGCTCAGTCATAACAGACTTGAGTTATTTTTGGCTATTTGAGTAACAATTGTAGAAAATATAAAATGGTTTGAGATTATGTTTCATTAGAGACTATCTTTTAGAAAAAAATTAACATTAATAGTCCTGTAATTGTACAAATATAAGATCATATTGAAAAAGTAGGCATGTGGCCATAAAGATCTTTGTGGTTTATTTATGCATTTAATTAAAAGTAACTAACTAGTTATACTCGTACTACTTCTACCTACAGTAATATAAACGATATGCTAATACCAATTTTAAAAAAAACCTCTAAAGTTCTAAAATCTTAGCCCTATACCTTGTACTAATACGTTGAGCCAGTAAAAATCTTGACTATTTGTTGTTTTATGTAAATATAACGAAGTTAATCTGTAAGTGTTCTTTTTCTAACAATTATTTTTTTTTGAACAATGTTGCGACATATTCTTAAAAATATAATTTTAAAGCAAGTCTTTGTTCCATACACATAGATAGGGTAAATTTTCTCGAGTGTAACCACCTTGGTGTTTTGTTCTAACACTGTATAGTGTGTGTTACTTACATTGCTACAGATAGCGTTTGTGCTTTAGCACAACTACTGTAGTAGTAGGGTGACAACAGAGCAGAACCTTATTTTACACGTTTCTTTGTTTGCTGTATTTTCTTTAATTATAAATCACTGGTGTTAATAAACTCCCTCTTGCTAGATTGTTTGCTTCGTGAAGGGCTTTGCGGAGATTGGTGTTAGTAACGACGATTGGATTTGATCAGACCATATAATTTGACTGCATACATATTTATTATTATTTCATAATATATTAACTCACTTACTTAAAAAAAAAACAGCATCAGCCTTTTTTCTCTTTAACTTTTATCCTGTAACATTGGTCACCCTACCAGCTCGCTTGGTTGCGGTCAGCGGGTTTTCGAATAACACGGTATTTGGTAGCGAGACATTATTGCGTTTTGCATTGTACAAGGAGAATCTCACGGCGAACATTTTTGCTATCTCATGGTAAAAGGAAAAATATAAAAGTTCAAACTTAAAGCTGGCTTTTACATGATTCTCGTGTCGTTTCTAGCTACCAGATATTTTTGTATTCCTGTATATGTAATTTTCTGTCTTTTTATTTATATATAAGAGAAATGTTGCATTTGGTCAATAGAATTAAAACGCCTGACAAATTCCTAGAAAAAGATAGATCCATCAACGATTTATAAGGAATCTCACAAACTTTATTCCTAATACTTATTTTACCATCTATAAATTTGTTAAGCTAGTAAAAAGGGCGGTTTTTGTAAGAATTAAAATAACATTCAAATTCAAGTGTCAATTCAACTCCAAGCCAATTTTAATGCTGAAATCAAACTCCAAAAAGTAGATTAAAGATTAAATCCGTCAAAGTACTCGCAATCTAAAAGTTTCAGATGCGTTGATCATAAAGAATTCTATAACGATTTAGTTTTGTAATTTCCTCTGCAAAGGGCAGCAAAATGACGTGGATTTAATTACAACTGAAGTAAACTGAAGGGTTCATTGCCTGTAACCTGCTGTAAGTGTCAATAAAGAAAAGTATTTTCAATTAATTTATTAAATTAGAGAGTTTTAATAAAGCCACTCCAATTTTAGACTCGCAAACTTTTGTGATAATCAGTATAATCTTTTTCAAAATTTATTTTATGCTAAAAGACTAGGGAAAACAATTTTCCAGTGTGGTTGCAGAATTATTGCCAGGTGAATTGTGTTCTAGTTAATTGTCACATTTGTTTACAGCGCAACAACCAATTACTCAGTTATATTGTCATTAAAAAAACACACGAATTCAGAACCTCCTTTCTTAAAGTCGTAAGATTAAAAATTGGAAAAATAATGCATAATCTAATGATATAATGCCAAAGACTAGATTTTAAAAATAAAACCGAAAGATAACAGACACCATTAAACACCTCCATTACCCGCAGAGAGGCGAGCGAGACGCCATTACACAAAGCGGTTCATAATTGACATCACCTCAACCTGTCAAAGGGTATATCCAATTACAGTATAGCAAAGTGCTACTTTAACAACATTCTGGCGATACTTGGGAACAAGAGGATGAAGTTGGGATAAGAGCTAGGTTAGATTGTAATTTATTTCAATTTGGTTTGATGTGGTTTGTTTGGGGAGGAAAGTAGGGATTTGGTGTAAGGATTAGCAATTAGTTGAAATGAAACAAGATTATATTACGAGTAGAACTGTATAGATGACTTGATCTGATATTGAGTACATAAATAAAAAAAGCAAAAGCCACGTTCAACTGGTAGTCAAGTGTTGGTCAGTAAATAATACCTACATTATGATATAAACTTTATGTTTTCAAAGTAGTATTTTCAATCTAATTATGAAATAAAATATGTAAATGTTAAGTGAAGTCTAAAGTAGGTATACTCATACTAACAATTCTACTGATAACTTATTAATTTCTAAACATGCATGGATGTATAAAGTTAATTTAAGGAGTAATAGAAAATAAAGGCTTTTTTATTTTATTTTATTATGATATAAACGAGCAAATTTTGTCATCAAGGTGGTGATTTTTATGTTTGCCTGAACCTTGAGGTCAGTTATTTAAGGACTGATCGAAGACAACTTCTTACTTGTTAATCGGTATTTAAACGCAAAACTTGTCAATCCAATAAAATCAACCTTTTTTTAAAGTTAAATACATCTAAAGTACCATAAATTTAGCCCAAATTTCATCATCTATCACATCACATTCCCGATATAAACCAAGCTAGGCAACACTGACAAATGCCATGACCGAGTTACGCGAAAATATCGCCTTCCACGATATTTAGGTGACCGGAAACTTGCACAGCTTTGAGACTATTTATCACGGATGAAGTTTCTCTGGAAATGACTGTCTACTATTGACTATGGTGTCTACATTGTCAAAAAGGTTTATAATTTCAACACGTTTAATTTTCGTTACAAAGGTATATGTATATCATTATAATCATGTGTATTTTTGTTTAAAATTAAACTATTTAAACAAGCTTAAAGTGTATAGTGGTGCTTAACATCAGGCAGGCTATAGTCAAACGTAAGCCTATTTAATGTAAAAAAAAAAAAAAGCTTAAAGCTTTTTTTTCTATATCGTAATAACCCATTGTAACTATACTATCCGATAACACCATTTTTTGGTTTAGAGAGCATTTTATAAGATACTTAGATAAATAATAATTTATTGATTTGATTTGAATTGAAATTCCAACGTAAGAACTAAATAATACAGATATAGGTACTTAATAATTACATTATATCTCGTCATTACGTTTAACTAAGTATTATATAATATAGAAACATTTTTTCTGGATAAACTCGCTCTGTATAAAAAAAAACCACACACACACACACCAACAGCGTTATAGAATCAAATTCAAATTAAAAAGACAATATGAATGTCATTGTTTTTTTACTTTTCATGAATACTTTGCTTATATTTTAGACTAGCCATATCTTGCAAGATCTATGTAAAACTTTATACATAAGACCTCCATTTATCATACACAAATATCAATAAGTTGGTCGCGGGCGACAGTTACTAATGGTCTTATCCCCACTTAGGACCGATAAATGCGATGTTAGGTAAAGTAATATAGGAGATTTTGGTTTGGCACTTCTGTACTCGCTATGTTTTTCATCGATAATCATAATTTTTTTTATCAACTGAAATTAGGTGATAAAAACGTGCAATTTTTTTTCATATTGGTTGCCATTTTACTGACGCTATAGTGACAGTTTTTATACTTAAATCATTTCTCACTCGAATCATTACTTCAACGCAGGACGAAAAATCACTTTAAATAAGTTACTTACGCTTAAACTGTTCAAGGCATCACAACACCAAGAGCCCTCTAATTCGAACAAAGACTAAGTCGAATCCTGAAAGATCAATAACATTGACCTCTGAGTGACACAAAAGGCCGTTTCTGCCCTCCATTAGTCATTTTTCACGAAATATCTGATACTGTCTGTTCATTACTTAATATTTGTCAGATGGTGTTAGCTATTCAAAAAATAGAGCTATGTTAGAGTAAAGATACCTATAGTATTAACGCGTATTTTACGCTCTGAAGTATCTTTTCTTACTTTAACATTGATTTCGTCTAGATATATTTTAAGTAGGCGTATTACAGGAAAAATACAGTGGTGCTTAATGAACATCATATACATTATATTATACGTAAAAATGACATTATATTTACTACTTGCTTAGATTGTTTTTATGTCGTCTAGGTATATAGAGTGTGCTTCCCACTCTCACAATATCACACTTAAAATTTAAATGTCGAGTGAATGTGAGCTTTTATTCGCACTTCACGCTAAACATGTAAGTAAACCAAATTGTGTGTCAATATTAACAATAGAGTAAATCTTAGTATTTCGATAGATTTGACCCTGGACTAATTAATACATAATGTTTCTAATCCTGGACTAATGCGGGTATCCTAATTCCTGGTATAAGGTCCACGGCCAAGACGAAGGTATTGTTCTGACACTTGTACTTGTGAAACCCGGGGTGATTTATCGGCGAGTTCGGTCCAACTTTGCCAACAGATCATCCTTGCTCTGCCTTGTTTAATGAACTTTGGACATTGTTCCGGAAGGTTTTGCTGCTGTGATTGATTTAAAGAAGAACTGTAGACATAATATAAATCTTAATAGATTTGAAGTTAGATTTCTATGGTTGTAGGAATAGATTACGAGAATATATTCTATATATAATACACTAGCTGGTGCGCGCGACTTCGTCCGCGTGGAATAGTTATTACCATAAAAACGGTTCAAGTGAGTTAACCCTAAAAGATAGACATATAGAATTGAATAGAATAGAATAGAAAATCATTTATTAAGACAGTCTTCAAACATATACACACATATATATATATAAAATAAATAAATAAATAAGTCTGCCTCAACACAGCCCCAACTCAGCATAATGCTGATTACTGGAAGTAATCAGCGCTGGTCTTCCGTTGGGGCTGTACGTTGTTGGCTGGCTGTTGTGTTTTATATACAGTTCCGGACGTTTTGTTAGATCATTTCAAGAGGAATAATTCTTTCATACACTTTTTTTTGATATCTTGAACCGTTTTCTCAGCGCACGCAACGGAAGCCCTGAAACATGAATAATTTTCTCCGTTTTTTTCTAAATTTTCTATTGTTTCTTCGCTCCTATTAGTTGCAGCGTGATGTTATATAGCCTAAAACCTTCCTCGATAAATGGTCTATTCAATAGAAAAAGTTTTTTTTCAATTCGCTCCAGTAGTTCCTGAGATTAGCGCGTTCAAACAAACAAACAAACTCTTCAGCTTTATAATATTAGTATAGATATTCCAAGTTTGTGGTTCAAAATTTAGGTATATAAGATATTATTATTACTATAAGATATTATTTATTTCTCTTCACAGATTCTCGGGACTTACGCCCGGTATTTTTAAGGCATCAGTGGGGCCGTAGCCAACACTGAGAGGCCTTTTACAATATCATACTTAAAATTAAGTAAAAATTACAGATAGAGGATGTTAGGTATATAAAGTAACTATTGCAGACATGGTATTAATGTTACAGGCTATTGTGTTGAGTTGTTCATTGACTTAATTAAACTGGTCTATTGTACGAGGAACGGTACCCGCCAGTTATGCCTCATTCATAAAAATTTTATTATAAGATATTATTATTAAGATATTAATATATATGCAAATTGTGTATTTTATTATGTAATAATAATCTTTGACACGGATAATTCAGCAGCTTTAAACACTATTTAAAAAAAATATCCTAGCCAGTATCTAATAAATAGGACACCGCAGAACATTTTTTTCTCAAACCGGCAAAAACGTAGCCTTTAATTGCACTTTTGTGCGACCTAAATTAACCCTCAAACTAGAAGTACCTACATACACAACTAACATGTCTATGTAATCCCATTGGCTTACAAGATCGTCAGGATCACAGTTTCCATCAAGGCGGTGTGTCTTCCAATCTGGCACCGAAATAGGCTGCAGTCGTTAACACCCCACTCATGCATCACTTCTTCATCAGAGTGGGATTTAGAACATTAAGGAAGATAGATTTTGTTGTATACATAGGTACTATAAATTCCGGCTGGTTTGCTCGCGGTGTCTCACGATAAGTGTCGCCTTATCCACATTAAGTAGTGCTAATTTGAAAAAATTAAACTTATACTAAACTAAACTAAAAAATTAAACTTATACTAAACTAAACTAAAAAATTAAACTTAATTAAACTACTAATATTAAACCATTTAAACTCATTAACTCAATAACTACAACTCGATTTTCTTGAATCCACTATTATTTAAGTTGAAGCTTACCTAATCTCTGTAATACCAAAATAATCATATTGCATCACTTTCTAGTTTTCGAGAACATTTTGAACATACACTCGTGAATTTTGGAAACCTAAATATATCGCACTTTTAGCCAATTCGGTCAATATAACATCCAAGTACAATTGAATTTTATAATATACAAACATTGAATTGATAAAAACCTTCTTTTATAAAAGTCGGTTAAAAATAACCAAGCTCTCCCCTTTACCGATACAAAGCTCTACGAAAGAGTTCATTCACCGAAGTAAATCCGGGCCTAAGGCTATATCTCATTAGAAAGTTTTTGCGGCTCCTTCGTCGTGAGCCGATACTTGCTTGTTCTAACTTGTGGTATTTACTTGATACTATGTTACTTATGTAGCCTTGTTAGTCACAGGTACATTTCCACTGTAACAACTATTTTTTCCTACCCTTATGGTACCCGTAGGTTACTACGTGGCAGGACCCAAATAAAACTATAAGAAACAGATTGAATTGTAGTTTTATTTATAATGTCAACACACTTAAAACCAGGTTGCCTGGAAGAGATCACTTTAAGTGATAAGGCCGCCCTCTGTCCCAATACTATGGTTTACATATTTTATTCATACTTGTGTTCTTTTGCTATTGGTGTACAATAAAGAATTCTTGATTGATTGATTGATTGATTGACTTAAAGTTAAAGGTAGGTAAGGTAGAGTGGTAGGTTCAGAGGGAACCTGGCAAGGAGTTGTAGACAAGAAAATATATTGAACAAAGGTACAGCCCAGGCTCGGAAGGAGCCGGGCTACCAGTAATACAAAATAAGGTTACAAGAGTTGTAGGTTCCGAGGGAAAGTGGTATACAATTTTTTGGTTGATTTTGGATAAACATTGCGTTTTTACAACAAAATAAATGATTATTATTTCGGCCAGTAGAAACGTGGTTACAATGACAATAATTGAAAACTATCGACTCGCATTTATGTGTTACATTTTTTCGAAATCAATGGATCATTACATACTTTTACAGAATTTGTTTTAGTATAGGAGTAGTATCTTATGCAAAAAGTGCTTCCAACAATTTTTTCCCATGACAACTTAACTTCTCAAGTAACTTCCTATTGGCAAATAAGAAATAGATCCTCTCTCAGTGCAAGTTTTAATTGAAAACGCAGTCTCAAAGTGACATTAAACTTATAGTTAGCTGCTTCGTGAAGGCTGCGGTAATGGAGGAGTGAAGTATAAAGAGTTGTTGCCTACTTAGCGATAGACACAGTGTCGCTTGTGGGAGTGTCGCTTCAGGCAATCTGGTGGTTAAATTCATATATCTGGTTCTTAAGTGTGTAAAATATATTACACATACATAAACATATATTATAATAAAATTCTACTAAAATGATAATTAGTAGTTGCGTTGCGGAAATGTATCGTAGAAGTATTTTGGAAGGAGCTTACATATTTTTCAGCGGAACAATACTAATCAACTTTTTAAAGTTATCATCTAATAAAATTACTTATGGAACAAACCTTTTAGTATAACTACCCCTTTGCAATAGAAAAATATTCACTATTAATCACAATCATAACAACTGTACCCACTTACCAATAAAAACGACAATTTAAAACACACTTTTACCACAGCGTTTTCCGCAGTTCAAATAACGAACGCGAAACTTCCCAGCAAATTTGGTCCGAAATATCCAGGTGCGGATTAAGGGCTAAGCCAGAGGGGGTGCACAGGCACGAATACATGGGCAAGTGAATTATGATGGACGAGAGGTGACTTTCGACATATTTCGCGCATTACGCCGGGAGTGGCGGAAAAATGACGGAGATATGCAGCCACGCGTGAGCCACGCCAGATTGTGGGATAGTTTGTGACGATCACAAATATTGTAAGTGAAATGCTGATGAATTTGAGCTTCCTTGGAATGATACTATTTTTGTAAGTTGGAACGTTAAGGTACTTATGTAGTAGGTAAGCTAGTAAGTGAAATAATTAATTGTTATTTTCCTATCTATTCAATTCAGTTAACAATAGAAACATATAGGCTACCATGTTAAGCAGATACTATTTTTTCGTATTATAGTTTATAATATATTTTTTGCGATAAATAAACATAAGTAAACATTTTTAAC
Source organism: Macaria liturata (assembly GCA_964023185.1). NCBI lineage: Eukaryota > Metazoa > Arthropoda > Insecta > Lepidoptera > Geometridae > Macaria > Macaria liturata. Next base: position 8,535,006 of record OZ026810.1, read on the forward strand.
TGTAGTTTTTTGAGTTAGGTTTAAAAAACTTATATTGTTTAACATATAAAATTTCAGTTTTTTTGCATCATTACACAATACATTCTCTAAACTGCAACGAGCCATAATTTCAAGCAAATTTACTAAACTAATTACATATTTACTAAACTACGTCGTATTAACAAATAGTTCATTTTTGCAGAATGTAGAATTTGCAGTTATTCATCGGAAGTCACATAATTTTAACGATATTTCTTCAGCTTTTCAACGGCGACATCTCTATAAATCGTCTATATTTTATTTTGCTCGTTTTTTCATATTTAGAGATCCTTACAACATATTGTTTTCATTTCTATGAAGATCGAACTAAATTATTTTTTGGCTTATTAAAGTGCTACTAGATCTTATCGGGTAAGCACACTCCATCTTAAGCCATAGCCTTTGCTTACCAATGGGCAAACTGTGGCCAAGTGCAAACACGTTTTAGTTAAAAAACAGCTAAGACATAGCATAAACCGGGAACACGTGAAGATAAAGAAGTTCAAAAGTTGATATCCGTATAAGCTTACTATGATGATACCAGATATATATACAGTCAGAAACAAAACCGAGGCTGCATTGTTAAAATAATAACATTTTTTTTTAATCTTATTTATTTAAGTGGGTTTTTTCAAAGAGAAAATGGCACCCCCGAAAAAATAATAACATTTAAACGGCTTTTGTGGCTTCTTAATTATAAATAAATAAATAAAATAAATTATAATTATTTATTTATTTATTTTCTTCATTATACAGGGGTAACTGATGTTAGTTAGCCATACATTTAATACAAACACTCTGTTAATTAAATTTATTTTTAAGCTACGAAATATATATTCTTTTATTACATTTATTTTATACAGAACCTTCATTTTTACCGAACCACCCACTTCCCAGCTAGAATCGTTTTGCTCCAGATCGCATGTCTCACGCTAGTTGTAGGGTTTTGCGGAAGAATGAATGGTAACTGCTGTGTTTGTGTTTATAATTTCTTCATTTTACGACCTTCAACTATGGACTGATGGGGATGGAGGGCAATGACCGTGGGGGTTAAGGTAAGATACAGAAATGGCCAGTGGTGGGGATAGAGTGGTTATGCTTTTGGAACTTGCGACACTGATGTAAAGTTACAGTTAAAGTAGTCGGGGTCCGATTCGCTATAATCTGGGTAATAAAATATAGCCTAAGTTCCATATTTTTTTCTTCTAAATCAGTCTAGCCTAGTAAAGGGAACAAACACACCCGAAAATTTGGCTTTACTATGTTAGTTTGATGTGATCGCGGAAAATAAAACCTTTAAGAATTGATAATCTCCTTTTTTGAAGTCAGTTAATGATAAGGCTATTTTCAAATTGAAAATAAAAAGATGATAAGGCTGCATAAAAATTATATTCCAAATATGAACAAATAAACATGTAAATAAATTATAGCATTTGGAGGCAAAGAAACTTGTAAACAACCATACTTTTTATCACGTCTTGTATGTGAAAATCCTATCACTTATTTCTTTAATCAAAGTATTTTTCAGAGGTTACTGTACTGATAAGCTGTTTTCAATTACTGCATACAAGGAAATATTTTTTCATTTTGGTCCCCTTTATTAAAGTCAAACAAACGGCATCTAACGCAGACCAATGTTAAACAGATCGATGGATATTTTCACAGGAAACTGTCCATAAAGCGATGGCGACGGAAAAAATTATAAGGCTGTGTTTTCACTTTCATTAAAGTTTTATTCATCTAAAAGTTTTTAATTTTCTGTACTAATTTACTAAAGAGAAGCAAGAGTTTTGTTCTAATACTACAAACATACGATTACTTTTAGGTTGCTATTTTGTAATGTTACAAAATTATAATATTGTCTAATAAGTCTTAACTAATTAGTTAAGACTTATTTTATCGCCCTTGGCTTTCCAACATCGATAAAAAAGGTCAACGTCGATTTGAACGTTTACACTAAAACCAACGATCAACCAAACTAGATACAAATCCTTTAACAAAGCTATACGTTTGCGCTTTCTATATTTGACTACTTCTTCACCAAACATTTCCAAGCCATTGCCACCTTTCAATATCAACTCGCGACTTCCGAGTCCCTGGCTCAGTGCGCAAACGTCCTTACGTCCCCTTCTGTTCCGCCAGAGGGAGCTCTCTATTCTTGCGAGACGACAATAATTGGAGCATGATGTATAATAACAGCCAGCGACGGCTTTTGTCGGCGAAATTAAAGTCAAGTCGCCGTCGCCATGGCAACGCGGCCTGGTATTGTACGCTCGGACAGAATGAATGGCACGTCAGGGTCGAGGAATGTTTACTTGATTTGATTTCGTATTTTGCCTTTGTTTGGGAATGCAATATTGTTCGATTCTCGCAGCAAATCTAAAGTAAGCACTGACCATAATTGTACTAATCATGGGAAATCTATATTGTTATCTATATCTGTAAATTCCGTATATATGTATTATGGTTAAAGGAGACTGTGAATTGTGAATTGAAAATAACGTCTATCAAACGATGCTGGCGCAATAAAGAGCAAATGTTATTGAGGAATCAGGGCTAAATTGACCAAATCATCTAGCACTATACTATGTACCTACCTACGACCTAACTTAGCATCAAAACCTTTTTTAATTTGTTCTTTGTTATAAACAAAAATCTCAATTTACAGAACTTCGTTTTTATTGCATTGCTGAATTGATAAGAAATAAGATTAAAAATATGTATATTTGCCCTTTAAATCAATAGTTTTTTCTAAGACCTGCCTAAGCTGCATTTCCAATATCACGGACATGCAAAGTCACTAGAACCTTTAAGTTCTTCCCTGAGTTCCACACGCGTTGTTTAGCTTTCAATGTGGAAGTTAGCAAGGTTTGTTGGACCAAGGAACTCGCTTCTTGTACGAATAGCATTTAGGACAATAGTTTCTATTCAAACTAACAACTTAGGTCCGTGGAATTTTGCAAGCGAATGTAAATTTTCAAGGCATTCCTGTTTCTGAATAGTCATAGGTATGGAATCAGAAAGATGTACGTGAAAACGTTAGTGTTACGTTTAAATAGAGAGTTTTATCACTTACCTCATGTATAGGCTACAGACTTTTTATCAAAACAGATACAAATTCATGCCTATTTTAAACACTAAAAGCAATGTGATTTATTGTGAAACCTGTAAAATTCTTAATAATTAAAGAAGCTTTACAGTTTCTAATTAATGAAGTTTTTGAATGGTAGATCATTGTTTTAGCCGAACGCTAAGATTTACCGTAATAATATCTCAGCTGAACACTTTCCCATAGTCGAATCTCCCTTACCTGCGAACAAGCAAACCAAAAACATTAATATAAAAAGCTCGCAAACACAAACATAACACAAAAGCTTCCGTCATCGTAATGGCGGAAGTTTTCCCCAGCGGCCAATGATTCTTAATTACACACCATTGTTGCACCTTGCAGCCGATTCATAACAAATGTCAGCCAGTAACAGCCTAACTTGAGGGAAGGTATAGTGTAAAGGAAAACAGATAGTAGGATAACTACTAATATTGATGAATGCCACATATTAAATATTTACAGTAGTGAGTGTATTGTGTGTAACTATTGCAAAGTCTACTAAATGAAAACTAAATTCTGGAATCTTAAAATACAGTGAAACTTTAAAGTAAGTGTGCTCATTTTGTATGTTAATGGAATATTTGACATAGACCAACTTTTATTAAAAAATCGCAAATTTTAAGGTCAGAAGCAGGACTCAAAGAATGTTTGGATGCAGGCATCCAGCGCTGGTCTTCCGTTAAAACCGGCAAATCAAATTTCACAAAGACAAATAAACGTAGATATTATTATAATCCTTCTGTTTTTCTCCACTGTGTCTGATCTAAAGGAAAAGAAGCAGTGGTCCAAGTTAGTCGATAATTGCTTCGCCCCTCCTTCTAATTGAATGCGTGGACTTATGATGCTTTCCTCGGCACAAGGGGCCGCGGTAGGCTTACTTTTCAAAATATAACGCTTTTCATAATATTTTGGGGTGATGAAATATGGAATACTGGTGTTTCGTGACGGTATTTTAAATGGAAGTGGAGAATTATTTTATTTACGTTAGTTGTGTACATAATTTATTGTTAAAGTGTAATTGATTTTGTCGTGTACATGTTATGAAATTGATTTACCAGCTAAGTAAGGCATATTTAGAAACATAATTAAACGGAAAAGGAATCAGTTTCTTTAATACTTTTTCATCTTTAAGCTTTTTTAGTACTTACATCGAAACATGCAATTCCTCTATAAACTTTTAAATTTGCATATAAACCGATGAGAGAACAATTCAACAAAAGTTAGATATCGTCATTTTAAGTAAACCTTGTTTCTTTTTCCATCTGTACATGAGCTCTGTCCACCGCAAACTCAATAACAGCAAAAACAAAACGCGTAACAAACAAACAGCATTACCGGTTGCTAATACACTCCGACATTATCTAGCTACTGCATGAGTGACGTGTGGCACTACTGATTGGTACTACTAGTGGTGACACGGAATTTTATAGGTTTTTAATCCTTAAGGTGAATATAGTTTGCAAACTGAATTACGTATAAGCGATACAGTGTCTCGCTTTTCTTCACTTTCTTTTCTTCTAATCAAGATGATAAACGTCGTATGTCAAGATTCTTTAATTATTTTTATTACACTTTGATCTTACACAGCTAATAACTACAGTTTATTAAACATTATTGTGTAATTCAAGTCAAGTTACTTTACGTTTATCTCTGTAAATATAGTTTGGGCGTTCTTTACTTGACTTTGACCAAAAAACAGAAAACTTAATTTGACACTACCAGTAGATCCAAGCAGTAGATCCACATGCACCCCACGGATGCACTCTGGGAACTGACCACTCTGACGCAACGGGCGTCTGGTTAATTTAACTTTTGTATTAGTTCAGTCTGCACTGGAAATGACATCCAACTGAACTTGCATTTGGATGCTGCAGTCTGGCCTGATTTACTAACTTTAAGGACATTTATATGTATGCTGTTGAAAGTTAGATTAAAATTAAACCGCGAATATCGTGAAATATTAGGAAGCATCGATGGAAAATCGGATTATGTTAATATTTTTAACTAAAAGGAGAGGAAGCAATACATTGCTGATGTTGGCATTTATTATCGCGATATACTACTGCCTGACATGTAAAGGAGGCAATGTTTTCCAAACATAGTATGCCTATAGGTTATATCAATAAGAATTAGCCTAGTTTTATCATCAAAGTAGACTAAAATTTGTCAATATGAAATGTCGTGTTGACCTAGAAGCTCCGTCTTGTATCCAAGGATTTTCCAAGGATTTTCATCCCTCATGTAGCTTAATATGACCTAGTGATAAAAACCTCGACTGTTTAGAGTAAACGCTGAGGGTCTTATAACAAAACGTGGTTTAATTATAAGTACAGAACTTTGAAATATGCAGTCCGTGTTTATTGTACGCAATTTTTCTGTCTACTGTCATAAGCTAACTGTCAAAATGTTACCAATGATAAATTGACGTCCCAATTTGAAGTTGATACTTTATTGTTTGTATGTGATGTTTGAAGAACAAAAGAGTCACGACCCTCAATAAGATAAGATAAGAAATTTATTTAATGCACACCAAAAAAAATTACATAATGAAAGAAAAAATACATAAGAAAAGAATCAATAATGAGGATATGGATACGCTAGAAAGAGGAGGTCAGTAAAATTATCTTGTCTCATCCAGAAAGTGCCCATCTTGCACGGTCGCGTGTTTGAACCATATCCATCCATGGTAACGAATCACCGGGCGCTGTTGTGAGAAATAACCACCCACTTGTAGTGGATTAGGTACATCTCTCGGCCTCAGATAATCAATTTGTGAATCTAATAGCCTCTGATTTGGGTAATGGAGGTGTTGGGGAGGGTCGAGATATAGGCTCGCGTTTTTTGTGGCTTGAAATAATTGTACTAATACAATAATAGGTAAGGAAGTGTTTATAAGACAGTGACGAACTTTAATATTCCGTATCCGTTCTTTGTAAACCACTTTGAAATGTTCCATAGTTGATTAGTTGATTGACTATAATAATATATATAGGCCTTTGATATATAAATTTCTGATAAAATTGAAAACTTGATATTCCAGTATGCTCCACCAAAGCGAGACTTGTGCGAATGTCAATAATCTTGTATCTGACTGTCCAATAATTTATTTTAATATGTACTGTAAATCAAACAATGTAGTTCACAGAACATGTCACCTGAAATCATACAGATTTTACCATAAATCAATCCAAATATGCAAATGAACAGATAGCTACATTAATATTCGTATCGAATAAACACACGCATATCGGCCGGTGCTACCTCCGGTGCAGTTTCTGCGGAAGTCGCTCGCACCGGAAGCGAGCCGCCATTTTGTACGCCGTATTGCCCATCCAGTGGCGCCATCTACCGGCAGCAAACCACAACTTTATTTATAGATCCTTACGTACTTTTAAAATTATTTGTATGTGATTTTTTGTAATACGTTCTTTGGAAATTTGCCATATTAGCTATAGTAGTAGTGTTTCATATATAAAAACTTCATAGTCCACTGACAGAATTTATGCGGTTATGATTTCGGAAACTTTCAAGAGTTGTATGTTGTATATAGCTGGTCCTGTTTTTAGGCATACTTACATAGTTATGGCGGTGTAGAAATTTTTCGACAAAGTGTAATAAAAATACACTTTTTTTTGTTCGGATCTGTCCAGAAATTATGCACTTAAACATTGTGCATGTACATTTCAAAATTCGTAGCTATTGTGGCAAAGTCACAGAATATAACATATTAACATAGTGCTACGTCGCTTACTACGCTTCTGTCTGTTTATAACGACCTAAATGACAAGATTTTTGATATCACATGCGTACAATATGATTTATTTACATCGACAAGCAACCTTTGGTAAAAGTTCTAAGAATCGTGTGAGTTACGCAAGCGCCATTAAGGACATTGGTCACACGAAGAAGACTTCAAATAAAGCGATAAGTATTCAGCGTACATATTTTTGATTGATTAAAAAGCTATCCTAGATTGCTATTTTGAAGCATGCGTTTGTTATAAGATTTACACCAATACTTAGTGAATTCCAATCACCAATTGTTTTTTTAGTCGCTTATTTCATGGGTTACAATTACATGAAATTATACTTATATGAATGGTACTAGTACACAAAAAGACATGAAGCAAATATATACTCGTACGCTTGTTAAAGTCATAGTTGATTACATCCGTACAAGTCACCTACCTTCTGAATTTGAATGAACCGCCTCAGTTTTCAAAAGACGGCATTTTTTGGTCAGCAACTTAAAAATACGTTAAATTACATATGTATATATTTTTTTTGTATACAAAAATAGTAATAGATATTTTATTTTGTAACAAAATAGTGACAAGGTAAAGTAGACGGGGTTAGGGTTCTATTCATTAGCTTAGAGTAATTATAACTCTTGCTTGATTAGACAACCATTTTTTTGTTAATTAGCACGTCCATTGTTTTGTTTACGAGGTGTAGGTTTGTATTTGACTACAGCCCGCCTGATGTAAAGCATTGTTGCAGCCTAAGGTGCATGCAACTAATATGTTGGTACCTATTAACTCTTAGATTTGAATACCTCTGGATTGTAGTTCGCAGGAAACACAGCTTTTAGGTAACGGTTTGTTTACAAAAGCGAATAATAGTAAACTATTTAGCTAACCAAATAATACATGCTCATTTTTCATTATCAAGCGAATGTCGTTTGAATATGTATGTCTCTTCATTTGCGTTTACGCGTGCGTTTGAGGTTCACCGTGTTTAATATTGAAGCTTACGAATGAAGGCAACGTCCCTGTACATTTTACACGACTTGACATAATTTTTGAATGCATTTAAATTTTAACTTAAAAACGTATGTTCATGTCGTAAATTCGAGAGTGAATCTGTTTTTTCTAGGCCAGCGAGCTAGATCATAGATTATAACGTTGCTTTACATCAGGCGAGTTGTAGTCAAGCGTGAGCCTATATAGTTTATAAAAACAATTTGGCATATCATGTAAATATAACATTACAATATTTATTAAGGCAATGTAGCTCGTTAGGTTAAGTAAGTAACACATTATTTTATGAGTTTATTATATTTTGAACACTTTATAAAATATATATTAATGATCTATAAACATCAATTAACATAACAATCAGACATGGCTTTAGTGTTAATGCTTTACTTTATGACAAAAACTTTTATTAACTAGCGAAATAAGCCAAAATCTAAATGTATGTAAGAGGAAAGCTTATTTTTTGCAACTTTCGTAATATAAATAATAATAAACCAAACATCAAATACATTTCAGAAACTACTCGGCACAGGTAGAAGTAGGTATATGGTAAGATACATATTTGCTATGTATGTCTGTCTCATACATATCTCGTTTGATATGTTAATGTTACTAAACCAAGGGGACACGTAATTATTGCGTATCTGTCATGTTGGTAGCTCTTAATTATTATAATGCAGGTTATAGTAAAAAGTATCACATTACAATTTGTATTGAGATGAGTATTTAAAATTGTAGGAGCAGTGGCAAACGCTAGCAAAATAAACTCAAAATAGTTTTAAGTATGATTCTTATTTTCCCTAAAATATACACTTTTGCTCTTGAAAATCAGCCCTAATCAAAGTTGAAAGAATTTGAGGGCAGTAATAGTAATTTAAATATAACAGAGTTATAATAACAACTGTTTTGAAATGAACAATGAAGCTTGGAGAGATTTTAGTCCGGACTTGAACAAAAAGCTTTGGAAGTAGAGCGTCCTACTTTGAAGCCTCAAAGAGTTACCAGCCACATAAAGCATACTGGCAATGTATACAAAGTTACGTACTACAAGTAACTTGAAATAATATACATATTTATTTCATTTTTTACGTGAGATAGTTTGCTACACATATTGAAACTAATTAAACAATAACTAAATGGTACCCGCGGTTTGGTAAGCGAAGTGTAGGAAGACCGGTGCAACGGTGGCTGGATGTTATTAGAAAGTTAGAAGGAAACATTTGGGCAAGACCAGCGTAAGACAGGGAGTATTGGCGTAAGAGGGAGGAGGCCTATACCATGTTGTCGGTCTCATCAGGCTGATGATGATGATGATTATTGAAACTAAGTCCAAACACGACATCTATTGACCACTTCACCTTCTACTTTTAAGAATATTGAAATAACATGTTACGCAAGAATATTATAGATCAGATTAAAAAAAGGTTCTCACTCGTATTTTGAAAAATATTAAGAAACGTTTTTATAATTTAATAATAATATTAACGATCCATTCTTAATAACCCGGTATAAGAGTGTCCAATGTTTCTTTTCTTTTTTGGCTTCCAAAGCATCTTGAGACGTTCCAAGACACTTTTGTAAGACGTTTTTCAACGTCTGAGAGTTCTCAAAGTCCACAGAAAGTTGTATGAAATGAAATGTCTGGAAATTGCAATTTAATCAGCTTAAAAATGGTCAGAGAATGTTTATAAAATGCTGTTCTTGTTATTTGACATTGTGAATAGAAACTAGAAAATGGAAATTAAAACAATATTTAATGGCAAACACTAATGTTACTAATACTTTAATATATTTTTTATGTTAGGTACGATTAATTTTATGATAAGGTAATGTATTAGAATTGCACAAATTTTATTATTGAAGCACGAAAACAGAACTAATGATCGCATCCAATGATAGTAGGTAACAGTTTACTTTAAAACTCTAAAACGTATATTACAAAGCAAAATCGCAAAACTCTACAAGAAGAATACATTGTTAACGTTCAAGTAAGACCCAAGAACGCCTCGACAACTTTGAGTAGCCCCATCAAAAAGTCATACGGGCAAAGTCTCTCTGGATATTTTATCTAGGTTACATTGGAAACTGGAGTTTGCAAGTCCAGACAGCCTGTTTGGGAATTGAACTGTCGTCTGCTTGGGGGCGCTAGTGTGCTACATACAAGTATGTAACTATAAGCTATGTCTCTGTAGGAATAAAGATAAAGAATTTTATTGATACTGTAAAGTTGTACATATAATAATATAAGTACTAATATCATAGAATATGCTACACAAATTACAATATCTCGTCAAATTGAATTTATAACATTTAGCTTAGATGGTACAATGTCTAGTTTTATTAATAAAATAATCTAAATTTTTGTTAATAAAATATTATTTGTATTAATGCTTTTCCAACCAATATTTTTTTGTTTATGTAATTTGTTTATTAGCGTCACGCATTACTAGATGTGTTTTTTTTTAAATGAACTAATAAAATAGGAGCAATATTTTTTTATTTACATTTGTGTGTCACGTAAAGTTACGAATTGACCACATCTCACCAGTTGTTAATTGTGGCTAAGCCTTTGAAAAAGCTGGCGTACAACAAAGACTATTATTTATGAGTTTACATGCCCGGATATTTAGATTTAACTAAAACTTTAAAAAATCTTGCCAATGCTACGTTGTAGCTCGTATTTCAGGCACGCCGTTTCTCGTTTCGTACAATATCTAATATGAAAAGTTTGGAAGTCTAATATGAGGATTGAAGCCGGCTTAAAAATGTGTCACTGGTTCGAGTCCCAGCGAGGAAGAAGCCGCAGTTTTGGGACAGATATTTTATATGTGGGACGCTCTTAAGAAAACTTGTGAAAGATTTTAAGATTCATATATTTTTGTGTTATGAGTTTCGACAAACAGATTTGTAATATTTTCATAGCTTATAAGTGTTGAATTTGAACAAAATTTGGTAGGTACTTAGTAAGTTTGTATTCGAATTCTGTTATCGAGGATTAAACGATACTTTAATGATTTTGACTTTCAAATATTATTAGAATGTGTCAATCAAAGTTTAAATTACTTACATGGTTTTAGATTATAAAAATATATTTTTAAAGCAAACAAAAGCACATCCAATTCAATATTTAACGTATACCAATGTTCCGAAAGTCGTCAGTTTCGAACTTTTAACTTAGATCAAACATCACGCTCGGTGGCTGAAGTTCGTACTTTGAAAGCGATTCTAAGCGAAACATTTACTTAAAGTAAACAGTTACTGGATCCTGTTAGCAAATTTAAAGAGAAACTGTGAAATGTCATTAACAAGTTCAGAGTTCTGTCCACGCTATTTGATCGCAATTTTCACATTATTTCGTGATATGTGAAAGATAAGGTACCGTTACGTAATAGCTTATAACAAACAAAACAAAAGCATGAATTTTTATATTTTTTCATTAATTAAACTAATTACGTACCTACGTCAGTCAATATTTGGTTCTCCATTATTATTGTATTTTTTGTTAACCAAACCAGCACTACTTTGGTTCATTACATTTATAGTGACATTAAATAATATCGTTATGATATTCATATATAGGGATAATAAGATATTTACGTTATATTTTTTTTATGTTACATCTGTATACAGTATATGTACATAAATTATTATTATCATAATTCTTCACTAATCACTAGTTAGAAAACTACCATAAAGATAATATCTGATCATACTTATATCCTTTTTCCCCTACAAGAATCCTTGCACTTAAACCACACCTTCCTTCGAAATCCCTTACCATAATTACATACCGTCATAAAACAAAAGCCTCCAAAATCAGCGCCACTATCACCCCGTCTGTTTGCGCGTGAAACTAATCCGTTTGGGCTCCGCTGGATACGCCTATGAGGTTCTTACCTCATGAAAATGTATCAGAAAAATCAAGCAACCGCCTCCACGTGACTGGTGTGGGCCGAGTAATGAGATGCAGGAGACTAAATGTAAGGAAATGATATAAATATTATGATATGAAATAGTTTAGCAAACAAAGACACATCCTGGTACATTGTGATTGTGTGTATGTATGTGTATGTTTCGAAATACATACACACACATAATCGAAAATGTGTTCTGATGGGCGGACAACAAACACACGAGCACATTTTTTTTTATCATACAATAAAAAACTCATGCTCTCAACTCGTTGAGTATTTACAATTGATTTGCTGTATATACGTTTAGTAAATCTTATGTACGTGCATTATATAATAAAATTAGGCAAAACGTAAAATTTTTAACAAAACTGGGTAAACTTTATGCCGGTATAGGACGATTTTATTAAGTTTGGACCAGTTTTGTATTTACATTCAAAAATGTCTTACAAAAGCTTTTAAAGAGAGTCAGTTAGATTCAATTGTTTTCTTAAACAGTATACAAATGTTTACACTTACTAATAGCAGGTGTGAAAGTTGGTGCTCTAACCTTGCACCACACACTAACCTGCATAAATATTCAGTGTGGGGCGAAGATCTCTTATTAATGAAAAAGGGTCACAAGGTATTTTAATTCAACTACGTGTTAAGGATTTCGGTGGGATACTTGCTCTAGCACGGGGAGAGGAGCTCTAATAACAGAGCGAGGAGCGTTGAGAAACTGTTTATTGTAGGTACGGAGAAAGGGGTTGTTTGGTATTTTTCTTTAAGGCCAGTGTGGTATTTGATCATCGTTTGTAGTACGTGTGTGTAAGTTTGATCTAAACATAGCGTAAATAATAAACTATAATATAGGCATTAAATACAACATTCACAAGTTTATGACAAGATCGGGGGTTACAAATTTTGATATATTTATAGATAGGCTCCTCATTCCTGTGAATAACTAGCGTAGGTATAATTTATCATTTCCGGACCCAAAACTAAGATAATATGTACTGTTGGGCATTTATTTCTCGTTCAATATAAATACTTAATTTTTAAACATGTCAATTTTGAGCGCCGATTCCCAGATTAATTGCATCAAACTTTACCAAAATTTGACAATAACTAAAATTTATGAAACTCCCAATAGGCAAATGTAAACAAAATCAAAAGTTTCCACTCGTTGCGGCAAATCTGTACTAAACCGTTTGCGATTGCGCTCCGCTTTATTAATCATTCCGTTCCGACATTCACGCGATGTTGACTTGAATTTTGTACAGCCTTTGTTTCGGTGCTTGCGGACTTTTTAGTTCGGTGCCCATTTCGCTGCCCTTTATTTCAGTTGGAATTGCACTCAAATGTGCTTATTCAGAGCGCCAAAGTGTAATAATATTAACTTACCTGTAACTATACACGTATATGAATGTAATGTCTTATTTTAAATTAGTCTTAAAATGACGTTTGAATAAGCAGGATGCATTTAACAATAGGCTCCTTCATTTTGTTTACTGTGTGCTCAATAAAACATTTTATTCGATCAAAAATGATATTTTGTTTGAAATCAGCCACAAACATATGCAACAAACGTATGGCCAAATAATGTTGTTTTATGCTTAAGCATAATTTAATAGACACATTTATTGAAATCCATTTTTTCACTCACAATATATAATAAGACAACAGTGTATTTGTTTACACTGGACTGGTCTGGTTCAGTCAGTAAGTCCTTCGAGCACCAAGAACTCAAATCATCATCTTTTTACCAAAACTCTATTAATGTGAACGATCTCTACAGAATTAAGTGAAAGTCTCAAGTGGTGGTAATCTGCTAACAATTGTGGAAACAATGAGACGCTAAGCCTCCAATCCTCTTAGAAGGCACTAAAACACTGAGATATAAGTTTAGGTAATGGACACAAGTAAGTATTAACTTAGCTTAATTTAGTGTCGCTTTGAAATCAACTGAACTACGCTCTTCACTTAAAGATGGTTTACCTATAAGTTGTGTTTGTGAATTTTGATCTCATTCTTTAGTTTTTCATGACAGGACGTCATCGAAAAAATTGGTGTAGCATTTTTTCCGTTTCTTCCTCGCTTTGAAAATAGCTAAATTTCCTTTATTTCATCGTGTAGTGTATATGTCTTCTAGTGTACTTACAACAACATTATTAAAGAAAAACCAGAACGAAAATAAACGACACATCTTACTACGAAAAATCATTTAACCATCCAAATCCTACATTCTCTTAAACCCACTATGCCTTAATCCCTTCATAACATGCACTTCAGCGAACAAATACTCTCTCTTATATCTTGCAGACGCTCGAGTAAAATACAATATTAGCTACAACAATAAACACAATAGCTACTAATGACTCTGTCTGTATTGTTGTGGTTTTACTCATCTCGGACATTATTGCTTCTTATGTTTTCTATGAAGAGAACAATTGCGCTGGTTTGTTTTGTTCTTTTTAGTTGATATTTTATGAGTGTTTGTAGATGGTAAAGTTATATAGATTTTGCTCGAAATTAATTTTGTAATGTTCGGTAATAGAACAGGTTTATCGATGATCGATCAAACATATCAAAAACTAGAGGAAACCTTTTTCAGTTTGTCCCAATACTAAGTACAAATTAATTTATATGGTTCGTACAAACAAGACAAAAGCCTGTTTTCTACCTAAAGCAAAACAAGAGCAACCTCTACACTTGTATCGCAAATAGAATTGGTCAGGACAACTACGTAGACCAACCCTATTACTCAAAAGGCCCTTTTATCCCCGATTTGGGTCTTACAAATAATTCACCTCAGCCTTAGACTTGTCTCTTCGTATCTGAAAGTCTTGTAATTACTTGGGTTAAGGCCCTTCTTGTTAAATATCCCTGAGGGCCGGCGGTACATTATCACCTAGTATCTTTGACCCCTCTACTAGAGTCGGAATTGTAAAGTTTGGGAGCACGTGAGAGGTCACGATATTTTGGGCGATGATAGTTCGGGAATATAGGACGGTTTGGTAGAACGATACTGTTTGGTATTATCTAAATAAGTAAACAAATGTACTGATGTGATGTGATGTGAGAAAGCAGGATAAATTTTGATAGATACAGCAATATGTAACATCAGTCATACGACATATTAGTAGATCGTTTAATATATAAATTTTAATACGAGAAACAAACTACGTCACATGCAAGAAAATTTATAACAAGAGTTACGAATTTGATTTTGATTGAATTAAAAGTACAATAAAACGTTTATTTGGTCAAGACTACTGTAATGCAACAACAAAATATACGAAAAGCTTTTAAACAATTTCAAAAGAATGACTAACATCAATCTATGTCAATAAGCAATCCAATCTCGGCCAAAAATTGCTGACTTTTTCACAAAAACTTTTCCAAACCCCATTTCGTAGATCCAATATTCTCGACAAAGCATTTATTGAACCGAAAATCAATCTCCACTATTCAATAAGCTCAAGAAGCACTATAGAATGACTGAATATTCAATAAGAATCGAAGCCCAGAGGAAATTAAAAATAAAGCCAGCGGCAAAACTTTAGGGCTTAAGTCGCATGACCGCAAGACTTATTGGCTTAAGAAATACTAAAGGAAATAAGAGTCAACTTCAATAGAAATACTTTAAAGTTTGTAACGCTCACAAATTTGTCTCGGAATAAAAATAGAACTAAAAATGTTGAATTTAATTTTTCCTTGGACTAGTGGATGAAGACTGAATAATGCAATAATTAGTTTATCAATGACTTGTCATTAACAAAACTATTAATTTGAATAAAATATACTACAAACAAAACTCGTGTGCTCATGTTAAAACGAAAGTGATATACCTACATTTAGATAGTTTAGTTATATGTACACCAGCTCTATAAACATTACTTATATTATATAGTAGGTTTCCTTTTCTGTTCATTTAGCAAGTTAAACGCAGTAGAAATTCTAACTTTAGTGTACAATCCCACTTGACCAAACCTTTAAGCGGCCATAATACTCCATTTTACCTGATAGGCAATCCCTGGCCGAAACTATTAGAAGCAACGACTCCCCGTAACAGTAAGCTTAAGTCCTTAGACGCAAAGCTAAAGCGATATAGTCCATTTACCGTACAATCTATCAAGAGAACCTCTATAATCTCCAAAGACAAAGGTCCCAAGTTATGTTGACCAAACAGCATTTCTATTAATAAATAATATAAATAAATAAATAATCGTTTATTCATATAAAGAACTTAATGTCTATGTACATACATAGTTACATAAATAGAGAGTTTTTGGTTTCTTTTGGCTAATCCAGGTAGGTATAACTGGGCTATGCGCTAGGTATCCTGGGATCCTGTGATGCAAAGCCGCAGTATCTCCTGCCGCGGCAAGCACAACTTACTTATTTACACTCACTATAGATAGTATAATATTAAATAATTATAAAAAACAGAAACAAACAAATATTGACCCGCTTCCTTGAATAGGAAAATTATTATCCAATAATTTCGCGTCTGCACCGTTTATACCTAAATTAACTTGGGTTCCGAGATTTTCCCGGGTTCGGTGCTGGACAATAATCTAGCGAATGCATCGTCAGCGCTCAATACCGACCAATATACTGAGAGCTTTACCGACATGGATATTCCTGTATATTGTTGGCAAGTTGTAAAGGAAGGTGGGCTCAGGATATGATGGGCGAGCGGTAGGAATCCGATACTCTATTAGTATAGATTTCCGATCGTCCTGTTAATATTAAATGGGCAAATTTTCATAATCTCCGTCTGGATGCCAGCTCAAACTCTCTGCACTCATTTTGTAGATTGGTTATTAGTCTTTGGTGGGATATTGAAGAGCTTTGCTCAATTTACTACGTCTTTTACAGCGGGAATCAATTTTTTTAATATGATGGCAAGTTAAATTTTGAAATTAAATTGCTACAAACTGTAATGTTGCAGGTTATTTTTCAATTTCATTATAAGTGTTTTCTAAAAGATTCACAAATAGAAAAACACATGTAAAAGCGAGAAACTGTAAAACATATTTGTGCTGCTTAATTTTCATTAAAAACGTGCTATTTAAGTGTGTAAAAAGAATAAATAAATAAAAATAGAAAAAGAAAATGTAAAAAGAAGGGCCCTAAAAGGCGTTATGCTTATGATAACTTGATATTAGACGGCGACAAGATAATACTAAAAATATACATATTCATTAAACAGTAAGTCATGTACTAAAATATAATAATCATAAATATAAGTCAACCTTCCACTGTCAAACAACCAAAGTAACCCAAATCTCAAAGAACAATTTAATTAAAACAGATTCCTTATACCTTCTACAATTCGAACGATTCACGTAAGAGAAGAAATCTACCTCTGACCATATATTTAAGCTTTCGCTGAGGGGCAATAATAGTAAAGTGTCTTGAGGGAACATGTAACCAGGGATGTATTAAGGCCGGCTTGTACATTACTATTAATTTTTTGTCTGTAAAGGAAAATAAGAAGTTTAATAAAAATATAAAATTAAGGTATTTAATTGCCAGATTGCCCGAAGCTACACTAGTACAAATGACACTGTAGTATTTAACTATCTTACTAAGTCTTTGAATTTATCACTAAAGGTACGTAGGTGATGTTTTTTAATGCCTGCACCTAATTTATATAAGTATATAAGCATATGTATATAAAGCAAAAGTGTTTTAATTTTGTATATCTGTCCGCTTGTTCCTCTTTCACTTCGCAACAAAACGACGCGATGAAACATTGTGTTTTTTGTTGTGATGATTATAATACAAGATTCTTAGAGAGACATCGGCTAGTTTTAATAATGCAGCAAAGTCGCGGTTATCCAATTCTCACATTATGTATTTTCACTTACAAAAAAATTAAGTATTTTCTAATAAGACCCAGTTACAAGAGTCCTGCGTCCGTCCGCCAGCACTACAGTCGAGATTTAAGAAGATAGGCATTACCTACGTCCCGTGGAGTGTCTCTTTACGACGGCCTTAATGGAGTGACGAAGTAATAAGAAATGTTAATGAAAACTTTTACAGAACAGCTGGTCGTATCAAACTTTAAGCTGAAGTGAAAGAAGCCTTGAAGTTAAGTGCAGGTAAGGCGAATTTAAGAAGTGTCGTTAGTAGTTAAATGGAAGTAAACTGAAAGAGTATTGACGGTTAAACTGAGCTTTTAAAGAGATTTTAATATTAAAATTAAAAATAATTTATTAACTTTAATTATTGTTATTTTTAAAGGGATCAGTAAAACTCGAGTATTAAAAACCAAAGATGCCCAGAATTTTCAGAAGGTAGGACCTTATTACACCCTACACTGCATTTTTTTAAAATATCTCGACTGTAAAATTCACTACTGTCATTTGAATTTCATAACTCTTCAATAAATTTTACAAATTTTGTGTAAAACTCCACCAAACCAAAGACATTTGGATTCTCGAAAAAGAGACAGAACTTTTTGTAGTCACTGGCTTTTGGAGGCAAGTCCATAGACTTCATTTTTTCTTAAAAATGCTACCCATCCATAAATCCGGCTAATAAAAGCGAATCTCTGCAGATTCCTTCTCTAATACCGGGTGAATCGGGAACCACTCCACTTGACCGGTTTTCAACAAATTCCACCCGGGTTCAATGTCCGGTTTGCTTTCATACATAAAATAATGACAAGACTCCTAATTATTAACTACCTACGCAAATATTGTTATACAAACCACGACATTAAAGCATCTAGACCAATATTTCTGGTAAACGATGTCTAGCTAACCAATCCACCTGGAATCGCCTTAAAAACAATGTATTTATCGGAAAACTCCTATGTATGTAATTTGACAGCCTACGAGTATAAAAGTAATTTCTACATAAATCAATTTATGTACATTGTACATAATAAATATTTTAGTAAATTCGATAAAACACATGTAGAATATACATGTTTTTTATCGAATAATTAGACGTCTATTTGATATGATGCCAATCCGCTCCCCTCCACGCCTGAGGAGCATAAAGTAAATAACATAACACTGACACAATCAGATAAGTAGGGGAGTGCTTTGAAGGATATACTAGTAGGTTCGTAGTAACTGGGTGAGTAGAAAATTAAATATAAGCACTGAAACTTAAAAAAAAACTGATATTTTAATGTAAAAATCTGAGTCAATAGAAATGTATGGTAATGAAAATTAACCCACTGAAAATCAAACTAAAATAAAAAGTTGCCACTGACTGAAACTCAATAGTAAGTTAACAGTAACTTTGAGTTGTGTGAAACAATCAATGACAGGTTACTCGTAACTTAACTAGTGTAACTGGATCAAAATAACTCTATTTTTGATTTGGTCAACGATTTTTTTTGTAAAAAGAGTTATCTTACTAGTAGATTTACAACTGTTACCAGTAGTACAAACACACTGTCTACAATCAAACAGAGCTCTCTCGTCGAAAGCACAGCTCCTAAAGCTCCTGCTGGGAAAATCTTTATTAATAGACTGAGACGATCAGGCTCGCCCTGACACAGAGTGATGCGGATTTTAATACCAGGTTGCAGGCAGGGCTCTTTGGAGTATTAATGTGATTTACAGATTATGTAACAAATGGTCAAATAGTAGTAAAAAATTGCATTGGAGAAGTAAACAATCTTACCTACATTATTTACAGAAAAACTACTAAGTTTATGAAATTTCTGCTTTAATTCTTTTTTTTACCAGACTTACACAAAATTCCTTTTTTATAATCTAAAAACCTAATAACTACATCATACCTAAATCATTATTTTTTTAGCAAAAAGCTTAGCTGAAAGCACGCAATTATCGACTGAAGCTAAGGAAGCTAACATTCTTTTTACATATTTTCTATTCAAGCTTAAATATTAATATAGCTCTAGCCAGTCTAATACCTCATCTACCTAGTCGAGAAAATAAATCCTAGCCGATGCTAAAATAGAAAAATGAGCTTTGCAAATGGAAGTTTTTGCGCGAAAGCTTACTTTGCGTCAGATTTTCAGGCAGACGGAACAAAAATAGTTCCTCCGGATTACGGCGCCAGAACCTTATTCTGGAGGCTTTTCAGTAAATAAATTGAAGGAATAAAGTCCGCGCAATACTTCTGGCTTTTTTACTTTGGGGATAATACCGCTTTTAGTGCAAGATGTCGCCCGGGAGATCCAGAGATGGGCTTGTGATATAATAACATACCAAACCTACAGATTTTTTACACTACTTGAAGGCGTTTTTTAAGCATAAACTACTCTGTTTAGTTAAGTGTTTTACATCTGCTACCATACTATCAATAACTTTTTGGACATGAAAAATCAAATATCTTGCAATATAACAACATACAAATATTAAAACACAATTAAAGCCAACAATATCTTGCGTGTGAACCTAAACTTAGCTAGACATAACACCAAACTTAGATTTACTAAATTCCCCGATCACTTCGCTCCGCCCACGGCGGAATGGCGTAACCCACAATATGACAAATAGTCTCGGAGCACACTTGTGCGTGTAAGTACACTATAAATTGGAAAAAGTCGGCGAGCCACGCCGGGGCGCAGGCATAACTTACGGCGGTGTGGTCAAGCGTGGATACAAGGGTAGTTCTTATGTGAAAGTAAAGGAGGATATTTTAATTAAAGTAGTTTATATTTTAATTCAATTATTATGGTAAAAGTTTAATGAAATATGAATGTTCCAATTTAATTTATAGATTATAAAACCAGGACTATGTATGTTGGTAATGCTGAATGCATATCGAATGGACTGTTTCATATATTATTATGACTACGTAAACAATGTTTAAAATACTTGGTCATAAAGGTCACTAGAAGTTTAGTACAGTTCTCATTTAATGTTTAATTTCAGTGATTTTGAGCACTCTTTCGAGTGGACATTTTATTGTATTTCTGTACATTGATTCATTTTGTTTAGGTACATTTTTGTTAAAAACTGCGTTTTTGTTAGAATTTTGCTTTAAAACGAATGTAGATTCAGTCATTATTCTGTCTAGACACAAGGCAAAGCAAGCTAGTGATAAATTAAAAAATAAACTGCTAGTCTAGTGCTTTCCACATAACATTTAGCCAAGGGCACACCATAAAATTACATAAGTTATGAAAGAATGTTAACATGTTGTTACCATGTAAATTAACTTTTTAAAGTGTCTGGGCGTGGTTTTTAATTACTTCTACACAGGCGAGCATTTATTTTTTATTTAGATTAACATAAGATGCTTTGAATAATTTTGCAAAAAGGAATATAAGTATGTACAATATATGTGCGCGTTTCATATTACTAAATTAAAATTATCCTTGAAACACGTAACGTACGTAATATATCTGAATTAAGACAAAAAAAAGAGTTTACAACAAAAATACTTCGTACTAAATCTATGTTGCCAAGACTTATAACTTATGAATTGGCACACAATTGAAATTTTAATTATTCAACTATTACTTAAAAAAAACAAAAACTGAGACTTTCTTTAAAAACCTGTTTCCTAACACCTGAATTTCCTTCACCATTCCAAAATCCAACCACTAGCTTTAGTATAAATCAGAGAGTCAGTCGAAAAGTATCAGCCAAGTGGTCGTAGAAGAAAGAATAGGTTTATCTGCTAGTGAGAGCGACCTGCGTTTTACGAGCCGTTTACAACAGACACATAAGCTAGCAACTTTACGTGCTGCCTTGATCATTCTTATCTCTACTCTTCAGGACGTGTAAAGAAGGAGTAAAATACGGCTCATTACAGCTTGTGTTCTTTTTCTGAAAGAGGTTTAGTGTAGAGAATTACCATTTGAGGGCTCTAACATGAGAATCAATTAGGTAGATATAGTGCGCAAATCACACAGAATCCTAAAATGCGGGTTTTCATTACTATGGCTTGATTTTTTTGACAATTCAGCTTCTAACATGAACATAGGTATTGAATGACATCGTGCACAAATTCCATATGATGCATATTAATCGTTATGATTATTTACTGTCACTGTTTTCCAAATCTATCTTCATTCTATCTATCTTCTATCTACAATATAATATATATGTATATACAAAACTCAAAGGTGACTGACTGATTGACTGACTGACTGATATAGTGATCTATCAACGCACAGCCCAAACCACTGGACGGATTGGGCTGAAATTTGGAATGAAGGTAGATGCTATGACGTAGGCATCCGCTAAGAAAGGATTTTTGGAAATGCCACTTTTAAAGGGGTGAAATAGGGGGTGCAAGTTTTACTTCTTAATGCGAGCGAAGCCGCGAGCACCCACTAGTTTGTAATAAAACTTAATAGTGGGTTCACTTCAATTCACATAGCACAAGAAGCAAGTTACTTTTCAAGTGTAGTTTTTCGTGATTGACAATACTATACCAATTCCAAAACTCCTATGATTTCTATCTGTAACTCTGGCCTCAAGTAAGCATTAGTCTAAACAGCAATGACTCAGGTCTAGAGTCCCGGCGCCACATTAGTCAAGCCCAGACAACTTGAGGGACACAAATAAATAATATTTCGGCACTTTGAAGATATTTCAAGCAACTTACTCACGAGAATATGACGCTTTAGTCGTGTTATGTCGCTGTGTAAAATTACCTGAAACAAGATTAACTATTTGTTAGTAATTGTGGCAAAATATTGTTTTGTTTTCTGTAATGTTGTAGTGTAAATAAAATTTTGTGATTTCATGATGATTTTTATTGATAAATATCAATGAAAAGTTATATGGTAAATAGTATGATAATGTTAGTTCAATTGTTTATTGATTAAGTTCAAGTAGTACATCACACTTCTTGTTTGCATAAGACAATAAAAAACTAACAAGTAATATATATTCTACTAGCTGGTTCCCGCGACTTCGTCCGCGTGGAATAGTTATTACCATTAAAAAGGGGTTTATTGAGTTAACTTTAAAAGATAGACATATACTGTTGCAGACATTTTGTTATATCATTTCAAGAGAAATAATTCTTTGATACATATTTTTTGATATCTTGAACCATTTTCGCAGCGCACGCAAAAGACGCCCTCAAAGATGAAAAATTTTCCCCGTTTTTTCCACATTTTCCATTATTTCTTCGCTCCTATTAGTGGCAGCGTGATGTTATATAGCCTAAAGCCTTCCTCGGTAAATGGTCTACTAAACACAAAAATAATTTTTCAATTCGCACCAGTAGTTCCTGAGATTATCGCGTTCAAACAAACACACTCTTCAGCTTTATAATATTACTTAGTATAGATTTTATCTCTTTTAAGGGTAGAATTTATCAAAATCTTTTCATAGCGAGCGCCTACGTCATAGTAGCTTTATGCATGCAAAGTCTCAGCCCGATCGGTTTAAAATTGACAAAGTTTCATACAAACTTTCATCCCCTATTTTATCCCCTTAGGGGTAGAATTCATCAAAATCTTTTAATAGCGAGCGCCTACGTCATAGTAGCTTTATGCATGCAAAGTTTCAGCCCGATCGGTTTAAAATTGACAAAGTTTTATACAAACTTTCATCCCCTATTTTATCCCCTTAGGGGTGGAATTTATCAAAATCTTTTCATAGCGAGCGCCTACGTCATAGTAGCTTTATGCATGCAAAGTTTCAGCCCGATCGGTTTAAAATTGACAAAGTTTCATACAAACTTTCATCCCCTATTTTATCCCCTTAGGGGTGGAATTTATTAAAATCTTATCATAGCGAGCGCCTACGTCATAGTAGCTTTATGCATGCAAAGTCTCAGCCCGATCGGTTTAAAATTGACAAAGTTTCATACAAACTTTCATCCCCTATTTTATCCCCTTAGGGGTGGAATTTATTAAAATCTTATCATAGCGAGCGCCTACGTCATAGTAGCTTTATGCATGCAAAGTCTCAGCCCGATCGGTTTAAAATTGACAAAGTTTCATACAAACTTTCATCCCCTATTTTATCCCCTTAGGGGTAGAATTCATCAAAATCCTTTCTTAGCGGATGCCTACGTCATAACATCTACCTTCATTCCAAATTTCAGCCCGATCCGTCCAGTGGTTTGGGCCTTACCTTTGAGTTTTATATATTTAGATATCATTAATGTACAAAAAATATGAAATATTGTTATCATTGTTCAAAACTTCAGCTCAACTTTAACCTTTAACATTAAATAACAGAGTAAAGGTTACAGATTTTAGCAAAATATTCGCACATATATTAAGAAGCTTTCAGACGGTTTATGGTATTTAAATATAGAAATTATTTTTAGATTACTACACATAACCTTTATAAATTGGCCTAATGAGTACCACAATAACTTTTCTTCTAAGATATTTGAAATGGAACAAAAATAATGAATAAAAAATAAAGAAGGAAATAAGGTTAGATACATAATCGAGTAAGTGCGTAATAGTGCATGTAAGGCGCTACCTCCCGCAGTAAAGTAGATTAAATTTAAATTGTCAATTCGGGTTTACGACACATGGGGTGCTTTTAACCACGAAATTCCATGGCAAATGAACCATACTAATTTGTATCATAAAGTCTAGTACATACGGTTCAAATTGCAAAGTTGCATGGACAGAAACGTAACTGTGATAAAATGTTGAATTTTAGATATTTACTGCAGATATGTGAATGTTTCACGTAATATGTAGACGCATGCACTGCAATGATTTCGAAATTAAACTATAAGGGATAGTTTTGTCGCGACAATACTCTTAGCAAAACCTGCTTTACTACATTTTTTTAACTTAATTTCGTTTAATACTTAGACGAGTGCGCCCTGTAAGTAAATTTTACTAGCGCCGTCCCGCGATTTTCCGGAATAGCCTGTATGTAAATCCAAGATATAATCTATCTGTATAGCAATATTTCATATAAATTGGTTCGGCCGTTTGAGTGTGAAGAAGTTATAAGATATTCATTTATTGACCAACATACCTAAGAGTGTAACTTATAAATTAAAAGTTACATCAGTTATCTAGTAATCTTATTTTCTTGTCAGTTTACAAAAAAAGATAATTATGTTAGTAACATTATTAATACATGTTTAAATATTATAAGCAGACAAACACACGAACAAGTTTTTAGTTTTATAATATTACTTTTAAGCAAGGACAGTCTCTTTGTATGCTTGACTAAACCAAGCATTTAACAAGTGTTCTAAAAACATGAGTTATTATAGCAATGTTTGTTTAATGCTCACTTTATTTCACTCAGGCGAGTTATTACTAACAATAACCCTGATGTAGGAGGTGGTAAATCCACGATTTGTTCCCCGCATGCGGTCGGCAGGGTTGCATTTACTGTATGCAAATATGCAACTTTATGCACGGATTATGCGGCATTGTCTGTAATTTCTTTTAATGAATCGATTCAGAGTTAGTGTTACTGAAATAATTTTATTGATGAATATTGTATGAAGAGTTTCTGAAAAATGGTTACTTGATTTGATAGTCTTATAAACAAGAAACAATACATATTAAATTCATATTATTAATATGTTTGAAGCGCCCGTAGCTCAGCTAGCGGAGGTAATTGCATACGATTACCAAAGTTAAGCAAAGGTCGACGCGGTCAGTTCTTGGATAGGTGGCCGAAAAATGACATTCCATTTTGGGCGCCTCGTGGGTCGGGTGACATGTTAAATTGTAGGTGCCGGCTGTTTGTCTAGTACGGCAGTCGCTTGATAAACTCTCGACACCAGAGTTGGTCACTCTCATTCGATAAGAAGAAGATATGTTTGTGGAGCAGTTTGTAGCTTTTTCATGCCGCACATTTGTACATTTTAGTATGATGCAATATAGGATCCGCAGAAAAGTATCTCGAAACTATTTGGCTACGATTAATTGAAAATAGCATGTTGTATAAGAGAGAGCTCAATATTGAAATATTGCTAACTATAACGATGCAAGGGCGAGGTCAACCCTCATTAATGGCAACACGAGACATTACTGTAAGAGGTCTGTACTTAAATTATTTAACTATACGTCCGTACTCAAAATAATAATGGAAACAAAAACAAAGATGACGAAAGATAAAACAAACAAGGCTTCTGGGAGTAGTCGGCATTAGTAGCACGACTGTGCTTACTGAACTAATTTACATTTTACATTCTTTCAGAACTTACTATTATGAGTTTTTTCTCGAGTTTGATATGAATGACATTTTGTAAATTGATTTATCAAAACGGCTTATTAGACAATTATGGCAAAAATCAACAAATTTGGTTTAAAAGTCTTGTCGACAAAGCTTGGTGATAATGAATTAATGTACTTATATGCTACTCGTACCATAAGATAGACATCAACAGATGTTTATTAACATTATATTAAATGCAACGCAAACTTGAATATTTATTTAAAAAATATATAAGAGCTGGTTAGATAAATAAATTGCTCTTAGTATGGTTATTTTACGCAAAGTTTTCTAAAACATACTTACAAATATTTTTGAAAACCAATTATTTGAACAGACCTAAATAAACGGCATTGTTCAGTTTCTATTGTTATTGTATCGCAAGATATAGAAGAACAGTTGAATAAAATAACGGTAATATTTCAGTAGCTAACCGAAGCTGAAAATCCGTTATTTTCCCAGCATGTCAAAAGCAAGTAAATCTTGCATTTCGCTCTTGCCTCACCGCACTGAACGTTACTCAAATATTTTTATCTTGACTCAATCTCCATATTTCTACAGAATCTTACCATCGCAAAGTATACAGGGTTATGTGTAAATTACTAAGGTTTCACAAACAAATATAATTAACAGATCAAAAAAATCAGATTACTAACATGTCAATTGAAAAAAAAATTTTTTTTAACAGTGACTGTTCAAAATTTGAAAAGTAAAGTTGATACAAATGTGTTTTTTTTTTGAGTTATTGACCTTGGTATCTGTGTATAAAATATATACTTTTATTTTTTATCGGTAATAAATAAACTCGGAGCACTTAAGTTTAGAAATTAGAAATATATCAACTACGAAATATTAAAAATTTGGGTTAGTTTTCTGGAAGAATACATAACTTAACCTTCTTAGATTTCAAGCAGAAGCATACTATACAAAAGTTTATATCAAACGCTGGACACAACACGTTAAACGCAACTACCTCAGTATACGTTAAAATCCGTCAAAGCACAGCGTCAGGCTCAGTTTAATGGTGTTTGCTTTCAATACCGCCGTGAAAGATTGCACCTGCCTACTAACGTTATTCTCTCATATCTCGCCTGTTTTCTTAGGGGATACCATAATAGAGGAGGTTTTTCTTACTATTTTATATTGTGCGAAAATCTTTATGAAATTATGGTTCGGTTCGAACAAAACATAGATAAAAACTCAACAAGAAATTCAATCGTAACTATAACAGTAGTAACAATGATTAAGAAACGAGTAAGAATTTAATAAGATTATAGCACGATTCGAAACAATTTTAACACGCTTGCGTTACTAAGACATGTGACTAACTAGGGAAGTAAGTTAGTAACTAAATCAAAAACTATGCAATACATTCCAAGAATCATCAGCAAGTCTGATATTTTGCGTGTAAAATTGTATGAGAAACAGTGCAATACAAACAAATATTTCGCTCTGTACCAAAACTAATTTATTCATTTCCCAATTAATTTTAGAGGAAGCCTAAATTTCTACAATTCGATTTAATTAGACAAGTTCCTTCCAAATAAATTGTTCCAGAGCATTTAAATCACAATTGTCGTAAATCCCGACATTCCCCTTCAATGCTTCATGAAGTGAAACAACATATTGCGATTTCTCTGACTTATTGCGCCATGGGCGAGATTTAAACCCAATTTGTTGGCAAACTTTGGTTAGTACTTTTCATATTAAGCTACGCTTACACAACGTTTACAAAGTGTCCGTAGTTGTGGTATTCTTATGCGATCGACAAACTTAGGCAATGGACGATGTAATCAGACCTATAATGAGTAAACTTTTTTTTTTTTTTTTTTTTTTTTTTTTTTTAAACTAAATAAAGTAAAAAAAATAACAACTGTGTTCCATCTTGGACCATAGTGTCATTCGTTCAGATGTTGTTGCAGGTAACCTAGTTTTCAAATATCTGACTGTTTGGTGTAAAAAGGTTTCATTATCACCTGTGATTTTACGTCGTAAAAAAGGCACGATAAATCATGCGAAAGCATTCGTTTGAAATTGTTAAAATGAAAATTCGCGTCTATTGCCTCGAGAGATTGCCGCTAACTTAACGTACAATGTAAACACACCTTTACGCTACAAGTTTTCACGCACCCTATAGGTACGTATAAATATGCTTAATTTCATGCCAAAGGGCCAAGTTATAGGGCCTGAGGGATTTAGAAATTTGCGAGCAAAGCTGCTTTACTGATTCGATTTTAGTTGTCGACTTACAAACTTGTTTAAATGGATGTTAGCTAAGTTAATTACAAGTCTTTGGGAGTAGGTGTCGCGTGTCGTTGTATTAGCACTCTATTTATCAATGACAGATTTATGAATACTTTGTAAGAAAAGAGTTACTTTAATGAAATCTAGTTAAATAACACTTCATATATGTATACGGGCTCACCATGATCGTATTAGATATATAAACAACGGCGACGAGATTGACTTCTCTTTTTTTCAAGTCGGTTAAGCACCGTTGTGAATTCGTTTTCATCTGCATCAAAATGCCGTTGCATAAAAGAGGAAGAAAGAAAGAAGAGTACTTCTAGAGTGTTCTATACCATCTAGCTTACAGTTCGGCGTGTCTGTCAGATTACCATTGCAAAGCTTCGTAAGTGCAAGTGAAAAATCTAGTTACCTCGGCGTTTAGTGGAATGGATGTGACAGTGTAGTTTTTGTTCAACGGCAAATGTCAAAAAAATGGTTTTAACTATTTTTGTCTGAAGCAAATCATTTTTTCTTAATGCGAGCCATCGCGACTTTGTTAAATATCTTGTAGTTTTTTGTCAATAACAAATTAATAACAATTTGGTTATACGTTCTACAACGACTTTAAATTTAGAAATTAAATCGTTATTGTTTTACATAAACAAGCAATTTTATTTGAATAGTAAAAAAAAATTAGTAACTTAAACTTCAATCATTAATTTCCTCAAATAATATCTATCTCCATATAAAAAGAAAAGAAAGAAAGAAAGCCCATGCCCTCTCTATGTCATTTATGACATCAATGGCAATTCTTTGAGTTTCCAGCACCTTATAAAAGACACTTTGAATACTTGTGAAGAACATGTGATTGGAGCTTTATTGCAATGTCTAGGCATGCCGTGTGCATTTAAAATGCAACCACAGTTAGTATGAAAGCAGACAGAAATCTGATAAGTTAGATAGATGTCTTAGTTTTTGCCAGCACTAAACATTCATTCTTATGTTGTTATAGAAACTATGAATTACTACAAAGTGACGTTTGATTCCATATCTACCATATCACACAGATTGTGATTTTAGGGCTTAAGGAATCAGTAACTTTGACATTTCCTAACATTTTTATTACACTCCGTAACAAAATAACCAGTCTACATGATTGTTATCTATATATCACCGTTAGATTGTAAAGATCGTTAGATTACAATCTATCTAGCGAGATTGTAAACTATCGATAGATTGTGAACCGTATCATTATGATTGCAATTTGACTCATTATTCTTCGCTATATTGTAATCTACCGAAGTGAAGCCGTCAAATTGTGAACCGGCGTAGGACGGAATGCAACTCGCGCTCTATGTTTAGGTATTGCGAAGTCACTTGTCTGTGACAGGAGGTAAGATTAGGTTCGTTAGGTTGCTTTCTACCACGCACATGCGACGACGAGCGAAAGCGAGGAGGAGCCAAGTCCTGTTGTAGTGCAAGTGTTGGACTCGAAGATGATACGGTTCACAATCTATCGGTAGTTTACAATCTCGCTAGATAGATTGTAATCTAACGATCTTTACAATCTTACGGTGACATATATACAATATTTATGAATAAATACATGTGAAGCCAAAAGTTAAAAAATCTTATGTCATTACGAGTATAAAACATGATACAAGAAAATAATTATTTTAAGTTCAACTTCTTCATATGTCTGTGCTATGCCTGCACATACCATACCTTTCACAGCTTTAGCTTTTGAGCATAAAACCTCTTTGAAAGGTGCACAAAATTGAGTTTTGGCGCCTCGCCTGCTAGCCAATGACGACGGTGTAATTTTATATAGACGTTAGGTTCTGGATTTATAAAAAATATTTACATTTATGCTAGTAGAGATTTTTTGAAAGGAAATACTTACCTCGAAGTTATAAAAGTGCTGTGAATTTAATTTTTCATGTAAACACTAATATTTTATTTCGTTCACGTTTGATTTAGTGTTAGTGCGTGAACAAATATAAACATGAGAAATAGAACATACGAGTAAAGTTTGATTAATCAATGCAAGGGCAATTGTTATACGATTTTATTTAAGTATTTATTTTTAAAGCCGTTATTTACTAATGAAACACTTTTAACTATGAATGAAAAGGAATCTATACAACTTACAGTTGCCTTTATTAGTTCCCGTTTGCAACAAAATACTCAGAATTTCATCCCAATTTGGAAGACTGTTTTTGATAGGTTAATTAACTTCAGAGAAAATCACTCTGATAGGCACGTCTTTGTATTGTGATTACAATTTGCAGAAGGTAATTATAAATAAACTTTAATATTAGGCAAGATTTGACAACAATAATTTAAAATTTGATCAAAATCTCCAAAATAAACTTACACAATCTGTAAAAGCACATGTAGGTATTTAAAGGACGCATAAAATTAGCTGATTATATTATAACTGGAAAGTGTTTTTCATCAGTATCACGATATTCAGCTTTATTTTTACACAAACACCAGTGAAAACACATATAAAATAAATTACATCTATAGATCTCACATTTACATCCCACAAAATTACAAGCTTTAAAACCTAAACGTTTCTCCAACCTACATCGGACAAGGAACATGCATAAAGTATGCTCCACAGAGACTCTCAACTTCTACAATACTATTCACGCCACCTTTGAAGTATTCAACCAATAGGCCAATCAGCGCCCTGTTCACTCAGGTTTCAGATCTCAAGTTACCTAATGTTCCTGGGAGAAATCTGGCACAGACGAATGCAATTTGTTAGGTTACGAAGTGAGATATGGTTAGTTTTTATTGGATTGTTTGACGGATAGTTCTTTTGTTTCTTCTTTTGTTGATTTGAGCAAGGTTTTGGTGAAGATTTTTATTATGTACGAATTGGTTTGGTGCGGAGTTTATTCTAGTACATAAATGTATGCACAATTGTACATATATACAATACGTAGTTAAAAATCTGTTAAGCGTCCTGTAAAAGGCAGGTAAGGTAAAGGCTGTCAGATAATATACATATAAGCGATTTAATGAGTATGAATATTTCATTTCAGTACATTGGCAAACATAAGGCGGTCGTAGCTCATTCCGTGTTACACATAAAGATTTGTAATCTGTGCCACTACAAAATCTAAAACTAAAGTTTTCACTTGCTTTCCCATGAGTAATCATAATATTTTCTCGTTTCCAAGCGACGTTTCACCGCACAGAGATGCACAAAAGCAGGCAATAATTATTCAGGAACCGCTCCAGAGATCCTGCAGGCCATCCGGGACTGTGCTGCGACATTAATGGCCTATAAACCAAATTGGGAGTTGTTCATCAGACAGAGCAGTAACGGATAGGACGGGGTCTGGAGCGGGCCTTGTTAGTGGCGAATAATGTAAGTAATGGTTTTTGCTGGATTGTAATACTTTATCGAAATATAAACCTTGTCATTGAGCTGGCAAAACGCTATAAAGCATCTGGCATTACAAGTGTCATGGTCAACGGTGACTGGTTACCATCAAGCAGACCGCCTGCCTCTTTGCCATTACCATACATTAAAAACACATATGTTAGAGATGACATACAGGCCATGCTCTTTGAATTTTTGTAGTCACTACGTAAAATAAGCAGTAGTATTAGAACAATTAGTAGAACAATCTGAACAGTACTACGAGTAAGTAACAACTTCAAAACGTAAATAAACAACTTAACGAAGTTGCTTAAATAATACCGATGTTAAAACTTACATACTTATTCATCGCATAGCTAGACTACAAATTCCTACATATTACTTACTTATCATGCAAATTCTGCATTAGTATACATCTCCCGCGCATGTTTATATCCTGAAAATAACTGCAGTGGTACACCCCGCCTGTCTGGCATTTTTAAAGCCTATTAACAATGAATTTATGGTCCGAAAGGGCGAGACCGCCAAAACAAATGTGCTGCCAAATAATGCACATGTCTAATTGAAATGGTCATGCGGAAAATATAGCTGTGGCTTCAAAAGCCATATGCAGTAATAAAATTTAATGTACTTTATCTCTCATTTCGGCTTTGCAATTTGTTGAGAGTAAAAAATGCTTCTGGCTGCACATTTGCCAAATAAAAGTGGATGGAATCTGCGCTATTGCGCTACGGATACTACATTTTTATGGAAACAGGTGGAATTGTCTGCAATTTCTTTTTTTATACAAAATAACGTACACAGTTTGCCCTTGTTGAATATTATGTGTGTAATCTTTGCAAAATGTACAAACTAGTAAAGAGTTAATCTATTTCTTCATATCATACAAATAGGACTAAAATTACAAGAAAAACATAATAAATTGATGTAACCTAGACGCAAGCCTGTATAAACAAAACCTACCTTATAAATATAGTAACAGAAAAAGTAACGAGTCACACTTTTTATCTTCCTACATACAATTTTCTCCCAAACAAAACAATACACAAACAAAAAAAACATATACCTATATAATAACTACTCACTATACCTTTTGTTTTGCACCTAATAGAGGCAAGCTCCCTCATCCCGAGACAATAGTGTTTCCTCTCCGATCCATCACCGTTCTAGCTAATAATCGCAATCATTTGCCACACATGCACCTGGAGCCTTTTATCCCTTTATTTCGACGGTAACTTACTCATGAAGCTAAGCGAATATAGCTTTATGTTAAAAACGACAATACTATTACTAACGCGACGACGTTTAAGTGGATAATCTTATTGTGACTCCTGTTGGTAAGTCAAATTGTAGGTGCCAGCTGTATAATGCAAAAATCAGTCAACAGTGTTCAACATTTAATACATACTCAGCAATCATCATCATCATCATCATCATATACAGAACAATAAAAAAATCACCACACTTGTCAATCCAGATTCAGAAACATTTGTAATTTTAAAACACAGTGAATTGATGATCTTTTCCATATTTTCATAACAGTTTCATTACATATATAGACAGAGAGATACTTATCTCTTTATAGCAACACAGATATTATGTTTTTTAACTTGAACGGGTTTGCAGGTGGCCATAGTTTGCCTGATAGCAAGCAAAGGTTATGGCCTAAGATGGAGCGTGCTTACCCGATAAGAACCGATTCACTCTCGCTTTGAAGATCGTTGGATTATAGTGCGTGGGGAACAGAGAGTCAGGCAGGGAGTTCCACAACCTTGCGGTACGAACAATAAAGGTAGCCTACTGTTTCGTGCGGGTCTTAGGAACTTCCACCATAAGCCGGTGTCGTCCTGCCGTAACTCTGCTCGCCCGGTGATAGAAGAGTGCGGGCGGAATTAGTACATACAATATACATACATTCAAATACATACATTAAAAAAACAGTAACACAAAACACTAACAAATAGAGAGACTATGAAGCAGAGCTAAAATCAAGTGAAAAGTATAGCTTCGCTCGACAAGTAAGGTCAATGCTATTTATTCTATTGCGACACGACATGATGGAAGTGTAGTGAGGGTTGAAAGCACACTTTACGAGCTGTCATTTATTTCAGGCTGTTTTTCTAAAGTGGATCAAGTTTATCATGTTAAACTAAAATACCTGCGGCGCATGTAAGCAGTTTTAGTTTCTGAAAGTCTGCTTTCGTATCTAAATGATTTATTCGAAAACTAAAGATTTTTTACTCACTACAAAAATAAAATATCAAACAATAGACTGAGCTGAATCAACTCTTTTTTAATGGATCGGTACAAAACACATTCAATATATAGGTAGTATTTTCTATATACTTGCCAACAGTTTTCCATACCATTACAAGGTAACTTTATATCAATCTGCGAGCGCCCCAGCTTGTCTGCAAGAGATGCAGCGGCCATTTCTCAAAGTGCACGCAGTCGTAAATCTTTGTTTGTTTCGTTCGATTGTTTTTACTAGCGGGGGTTTTAATACTGTGCTCAGTTGTGAATGAGGATATAAACTGGTGTTTGGTAGTGAGAGTAATGGGATGGGAATTGAATAAGTTTCAATCGAAATAAACTTATTTTTCTATAGTTCATAAAAACATGAACAGCCTTTTTGTCTGTTAAAGCGCTCTAAGCCGTAGCATGAATGAATTACTGATATAATTCAAATGTAAATTGAATAAATGTATCACGTCTTAATATTTTCCTGGAAGATAATGGTTTAGTTTCAACTCAAAGATCTATTATAAATAGACCTATCGTAAGTTTGACTCGCTATTTATTTGTTTTTTTTTTTACCTGAGATAGGTTTGCGTTTGACTACAGTCTGCCTAATGTTAAGCATTGCTGCAGCCTAGGGTGTAACACATTGTGTATGAATAAATAGTTTTTATCGATATTAGCGCTCGTGACTACTGTTGGAGCGTCACATCCCGCTGCCAACATAACGGCGGGACAGGTCGACGTCCAACCAGGGAGGTTCCCGCCAACGCCGACAGGTGGCAGCACGCGCGCCGGCAGAACGTCGATACCCGGCTATCGCACCGCACGCGCAATCATTATACTTACATAAATACAGTCCACTCACGCCATACTAAACTAGTTTTTATTATCCAAGGCATCCCAATAGGACCTAGGAATCACGAACAACTACTACTCAAACTTATATATTTTTTTGTGACTACAGAGGTAGAATCATTAATTACCTGACATTGTCCAGCCACATGTATAAAAACTGCACGTTCTAATGTTGTGTAGGGGAACAATCACCACGAGGTCTCGTGAGACGATTAGCCAGGCTTAACCTTTGGTTAATGGTTTTTCACTGTATTACGCCTAAGGCGGATTATGGAGGTTTCTGAATCCGGCAAAAAAGAGGGATGTTTAAGTGTCTCGTCTTGTTAATAAAGATATCTCGTGTCACTTAGTCTTAGAGAAAATAAATCACATACTTCTAACTACAACTACAAACAAAATAACCAGCTTGTACAGATCTGTGCTACCACTTGCATACATAAACTGTTATAATCTAACATTTATTTTTATACTCTAGACCACAAAATCATCGCCTAAAGTGACACCTAACAAGCGATGCAGTAATCAAAAGCATAGCCAGCTAGTTTTAGCTTGGCTCTTAATTGAATCTTACAACAAACATATCTTTTCTGTCTTTGCTTCGCTCAACAAATCATCAACTCTGATCAAGTACTAACAGGTTTCATTTGAAAAATAACTACATGAAAAAAGAACATAAATACTTAATGTCAATTTAGAATTACAATAATCAGGACATTATTTATTTTTTCTTTCTTACATCTTTAATCAATATATTAACTAAACGGTTTTCACTCAATATAAATATGACTATATGAATCCCAGAATGTTTCCTGCTACCGTAACTCCCTCAAGTGGTGCAAGATCGCTGCAAGTATTTGTTAATCGCGCGAGACAAATCACCGACTGCATCGCTGCGGTGCAACCTCGGGGGACCAACCTGCCTTGCTTGCTGGGACAAGTTAGAAGAGAGAAGCGGTTTGCAATTTTGAATGAGGGTAGATAGTACATCGCTTTTTTCATTTTTTCTAACAAGATAAGAAACATCACTGTTACGACACGTGTCGTTTGTTGAATTGACGGGAACAACTTAAAAAACTTAATTTTTCATAATTAAAGAAGCTATGGTGACCCAAAATCAAATTTTAATCATAATCGCACTTCATATCATGCCTGTTCTTTTCACGAGAGCAGCTTACATTTTGGCGGAGTTTTTAAACCGCACAATTGGTTCCTTTGATTGGTTCTGCTCGTTGTCACTCCATGTACCCGATAAAACCTTACTGTTACTGTTAAAAATGTCTTACATTGTAGCAAGGATTTTCATTTCATCATAATTCCATGCATTGTAGTGATTTTTGACAGTTGCTACCGCGTACGCTAGTCACTTATTTCCTATCCGCTAGGGGACAACTGCAAATTGTGGTAAAATAGGTTGTGGCTCCCTCGGCGCAGACTTTGACTGATGCATACTATACTTACATATATGGGGAAGTACAGGGTTTTTGGTCACTTTTGTAAGGCTGTTTGAGATCGAAAATCCGTAAAATACAAATATAATAGTAATTACTGTTATTGTGCTTCAAGCAAACTACATAAAGCATAATAAAATACAACTGCCTTAATTTTGTTACAAAAACTTAATAAATCACTGTTGATTGGAGTATTACTATAAAAGAAAAGATTTTTAATTCCATTTTGTGTATAAAACAAGTTCAGACTTTTGTTTATATTTAATTGATATAAGTCAGTTCTTACTACCCCTGTAGATGTGCCTAAACACCTATAAGGGTATCCGATCGCACCTAATAAAGTAATGCATTTGTCCTCCGCAGACGGAATACTTCCGAGGGGACGAGATTGTACGGGATATGTTTATTTTAAAGATACGTTTATTTTATTGGACGATTTGTATGAACACTTACATTATATGGCAATGATAAAGATAAACTCAAGAGATTTTTTGGTTATTGGGCACAAATAAATCTGTAAATTATTAAAAAAATGAATTCCATTAAATTTGCTTATTTAATGCAACCTTTTTATTGACGCTTGGCAAGATTAATACTCATGTACAAAAAATATGTACAAGTAAAATTAAAATCAAGCTAAGATACGAATACGCCGCAAAATAAATCAATACAATTTAGAGGTAGGTACAATCATCATCTTCATCATCATTACATCCTACCCAATCATGACTTTAAAAACGTACCACAAAGTCCAACAACACATTAACCAACAAAACATTAATAACCTAAACAGACACCTGAGCCCCATTAACTCAACCAGTTAGGGCCTATTATCAGAGTCTACCGCAAGTTTCTTATCAGTGTGAATAAATCCAAGTCAGCAAATAGCATCAGTGATCAATCTAAACGGTGTGACGGAGTTACGCCTGTTGTAAGCTGGGTAAGGGCGTGGTGCGTGTGTTGGCGATTTGTATTTTTTTTATAATAAGTAAAAGTACATATTTAACCTTCTCGTCCTTGGGTTGTATTTCTTATTTAAAAAAGGCAATTTGCTCGAGCAGTTACGTTGTAGCTTGGCTAGCGCGGGTCCAATCACGAAAAATGTTATGATGAAAAAAATATGGTTCTTAAGTAAGATAACAGTATAGGAACATGACGCAGTGGGACTACTATTTGATTATCACGATGATACACCAGCTAAACAGCCCGCCATTAAAACGCCTAAGCCATTAAATTTATCATTTAGGTTCTTTTAGTATGGTGGGTTATTTCCGATACGATAATGATCACGCTAATAATACTCGTTCTCATACAGTTACCTACATACACCACAAGCTATAAGTTTGTATTGCGTCGTTGAATAAATAATTCCTTATTTTGTTTTATTTGAAGTTGATATACTTTTGTACTATTCAAATCAGTTATCGCTGTCACTTGGCCTCACCTCCAAACACCCCAAGCTAAAGACACGCAGCGTTTACAGTTATTTCTCTTCGTTAGACAGCGATTTGTCATGAATACTTTAGCAGTATTGTTTTTAGATTGAGTGCAGGTACTTAGAGGGATGCAACCGCAAGGGATGGTGATATAATAAGTGGATAAATATTGGTGGGGGAGTGATGTAACAGATTTTAAATATAATTCATAGTTAAGGTAATTTTTTAGGAAATGTTTTTTATTTATTTATCACTGACAAGGCAAGTTATTTCCTGTCTCGACGGTTAGCCTAAACTATTAGGTAGGTACGACGGTTTATCTCATTTACAATTGTGATATGTACTTGTATGCAGTAGCCTATGTCACAATTTTTTAAATGTATATAGGTACTTAAGTAGTAAAATGTGTGTAGCAAATAGAGCTAAAATTATTACTAAATAAGCACGGTGCATACTAGACCATAATGATTGCTTACTATCAGGCATGCTCAGGTACAAACCAATTAGTTTAAAAAGTAATCCGATATCTTAGTTCGTAAAGCAGGCATACCAAACAGGCACGGCTAGAATTCTCATAATAACTTTTTTTTTTTTTACATTAAATAGTCTTACGTTTGACTATAGCCTGCCTGATGTTAAGCACCACTATAGTCTAAGATGTAGCACGCTTGCCTAGAAGAAACCTATTTACTCTAGATTTGAAGACCCCTGGGTTATAATTTTCTGGGAACAGGGCTCCAGGTAGAGAGTTCCATAGTCTCGCTGTCCTTACTATGAAGGTAGAATCAAAGCGCTTCGTGCGAGTCTTTGGAACTTCCACCATAAACCGGTGACGCCCCGCTGACTTCCTGCTTGTTCGACGGTGGAATGGAGACGGAACTTATATTTCATCCACAATCAACCTTCACCTTCCGCGATCACTCACTCACTGACTCTCACAAACACATTAATGTGGTGGTAACTGGCAGCCACTCTCCGCGCAGGATTCTAATGCACTCAACTTTTACTGCCCGTTTATTGTATGAGCTTTTCCGAGACCTTACGTTATTTACCATAGAATTGGGGGTGAGAGAGAATGGTCGTAGTTGGTGGAAGAAATGTATGAGCATTTCTAAGCTATTGATTTTGTCTGTAACCGACGTTTACTGCATCGAATAAAATTATACAAACGAAAATATTTTGTTCATTTCAGTCATAATAAAAACTTTACTATGAATATGAGACAACTGTTACATTTAGAGCAATTAGTATTCACAATGTTGTGTTTGTACTCATTATTATGTACATAGTTAGACAATCCATTCTTTAATTTCCTGGATAACTAAGTAACTACTACTCATAAAATTCTAAAGTTAATAAAGAAACTACTTAAGATTTGTACTCACAGCTCGCGGTTGGTTAGTTTGTGTAATTTATACTTCTGTATTCCTATTTCCATTCTCTCTAACTATAACTAATCCATGTCCTGTAGCAAGTAATAGCGAATAAAGATGATTTACTTAAGGCTCTCAGTTTATTTATGTAAGGAAGTGAGCCGCCCGTAACGGGAAGTCGTTACGAAGAAACGTTTAGTTTGGTAACTGTTATTACCCATTATTTGTATTTGTTTTTGCCGTCCATTAAGTGGTACATAGCTAGCCTTAATTTATTACTCTCTAATAAATAAAATATATATATATCTCAACTGCACTGCTTCCGCTAGCTGTAGTATCAAAGGACGAAAAGTAAGACACGGGTAATTATCTAGTATCGAATCAAAATCGACGCATGCTACGGTTGCCTTTGATCGACTTTGGCTTGCCTTTGCCATTTATTTCATATCGGATATTAACAAATAGCCGAAAATATAGTAAACAAGAAGTAAAACAATTCTGAAGCTGCTTACAAAAACGTCAGCTTAAGCCAGCTAAACCATCACTGATTTACAAATGTCACTATCTGTAGAACTCTCTAATTCACGTTATAAATCTCTCTATCACGCGTCCCTCGTTCCGCCCCTCGATACTTCACTACTCGACTGCACTTAGCTGCATCTTTATCTATAAATAATTCACGTGCAGAGATGGATTGCACTAATAGGGCCCATCACTCACCGTGTGGTACGTAAATCGTCTGGGACTTTTACGGAATACGCGCGTTCGGTCGTATGATTTTTGGGTGCCTGTGTTGTTGGTGTAGGGATGTTGTTGATTGTTGTATTTGTGTTTTTCCTTTATAACAAAGAAATGTTTTAAACTGTTAATTTGCTTTAGAATTTATTTGAAAGATATGATGCTCAGGCTTGCATACAAGAAAAAAAAATTGTTATCCTCATCATTCATACAAAATTTTAGGATCTTCGATTTTTTATTTCACGACGTTGAATTTCGTTTTCATACTCAAAAGCTTTCGAATAAGATAATCGTTATATAGTTACTGCAATAAGAACGCCTATCTTACCACCGCCGTACAAAGTGTAACAACCCAACAGATGCAATTTAAAAACTACAGCAACCATTCAACAAAAAATACTTTAAATAAAACTGTCTCGTGAAAACTGCGTGGCGAATAAGCAATTCTTCCAGTAATCCTTTCTTTATTGAATTCCACGTGTCCTCCCGAGCAATGCTGAATTTTTTCACTGCCCACTTACCCACCCCCCTTTTTACTTCGTCCACCTGTTTTGATCACTGACACATAAAACGTGAGGCTTATAAGTTTGATCGAGGGATGTGGCCTTTTGTGAATTCATGTCTAGTGAACTGCATTAAAGAGTGGCTTTACGTAGGATTATTGTAATAACAAAATGGATTAAATTGATTGTTAAAAAAATATACTCTTTAATCCAAACTTTTGGAATTTATAAATAATGTTACCTTACGTTCACAGTGAATGTATGAAACAAAATAAACGATACCGGCTGTTTTTTAATTCGAGATTATATATAAAATATCTTAATTTAACCCGTTTGTCCCCCACTATAGCAGTACATAATATACCGTATTGCATTGTGCACGCCGCAGACGTTGGTTATGGGAGATTAAATATACGCGGGAAGTATTTATGGCGTACAGGTTTATGGTAATGCGAAGCCTTTTCATTTTCATAGCACTG
Source organism: Macaria liturata (assembly GCA_964023185.1). Taxonomy (NCBI): domain Eukaryota; kingdom Metazoa; phylum Arthropoda; class Insecta; order Lepidoptera; family Geometridae; genus Macaria; species Macaria liturata. Next base: position 8,575,595 of record OZ026810.1, read on the forward strand.
GAGGAACTATGGGATATTGTATGCGGCTTCTAATGGTGTTTAATGTGTGTGAAATCGTCCGCTGAAGTGGAAATATAACCAATTCTATGGTCTTTCACGACTTTAAGTACATTTAACAACTTTTTGGTATTTTAGTAGCTTAATTGGGATTCTTTGAGCAAGAGGGCCTTATAAGACTTAAAACTAATAGCAATTCAAAATATTTTAATCTAATTTACTTATCCATACGCTCTCCGCCTGCAAGTACTTGGTATGTTTTTCTTCCGCATTAAATCGGCTGATACCAGTGATAAATTTTATGACAGACAAAAATATACAACGCTAATTCTTACTATTCACGAAATGACTATTTTGTCAAGATTTCATACTTATTACGGTATCACTGTCTAGATTACAACCCTATCAAAATACAACAATCAACTTGACCAAATATTATACGAAATAAAACTGTAGAGATAAACTGATTTAACAGAGGGTCACTTATCTGACAGTTGTGCGCTGAACCACGCATGTCCAGCGTCATTTATTAATAACATACAGCAGAAATGTACACAGTACGGATAGTAAATACTGATGGGGAAAGGACAGATTGATCACTCATGATAATCAAGCTACATACTATCTTGCATAGCTCAGTGGAATTTATTATCTACATAAACTTAGGTTTCAAAAAATCTAATATAGTTACAATCTGTCAACAAACATGAGTTTTATCAGTGTACGTTTTTTACTGTCATGTGAATTAGTTAAAAACTGAAATATGTCTTTATGTCACATCGATTTAAAATTTACAATTTTGCTGTGTATTATTTCTTATTTAAAACTTAGCAATTTACAATTAAACTAGTCTAATGTTGACCAGTTGAGCGTGATTACCAAAATATGACATTTACTTTATTTTAGAAAATTGCTTTGTAGTATATCTCACAAAATATTGGCAAAAGATCGAAGCCATTGTCCCTATACTCAGCAGTGGGACAAAACCATTTGTGGATGATTTTGTCACAAAAAAAAAACTATAAAATGTACGGTCGTTTTTCGTAACAAAGAGGAGAATATTACGAATCTGTCGTATATAATCTGCAATCACTTGATTATGCGTGGTCACACTCGATCGATTAAGACCGCTGGAGGAAGCGCGCGCCGACACGCGCGGAATTATATTATTATTTACAATTTAGGCCGGTTTTATTGTGCATTAAAATTTAAATAGTTTGCACGCGCTAGGAATTTCAATTAAATTCTTTGAATGCTGTTTAGAAGGGCTATAAAACTTTCTTGATAACTACGAATGGGGGTTTTAATAAGACGAGATTAAGTATTCATTTAGTAGTTAGGATATAATAATATCCTAATTATATATACATAATGGACAAAATACTCAGACAAACTTAATTTGTTAATCTGTACCACAAGTCATTCAACGCGGCACCTGTACTACACTAGCCACAGTGTCTTAAATAGTCTTGTTTATTAACTATGTTACGTATTAATGTTAAAAGAAAAACCAAATAAAAACCGCTACAAGAACAGAACGAAACAAAATTTAAAAACTTAAAAAACCATAACATCAGACCTTCCAATATATTTACCTAAACCAGCGAACCAAATACAATCTCACCGATATCACACCGATATTTAAGATCACATTAAGCCCCGCTACAGTGGCGCCACCTCACGTAATAATTGCAGTTATCAATACTCAACAGAATGTAGGCACTCGAACGCAGCTGGTTAGGAATCGCAGCTCTTTAGGAGACGATGGCGAGGCACAGAGTAGTGGTGGTAGAAGGCCAGCTTTATAACATTTGAATAGACAGGTACATACATTATTAAAACAACCATATACAAGTTTTAATTTACGAAGAAGTGCGCAAATTTAAAATTTGAGTCTTAGGTCTCGCTAAAAGTGTGAGTTGCGTTTACCAAAGTAAAAGTGTTGTATTGTAATCAATAAGTTACATTGAATGCTGTGCATTATTTAACTATGGGGCGGACATAAAGTATAGTAAAAAACCTATGAATTATGTCCAGCTTGTTAATAAAGTGTTTAAACTATTTGATTCTCTAGAATCACATAACGCTTGAATTTATTACATACCCGTTACATGTGGTTACATTCCAGCCATTCTGAAATTTGAATTTCAAATTGTCGTTACTACACTATGCATATCATGGCGAGACATACCTACAATACATAGGTTGTGCTTCTGTATTCTTTTTAAGAGATGCCAAGCTCATATCACCTCTAATAAAAAAAAATCTGTAAGCCACCTACTGCAAACTCTGTACACTGTGCCATACTAACCGCGATCAAGTCGCCGCCTTGCGGTATAGTTTACGCGGCGCACGCCTCGTGGAATTCAATTTTGTAAACTAAACGCCCCAAGGGCGAATCTGCATAGATAGGGTGAGAAGCCTTTACACTGCTCTTTATTGGACGGCTTATACACTGTTAGAGAAAATTACAAGGAAATGGGAAAGGTTCGATAGATATTTTGCGGGTTTTTTTTTATAACATCGTAAGCTCACTACCACAAATCGCCTGAGTGGCAAACTTCATGTACTCGTATGATGACGATACAAGTCATCAAAATTTATAGCAAAGATTAGGATTAGTCTACTGAGATTGACTTGTGAAAGTCACATAAACTACTTTCAAACACTAAATATCGTTATATTTTGTGTTACATTGAACAACTGATTTTATGTTGTGTTGTGAACACCGTGTGTCATTGATCACAGCGTTTCTCATGTATGCAATTTTGACAGGCAAATTGTTTTATTTTTTTATTTAAACCATTCTGTCTCACTACTGGGTAAAAGTCTCCCGAATTCCTTCCAATTCTTCGTATTCTAGGCCAGCCCCTACATACATATGGTTTAAATTATAATTTGAAACATATTTGCCAATGTAAAGTAACCGGTATACTATCGAGGCACCCTTCGATGTAATAATGAGCATGTTCCGCAAACAGGCCGCAGGTTGCAGCTAGTTTACTGCCAAAATGCAGCTCATGTGGAAATTACTGCTCGGCCGTGTGTGAGGGAATTCATACTACGGTTATAGAGAAGGTAGGTACCTATGTAATATTTGGGTTTACATATAGAATGAAATTGTATGCTTGTAGATGTTTGGGAGAAAATTTGGTGGGACTTACGAAAATATTGTAAGGATATGTATATCTGAGTAAGTTGGCTACCTTATAGGCAAGCGTGTTACAATTTACCCGGCAAAAATGCTCAAAATCAAACGCATACCTATCCCACGTAAAAAAATATCTACTGCGGACTTAAAAATTGTTAAAAAGTTATAAAAAAGATCCCATAAACAAATGCCGCGACCGTTTGTTATACGCTTACAACCCACGACTATATTGTTTATTGAATAATAACGATAATTTTATCAAATAATTAATTAATTCGACCGGGACGCATGGAGGGAGTTGGGGGACTTTATAGTATAGGTTAAAAAAATAACAATTGAAGTTTGATTTGATAAGGCTATATTTAGTAAATACCATCTGCAATAACTGTTATTATCTTTATTATTTATAGCTTGTGCTGTTGTTCAAGAACACAGTTTATGTATACAGCCTTGATCAAAGAATACTATTACCCTTTTACTTGATGTTCTTCAGAACTTAGCTTGAAACTGATTATATAACGTAATGTGATGAACATCTGCATAAAACATCCAGCTTGTACTCATTACTCTAAGTTGCTTGAGTTTATAGTTTGAGCTAGAGGAGATTACTTGGTTTGTAGATTTGTAGTAAACAAAAGTTGTGGAGTTTTTCCGACAATTTCTATTCAGGTAAGGTAGGTCCAAATTTCAAAGTTTCACTTTGGGCGAGTGTCACTTATGAAAAACTTACTTTTCTAAGTTTTGATATGAGGGCGATGGCAACAAACTAGCTAAGATCTTTATAACTTCGATTTATAGATTAAATTTCTCTTATTTTTTATTTATGTAATCAGTGTTTATCGTACAACATTTTTGTCTCATACATGTGGAACAGTTGATTGACCAGCATACAAAAAAAACGTGCATACCCTCTTATCAAATTTGTATAAAACTTTTACACAGATGCTAAGTAGAAAGATTGAACCTAATACGTACTTAAATTTTACTAAAATCCATACAAATACAATTTTTTTGTAAACTTAAAGAAATAAAGATTTTGTATTATGTATTGTATTTGTAATACAAAGACTCTTTAATTGAAGTCAAATCATCTAAATGCAATGGAATAAATACTAGTTTACACTAGTAATCTAAGACTCAAAGCGATCTCCATAAAGCGTATTCCACGTCAACCAATCTTGGTAGATAAATAGCAAGCGCTGGCTGCGCTGCATAGGCAATAAAGCGGCGGTTTACGACTAATATCTGCAGCGCTTTATGCTGCATTACTATGTTGCGTTTATCTCTCCAACCGACGATCCGCAAAAGTAAAATAGTTTTGGTAAAACACATAATATTGAGACTGACCTAAATTTGCTGTCATTATAAGTTCTAAACATAAAGAGTAAAGGAAATTACATGCCAATCCCGTGATAAATTGAAAAACTCTGGTGTCGAGAATTTTCAAATCGCTCAAGAGATCTTGGGCGGGACATAACGAATACGAAACCGTTTCATAACGTGATCAATTCTTTAACTTTTCCAGGTTTTAGATCTTTAAAGTTATACGTAGGTTAGTACATTTATACGATCGAAATCAGGCTTAGCATTCAAATTAAAGTATCAAAAGCCTTCGTTCTAATTAAAATCAGATTTCATCGTCAATATTGTCTGAAATTCGAGCCATTTCTACGTTATATCTCATTCACTATCAAAATTCACGGAACCTCGCCTTCCATACAGCTCGATGAACTATAAACCGAGAATACATCACATAATCTTTCCAAGATCACTATGGACACGGGTAAAAGCAGAACTAAAATATTCTTACCAAGATCTGATGCTGAAGATAAATATGTACCTATATATAACTAGCTTTGCCCGAAGTTTGGCACGCGTTATTAAACATATAAACATTCCTCTTGAATCATTCTATCTATTTAAAAAACTGTATCAATATCAGTTGTGTAGTTTCATAGATCTAAGCATACATATACATACAGACATAGGGTAGGGACTGACGCGATAGCGACTTTGCTTTATACTATGTAGTCTTCTTCTTATCGAATGAGAGCGGCCACTTCTGGTGTCGAGAGTTTATCAAGCCGCCCTAAAGACCTGTGACATGGCTTAACGACTGCTGTACTAGACAAACAGCTAAGAAGCGAAGTGCTGCCACCAGATATGTAAATATTTATCTTGCACTACATCTACGTTCTCTGTAGGCACAACAAAGGGAATATAATCTGAAACAGCATCAAATTCTACACTAACCACTCCGAGGCAGCTTTGTTTAGAACTAGGAACGTACTAACTTTAATTTAAACTGTGGCAGTATGAAATTAATCCTTCGACTTCAATTTAACGTCGGTAGTTCTGCTACATCTTGAGCGAATAGAATATATTTGTACGCAGAGAAAACAGAAGACTAGTAGACTGCGCAAATATAATCATATTATCGGTCGATTATTCATTATCTGTTCCTTTGGTACAGTTTTATTAACGACTTATAAAATAAATTATTATTAATTGAACCTGAATTAATAATTGTGGCTTTGGTGGAAGTACCTATGTTTATGTCTTATTTTGTGAGTGTATGTTTGTTGATTGGTATGGATAACTGTCTGAAAGAAATCATTACATTTTTTTATTGCTCCTTGTTTAATGAGTTGTACCCCGAACATAAATTTTAAGTTTTTATAATAATTTTAAATGGTTTCTAAAACAAAATAACAAAACTTTTGCGCAGTCTATTGCAATGCTAAAGTCTGCTCACTTCACGTTTAATATCTTCAAACAAGCGACACAAAGAGCCGACTGTAACTCCTTTGATTCAATATCGCAAATTAAGATCCTGCCATATGCCAAAATCCCTCCAACCTACAATCGACTCTAAACCTTACGCAATAAAGTTTAAAATTAGTTAGGGAAAGCGACTCCATCAGTTGTCAGAAAGATTAACATGTTTTCCAGCGTTAATGAATGTTTTGTGAAAAGTTAGCTGATCAATATGTCTTGATACTTTAATTATGCGAGGGGTGTGTGTGATATGTGATTATCTCTTGTGGTATTCGTTCGGTTTGGTTTATTTTGGAGAATATTGTTTTAAATAGGTTGTATGTGTTGTGGAGTGAGATCAAGAGGATTTATGGGAATGCATTGTATATATGATATACATTATTAGACATGTAAGGCACAGAATAATTTCTTCTAGGCAAGCGTGCTAGATCGTAGATTACAACGTTGCTTAACATCAGGCAAGTTGTAGTCAAGCGTGAGCCTATCTCATGTAAAAAAAATAATGTATTGTTGTAGTAAGTTATGAGAGTAGCGATCGAATCTAGTGGAGAGAGTTTTCATATCCTCCTAATATGGGCTTTTAATATTATTGTTGTACAAAGCCGTCTAATGCAGGTAATATGACACAAATCACTTGATTATTTATTAAAAAAAAACTTTCAGAAGACTTGATAATCTCCTTTTCTGAAGTTGGTTAAAAACTGCCACCACCGCCTTTACCTTACTTTGGTAAGCATTTAGTAAACAAGTACCACAATCTCTTTATCTACGGTTGTATTACAAACATGGTAAAATTCTGGCAAAGTTATTGCAGCTGTCAAACGTATTCTCACAGCTACGACACAATAAAGTTATCACCTATTTAAGAACGTGTTCTCGTTACTTCGATGCAATTCCTAAATGCAATACCTCGCAAGCTGAAATCCTCCGACTATCGTATCTGTAGGATACAATAAAACAAATTGTCTTTAGAAACACGTCTCAATTCTTTGTGTTACTCCTTACCTGCGGCATTTCCCACGTTTCGAATTACGGAGACGGCCGGAGGACAAATTCGAATATTCGTCTCGACGCAGGGATGTAGATAGGTATTAGAGGAAGGAGTAATAAGAACAAAAACATACGTTGAACTGCAGGATGCAGAGATACAATCAAATACATAGTAGGTAATAAAAATAGACGCGTCCTCGTAGTCATAAGTTAATTTAGTTTTAACTTCGTCAACAAACGCTTTCAAAATAAATATTGTCGAAATAGTCAAATTTAAACTTATATTATTATTATTATTTTCAGATAAACAAGCCACCAAACCAGCTTCAGACCAGGATATCGCCTAAAACGATAACAGCACAAGCGACTCTGTGGTCGAAGATGTAGTTTGGTATGAAATTCATTTTCATCTGGCCCCAAGACTCCTGAATACGTCCCATGGCCACAGTATTCTTTGGTAAGAGGAAAGAGTCTAGTTTCAGTCTGAAAAGAGCTCTTTGTAACACGACCGTCTCATTTTAAAAATACGGGCCGGAAATTAAATAACTGGATGTCTATTTCTGCCACGACTGAATTTAAATTAAAATGTCTCCTGGAAATTATGCGTAAGGATATGGAATACTCGTAGTTATCAGGTTTTTAGTCACAAACTAACTACATATAAAATTATTTAATAATTATTTAATATTGTGTTAAGTACGCCAGCTTTACGGATTTTCGGTTCTAGTGTTGTCCAAACTAGGTTACCTGGAAGAGATCACTTTAGTGATAAGGTCGCCCAATGTCCCTGGTTACCTTCCATCTTTATGTTAAATATGTTCTTTTTATTTGGTGTACAATAAAGTAGATTTGATTTGATTTGATATAAACTGAACTATATATACCATTGGAAGAATTTGAAAAGGAAAATTGTTAGTTTGTTCAAATACGTTGCAACAAAAGCAGCATACATGAATTTTATTGAACGTATCCAATTATAATACTATATTTTTTATTGTTTTTAACAAACTGCACATATATACAACATACAACCATACATCGGAAGCGTCGTGGTGCCCAATTGGCCATATTGTAAACTAGCTGGTGCGCGCGACTTCGTCCGCATGGAATAGTTGTTACCATAAAATCGGTTCTATTGAGTTAATCTTAAAAGATAGACATATACTGTTGCAGACATTTTATTAGATCATTTTAAGAGGAATAATTCTTTGATACATATTTTTTTGATATCTTGAACCGTTTTCGCAGCAAACGCAACGGAAGCCCTCAAAGATGAATAATTTTCCCCGTTTTTTTTTCACATTTTCCATTGTTTCTTCGCTCATATTAGTTGCAGCGTAATGTTATATAGCCTAAAGCCTTCCTCAATAAATGGTCTATCCAACACAAAAAGAATTTTTCATTTCGCACCAGTAGTTCCTGAGATTAGCGCGTTCAAACAAACAAACTCTTCAGCTTTATAATATTAGTATAGATTTAGTTCCCTGATTATGATGATGATAATATACCTTTATAAATTTTCAAAGAGGCATGAACAAATAGTTAAAGTAACGACTAAATCATTTGCTCAAGATTGCAAAGACTAAAATATTAGAGACATGTATTGACTTAAACTAAATATTCCTGATTTGGGTATAAAAGTGATTGCAGTAAGAATAGTAAAGTCAGACCAACGAACTGGAAATGCCAATAAATTCCAGCGAGCATATTGGCATAAACGAGACACGACAATAATTTCTGCCAAGAAAATGTAAAATGGTACAAGATATAAGCGGCACAGGTGCTTTTAGCGGTAAAATTGCACTTGTAAAATACAATCTCTTTGTTTTATACGATTTTAAAGTTTCATTCTCTCAACCATATACCAATCCAGGTACAAAAAAGATTCAGGGATCTTACATATGTAAGTTTAGCCTAAATAAACTTGTTATACTGCTGCAAGAATAAACATCAGGGAACCTGTATCCAAAAAAGAATAAACATATACGATTCCATCGTCCACGTCTCAAATGTAAGATGAACAAAGACAGGGATGTCTGTCAAATTGTTGTCCTAGTCATGAATCGTGATACCAAGACAGTTGTTATTTTTACAGGTGATGTCTGTTTATAGCCACTGTAATAAATACTACTAAAAATAAATATTCCGGACTACCTATGAAACCGCAACATTTTTATTTTCCTTTTTTATAGACACTGGTATGAAACCTTATGTATTAGAGATCGACTAGCACCTGTCCTTTTATTACTATAAATGATACTAAGCACGTACAAAATGATCTCTTACCATCAGGCAAATGAGGGCTACCGCGTGTAAGATCATCGCTAGAGGCGCTAGTGTACTGTGAGGTCCAAATGTTCTCAAACTAAGCAAACCTCTCCAATTTGCCGCTAGGATCTCTACTGGATCGAGAGGTTTGAAATGTTAAATGTCAAAACGGTAGCTCTCATTACAGTCAAGTGCAAATATTTTAACAAAAAATCTCTTTCCCGCCACCTTATATTCTCTGCACCGCCCCCGTGAAGTTCACCTTATCTAGCTGCCGCCCGCGGCCCCGTCTGCATCGTTTGACAAACTGACAGACCGCCTTGAGCCACTTCTATAGCATTGTGCTATTCTACTATTGTAACATGGGTTGAATTGATTCTCTAAAAGGTGGGTAGATAGAAATTTAATGTGTTGTACAAGAATGTATAACAGAGAAAGTATGTATGTTAGTAGATTTTTTTTAGCTCTTTTAGGACGCAGCTTAAATACTACCCTTTAACACATATAACTGAAACTTTAACTTACGGCCGTTTGAAATAACCTAATAATCTCAGATTAAATATCCTACCAATAGTAACTAGTTTTGCTAATTTGCGTTTTAATAAACATGGATGGATACGGCTTATCTATCCGTCATGCCTATCTTTCTGTCAGAAGGTTCGGAGGGAATTTTTCTATCCATAGATTACTTCTTTCATAGAAGATGAAAAAATCGCCTTTCAATATCATGTTATCCGTTACTGCAGGTACTTTAACGAAAAGAAAAATGGGGTTTTGGTCTATCCCACAGAAACGGGGCATTAGTATTAGCGTTTTACAAAATTATCATCTTATATATTCTACGTCTAAGTATTCATACTTCTACTACACACGAACTTATATATTTTTTATTTGACTGGCCTGTTAGCTTAGTTGGTAGTGGCTCTGCCTTCTAATCTAGAGGTCGCGGGTTCGATTCCCGCATGACACAAGTATTTATGTACTTTAAAAATTTATAATTACTTGTGTTGAGTCTGGTCGTTTGTATGTATAATAAATATGTACTCGTATTTACAAAAGAAAAGTATATAAGTATTATATCCGATATCTAGTACCCACGACACAAGCGTTTGCTTAGTGTGGGGCTAGATGGCGCTGTGTGCAATGTCCCGGAATATTTATTTATTTATTTATTAAAGAATAGGCTTAGAACTCTGTGCATAAAATTGGTACGGCTACTTCTTTCCATTTTGCTCATTTTAGGGATAGGTTACACTATTTTAAATAGCTGTTATGTACAAAAAGAAAACTACATAAGTACATAAAAATGTAGGTACTTACTTTTGAAAATGACAATGTATAGCAGGCAACATACACAATCACATAACATATTAAACTGTTGATTGAGTACTGAATCGGTTACAGTTCTTTGACACCTAAATGGAATCATTTAGAAAATTTGATTATTGATATAAAGACTTTTTTTTCCACCACTTAATTATAACACTCAAAGGTTCTTAAAATACCGATTTCTGTACAGAAGCCATTTAAAATAATGTTTTATAAACTATATATTTTTCTTCCGTCTAATAGATATACCACCAACCGATATACCCCCGTCCTAACAGCAAGTAATGTCTCTTGTCCCAACAGTTAGGCTCGCTCGTGTCGGAATTTTTAATTCAATTATGATAGCGATCTTGTTTAATGGCCGCCTTCTTACAGCCGAGGTGGCGTCTTTTTTTAAATATTACTTTTCGAATGTAGTACAGTGATTTCTATTTCAGATTTGCATGTAGAGCCGTTAAATTGCATAGAATAAGATGTGATATGAGATCTGAATGTGCTTTAAGCCGTAAAAATTTTCAAAAAAAACGTTAAACTTGTGATATTTGTAAACTATTAATACTGGAATGTTTTCGTATATTACCGGATAAGGTATATAGAGTACATGGCTTGTGAATAAAATACGGTCGGAGTGACTTAAAACTTCTCAGCACCAGAGCCAAGATTGTTATGAATACTCGATAGCTTCTTAGATTTGAATATTAAAAAGCATCTATCGGATTGATAAACCTGACAATGCTATACCAAATATATTTGTTTTTTTTTTTGTAAATTTGTATGAAACCGACTAAAATTCCCAGTACTACCCTCCAACCCGTAATGCGCTACGAGCTCCATTCGAAGATTTCTTTTGCAGAAATGAAAAAAATACAGTCCTATTCAGTGCTTCTTAATGTCTTGGAAAGATTGATAAGTCGACGTAATTGCTTGTGAGACCACCCTCGGAAGGGACTACGGAAATATCTATAGACTACAGCTTTTTAAATATAGGATGGGATGTTTTTAGTTGTTGTGGGGCTAATTATTATTTTGGAATATATTAATTAGTGAGGTTAGGTGAGACATATAAAGGGATAACTTTACTTAAATTAGAATTGTATGGTTATCCGAAACAATTCAAACAGATTTTAGAACGATACTGTTATTTGTGACAGATGTTCAGACACGTAACTTGGATTATTATTTTTAAGTTAACATAAAACTTATTTCGCGCTAGATTAAGAAAACCTTGGTGCATTAACACAAACAATAAAATACATAGTCCTGAGATAAGCACGAATTATAAAATAATATTTTTTGATTGAAAAAAAAAAGATTAACAAAAACCATCAAGAACCGAACACCAATAATCGCAAATTCCCGAACAGAGCCAAATTGGAACGCATAAAAGCCGGCTTTCAAATGAAATAAAAACGTTATTCAAAAGTTAAATTTCCTTTTTTACGAGGCCCGTAGAAGTTGTATGGTGATAAATTTGTCAGGAACGGCCGAAAAGTTTCATGTTAATTCAATCAAACACGCGCCTGGCTTACGTTTGGTGAAGGGAGTCGTCTTGAGGACCATACGCAAGGAAACCGAGACGATCATTTACTGTATTCTAGGTTCGCAGATATAACAACAATAGCACTTAATTAAAAAAAAAACTGTTGGTGAATATTTGTTGCTATGAAAGATTTGAGTCGTTTTTGTGGCTGATTGTCACTCAAATTAAGGATTTACAGTAACCCTATTGCCTGAAAATTACAATCTAGGGGTTTTAAATCTGAAGGAAATAGGTTCTCTTGGACAAGCCTGCTACATCTTATTCAGGGCTTGATATCAGGCAAGCTGTAGCCAAAGTAAGTCTACACCGTGTAAAAAAAAACAACTAATCAGCAGTACCTATGGTTTTGTCCGGACGAAATAGGGTCTTTTTATTTCGGATTAGCAGCTATGAACAGAATAGTAGCGTGACATTACCATCGCGTATGTAGCTGGTCGTTTTCCAGCGTCATAAAATAAAATATTTAGCGCCAGTTACATCGGTCGTAGTGCGTGGATATTTTATGTCATATTTTTTTTAATTTTCCGAAAAACCGGTGTTTGGTAAACTCGGTTTCTGAGGTCAAGCCGCTTTGAGTTACGGCGTTTTAGCTTAATTTACGTCGATGCTGTTTAATTTTGACCCCAAGGGAGGTGCTGTAATTTGAAATTACGTTTTAGGGCCGACGTTTTTCCTTTGATATTAATTTCTTATTCAACGTGAAAGCATCTGTTGAAACAAGATCCGTTTGAGTTGAATTTCTTGAACATTTTCTTTGACAAATTTATCTAAAAGAATCATGCCATCCATCCTTAAATAACTTCTTTTATGCGCTATCATCTAGTTATAAATTAGATTTATTGGTAAAAAAAAATATCAAGTTTAGTGTTTGTATAATAATAATTACCAAAACAAAATAAAACCCCAAACAAACAAGAAAGGCGACCAAGATTTACGTAACAAAACGTTCTTTGCAAAGGTTAATTTAAACATTAAAAACTCGGGGACTTTTTGAGGAAAATGAATGATTTTGTGAACAAAGAAACCCTCTTTTTCGAGCTTCCAAAGAATGTATAATGTTCGAGCAAATGGTGGCTTATGACGGAGTTTCCTTCTTAACTATTGTCATTGGCGCCATTATGTGGCTCCTATTTGTGAGATATCGTGGCTTTAGAGGGAATAAAAATATAAAGTGTCTCATAAAGATATTAGTGAACCAGGAAGGATCTTCCCAACATTACTGAGCGAACGAAGTGTTATTACAAAACTATATTCAGTCTGTCTGACTGGTTGTTGTTTGATTACTAAGAACTGGTTATTATACTAGATTTTATATGAGGCTATGATATTATCTGTCTTAGACAGCTAATTTACGTCAGTCACTCATGAAACACTATACTGAGTTTTTCCTACTACTCATTATTGTTGTTGGAATAGATTATATTCTTCTTGTTTTCCGTTTTCTTGTTAACTAATACTTATCACGAAGTCAATTCAATGCACCTATTCATATAATTAAGTCTAGACATTCCATACATATGTATTTTCTCAACAAAACCTACCACATCCCGACACCCTGTAGTACTCCACATCTGGCGCCATGTTTTATTCCCGATAGTGCGCCAATCGGAGAGGCATTAGCCCGGACGTAATTAAGAGAGCACGCGCTACCCGCAAACGTATAAATTTGCATGCGTCGAGCACTCACGTCAATAGTCATAGACGAGTCATTAATACAGTTTTCGTAAGGCATTTAACGATAAAAAGTTGTGACATTTGTTGTATTTGTCTAAGTTGATATCTCATTAATATTATAAAAGTGTAGGTATGAATTTGACTTTGGAGTGACGAACATATTGTACGCGATTTAAGGCTTTTGTTAAGTAAAAAGGCATACACAAAGAAATCCACGAACAATTTCAGTAATTTACAGTAAAATCTAGCATATATGTGTTTGATATATTATTTTGTGATATCAATTGGTTCTCTCATGGTAAAGCACAAATCAGCATCTTTAGTGCCACTTCTCAATTCAGTTGGTTAAAAAAAATAGGATTTATAAGTGGTAAGGAGTACAAAGGCAATTTTGTCTATTCACTGCGGTCAGCAGACACTCGCCGCCTGTAGGTTGTAAATAGGTGATGATTTGGAAAATAAAATGCATTAACGGGCATGGTATTAAAGCTACCATTTCACATTATAATTACATTATTTCGTCTAAATATACTCGTATAGACGTCACTATCTCACAAAATCACTTTGACAAGCGTTCAGTATAGCAAGATTTGGTAAAAACATATGGGTTAAGTCTGGAATTATCGTTACACAGCAGTAAGTAGTTTTTACAAATTTGACTCGAGTATTTTGACAAAGATCTATCTATGTACATATGTATGTTATTTAAAGATAGCAGCTGTGCTGGCGATGGGTAATTATTTAAAATTTTGCGTCATCGACGTTTGTAATTTACCGCTACACCACGCGCCATTAATATAAAATATCAAAAATTAACCAAATCCACTCCGAGCACTCACACGACACGATAAATATCCGTCAGAGCACGATAAAGCTCATTTACATCTAAGCGGTATTTGTGTAATTAATGTTGCCATCCGAACTCGACCGTTACGTTTTTATTACCACCACGATTAGATTTTACCAACTTTTTATATTTTTTTTATATTTACCCCGCTTTGTATACTTTTATGTTCGCCCAGTTTTTATTTGCGGTCCCTACTGCGGAGTTCTGCTTTGTTTTGTTGAGAATCGACAATGGATTTTGGTTTTTTTATCGGTTTTCTTTTGAAAGTTTTTATTTGTAAACCGCAAAACGGAAGTATAATTAAAACAAATTCAGTGTTTGTCGAGTTTTGTAAACGAGAGACGCTCGGTGAGAAAATAATCGGAATCGATATAGTCTTATATAGTTGTGGTCCAGTGTCTCTGATTTCCTTGCAACACAAGACCTCTGGTACCTAGCGCAGGAGTCAGTCATTCCACCGCGTACCAAACACTTATTATTGGATTTACATATCTTACATAACAGAAAATAGGTACGTTTTTTTACATTGTATTTCGACCAATAAACAAGTTGTGTTTGTAGTGTGAATTTGTTTTCTAAACGAAACCAAGTTTACAGAGTTTTAACTAGATTAGACTAGTTTTGCTGTGAACGGTAACCGATTTTTGTTGAGATCAATAGAATTCAATTACATTTGTGTGATAACGTGGAAGGAATGTAAGGAATACAACGCATGGAAGAGGCGTTGAAGTAATAAGGTTAATTCCAACTTAAAAAATTCGTAAGTATCGTATCGTAACAAACAAATTATTCAAGTCCGAAATCACAAAAAATACTTCGAAGATACAAAATAAACATGCATGGTCATTATTTTTACACCCAATATTTTTTTGAACTGAAAATAACATTTAAACTTTCTAATTCCGATATCGTGTCACGACTAATTTTTATTAACAAAGCATCAGATATTTCACTTACAATTTATGAGTTCAGTTCGCGTGTAACATTCACAAGTGGTAGTATTTAGTCGGAGCAGTATGTCGTGGATAGGTTGAGTTTGTAGCACGCAGGCGGTTGTTGCCGGGACTTCCCTTGAATACTAATTGTATTGTAAGGGGCTAATACACAGGTATTACAAGGAACACTATTTGGCTTAGGTATAAGCCAAGAGCCAGTGTTGCAATAATCTATTAAAAAAATATGAGCAACACTTGCTTGTAATTTTTTTTATAGTTTATTTCAGTGGTATCACAAATAGAGATTTTTAAAGGAGGTGATCGCAGATGCATCGTATTAAAAACAGAATGTTATAATATAAGACGATAATAAGACTATACGACTATATTGATTCTAAAACATCGATCAAAATACCTAAAAGTAAATAATTCGGTTAGTTTTTTGGATGTTTGTTTTGTATTTTTTATGGTGTAATAAAATGATATTGTTTTTCAATACGTTCAATTCTGAGCGTGATATGAGTTACATCTCTCTACTTAAAGTAAATAAACATGAGACTTTTTACAAATATTATAAACTTACCGTAATATTGCTACATAAAGTTTATGTTTCAAATGGTAATCAAAGCGTACAATTAATGTTTGACACAAGTTTGTTACATTTCAACTTCAAATTTATTGTAGCTTGAATAAACTTTCGACTTCTTTTGTACATACTTTAAAAACTTTCGTATACTTTATGAGTCAGGAAAAGTTTATAAGGAATAAATAAAAACTTATAGGCATTTCTTTCAGGTAATGTACACTATATCATTGTTGACTGGCCTGTTAGCTTAGTTGGTAGTGGCTCTGCCTTCTAATCTAGGGGTTGCGGGTTCGATTCCCGCCTGACATAAGTATTTATGCATTTAAAAAAATGTATAATTTCTTGTGTTGAGTCTGGTTGTTTGTATGTATATTAAGTATGTATTTACAAAAGAAAAGTATATAAGTATTATATCCGTTATCTAGTACCCACGACACAAGCTTATGCTTAGTGTGGGGCTAGATGGCGCTGTGTGCAATGTCCCGGAATATTTATTTATTTATTTATTTATTTATCATTAGAGAATTAATTATTCAATTAGAGTCAGTAATCATTAAGCAATGTTGAAAGTTACTGGAACTGCCGGTAGTTAGGGAAATTACCAGTAAACCTAATTACCAAAACATACCACAGTTTACCAAACCATGCAAAATACGTTCGCGGCAGCTCTTAATTACTTCACTGCTAATGTCTTTCCGATGACCGCACCACTAGGTATATCTAAATAACTATAAAGAGAGAGGGAAATAGAATTCGCATAGTTCATGGCAGCTCTGTCTCTCTCACACAATATCTACTTATGTGGCGTTACCTATAGTATACGTGCCTATACAGAGTTAGCGCTATGTGGTGAGAAACTGTGCAAAGTTGGCTATAGAACATCAATACCAACAATTGTTCAAAAATATATTGAATTTACAACGATTATGTTACATATGATCTTACATAAGTTGTTTAATTTTGATTAAAATAGACAGACAACATCAAATTGTTTTAAATTTTATGAAAAGACGATACAATCATTCCTTTATGTTGCGTGCGTCATAAATTTACGATATTGTCATAAGGAAGAGTTGTTTTTTAACCCTGTATGTACCCTTAATTGGAAGAGCAGTGCCGACGCGGCGATTAAGCCGCAGGCTGCGTCGATTGATTGGAGAAATGCTGGATAAAGGACAAAGGGAACAATTAACGCACTGAAAGAAAATATTACCGGTCAGCAGAGCGATAATATATCCAGATATACGATTAACGGTGAAATTACCTACAGTTAACTCGCTTGTAATTTCACCGTAAAAATAGTATTTGATATAGTGCTGCAGCCAAAAAATCTATAGTGTTCTGTGGTTACTTGAAAAATTAATAACGCAAAACGGCTTTCATATAGCAGACATGAACAATGCAGCACGACCCGTAATTTTTTGTACTAATCTGAAATAAAGGTATATATAAATATTGATATTTATAATACATACCTAATTACTACTACCCCTATTTATTACTTACTAACAGTTTCTCAAGACACAATACAAAATATCACTTACCATACATAAAAGTAACTCAAATATTCTATTATGTGTAATTGTCAGTTTCATCCAAACGTCCAGATAAACATAACAGCAACAAGTATTGTTTGCTATTTAGTCCACGTTTGCGCTGTTTATCCCTTATTCATATTCATAGCAATCGAGATCCTTCCAGTGTAGCAACAGCATCATCTGCACAACTCTATGCAGCTATTTCTTAAGTAAAACCTGCACTAGATCTGTTAGTGTGAAACAATTATTTACAATAATAAAACATAAGAACAAGGAAAGAAAAACTAAACATACTACTTCTTTGTAACTACAACGTGCTACAACATAAAAAATAAAGGCCCTTAGAAAAATCTTTAGAAAAGCCTAAAGATAGTCTAAGTGCTCCAGCCCACTACCAGAGGGCAGCGTGATAAGCATACTGGGCGCATTACCAGGCTGGATAGCAATGCTGATACGTTGAGCCAGAAAAAGACCAGCATTTTGGTCACGCGTTTCATTTTGAAACAATTAAAATATTATTACATTATTTACACAATCAATCATCATAATATCAATTAAATAATCTCCACTGTTTTGGAGGTATTGATTAGTTCATATGGCAATACCATAATTAATAACGTAATGTAATAAAATTACTTCAGTATTAAATATTTTACTTTAGTTTATCTATTAATAACGTCTTATTATTAAAAAACTATATTATTATTATATAGGATCGTGATCATCAAATATGACTCAAGAAAGATGTTAAATCTCTTAAAATATATCCAAACTGTCCTTTCTAGTTGTACACTGCGTCCCGGGTTGGCTCGCACATATCCAGTCTATTCGTGCGATTGCTGCCATTTCTACTAGTATTCCATTTGCAGTATCTCCGGAATATTGGCTGTGATTTCGCACTGCACTGCATGTGCACAGATAGAGCTAGTTTTTAAGTCTCGCGTGTTTATTCATTAGATACCTTTCTATTCATGTGTTTATAGTTGTCTCCTTCTGTCGTTATAGTATGTAGGTATAATATGTATATGTGTTATATATTTATAGTTATTTACACTTACAAGTTATATGTGTTATTTGTTGTTATATATATAATATTCAATATTTTATTGTTTGTATATATTTTCTCTTTTTTTGAACACCCCATCCATTATTTTTCTTTCGACTCCTGTCCATCCTACGGTTGCCTGGAAGAAATCGCTATTAGCGAAAAGGCCGCCAGTTGTGGCACTATTTTTTTTAAGTCTTTTGTGTTTCTGTTTGTCTTTATTTCTTTCAATGTGTGTTACAATAAAGAGTTTTATCTATCTATCTATCTATCTATTCGTTTTAGATAATGCAAGTTTGAGTGTAAATGAAAAGATAATTTTAAATCGATTAGATTTGATTTGTATGACTGAGTAAACGACGACTTTTTGAGACGTATTCCTCAATAGTAAGGGTCGGGACTCCCCAGCAAGATTAATTTAAGAGAGTTCTTTTGGGCAGAGGTATAATTGTGGTGGCGCCCACTTACATGTACAGCTCTAAGCGAGTGCAATTGCAACACATAGCGTGAAAATCTAACCTTCAGTATTATATCTGGGATCGAATCCAGATGCGTTACAATGAAAAGCAACAAATTTACCACCGAGACACATTCGCTTAGAACAAGAATAGAAGCATAGTACCAATAAAGAAATAACAATACAACAAACTTCCATTCCTCTACCCAGTTTAGAAAATTCGCTCAGAAGTCTCAGCGTAAAGTCGCCATGCTCGTTTAACACTGTATTACTGTTACAATAAAGAGATGCTTTCGTTTTATGACTCCAATCGAATATCCCATTGGTTTACTCCCTTTTTTATTGTCCGGGGATATTGGCTGGAGTAAAACGGCCTGTTTTAGGGCTTCAGGTGTTCGGTCAGTTCGGTACAAGTGTTATGTAATGCCTTGCGTAAGATTTTAGTTACGTAAGGACCTTTTGAAATAATGTTCAGAGATGAAGGTCTTGGCAAAGGTCAAGAATAATTTTAACTCTTTGTACAGAAATTTGATACAAGTTAACAATATTTTCGAATAAATTTATTGAATTTATTTCACAAATTTCAATGGGCGTTCTTGACATTGCATGACATAACAGTATTGTTAAAAAGAAATCTCACGATAGTTTTTTGTCACACAACATGAAAATTTTAATCAACAATAGATTACTTAAAACCTTTTAGGATTAGTGTGTGTTGTACACTGAAGACTGTAAAAAAAATATTGGAAAGAACGCAGAGTACACTGATTAAACTTATCAGTAATTATTTTACTTTTTTGTACCATCTTACACGTTACATGAAGGCAAACCAAAAAAAACAAAACACTATCCTCGCTCACCCATCCATAATTCAAACTCAAGACAGCCCCAATAGCTGGGGTCATCTTCTTTTAGGTAAAATATCTGTTTGAGTCGCGGCCACTTCGAGCCGATTGATTTATCGGAAACAGTCGGTGGTGATGTATGACCCTATGGAGATTAGTACAGAGTATAGGGCGGAGAAGAGACTGGAGAAAGAATTTAGATTAGGTGAAGGTTTATTTAGCTAAATAGATAGTGATAGTGTGAAGATTTGGCTAAGCATATAAAATTGGACTAATCTGTTATTTCATTCGTACACTAACTAAACCATAATTAAAATTGTATTCATATAGCACTTGTAAACAATTTTTTTTTTATTTTAATTACCTCTCTACCTAAAAATAATACGTTTTTCACGTAAAATAGGTCTTGTATTGCTTGAAAATAGACTTTGCTT
This sequence comes from Macaria liturata, assembly GCA_964023185.1. Classification (NCBI taxonomy): domain Eukaryota; kingdom Metazoa; phylum Arthropoda; class Insecta; order Lepidoptera; family Geometridae; genus Macaria; species Macaria liturata. Next base: position 8,596,009 of record OZ026810.1, read on the forward strand.
AGGTATGTATTTTATTTTTAACAGAATGTTTTTATCTCTCGTTTTTAATAGAAAGCCCTCTAAATTTGTTCGGCAATTTACATACAAACCATTTTAGATCCCTTTTCTTACAATTCTCTCGCCCTACCTACTCTGCACGTGCAAGGCAGTGCAGGCGATTTGTAAAGCTCGTGAAGTGCGCACACGGGAGTACGAAACAATAACAAACTTATTTCGCATGGCTTAGGAACGAGCGCAGTACGAAACTATACACAAAATATATAAAAAGCTGATAAAGAAAACATTACTTATTTGGCCTGATATTTAAGACTGTGACAAATATGGCTACAAATTCAATTCATAACTCCATACTAAGCAATCGCTTGTGTCAAGGCTACTACATAACGGATAATACTTATTCGTATAAACAATTCTTGTGCGTGACGACACAGCCAGCCCCAGCGGAAGATAAGCGCTGGTTGCTTCCACACAACAAACAAGCGCTGGTTTTTTTCTTTTATAAATGAAAACAAAGCAAACTTTTACCGTAACGTAAACTGCAATGTTTTTCAAATCATAATTAAATTCCGTCTAGCTTCTTCTATCTTCTTAGTCACTATTTTTTAAAATAACGCTAATAAAATCAGCAAAACGTGAAATACAGGTTAAAGTTAAAGAGATTTCACTATTATACAAATTATTTTTCATAGAACAACATAAAAGTTTAAAAATTTAGTGTTTTAAAAATCGCAATGAGCAATAATGGCGCCCAACGTGTGACTGAGAGTTTCCGCCAACTTTATTAATACCGTGAGAAATAAGTGCAGTACAACTGTGATATGTAGAAAGCAGGGGCTAGGGAGGCATCCACTAACAGGCATTCTTTAGTATAAATTTTGCAGACGGACGGTACACGGTTACATGAAATGAGCATGAAAAGACTAGTGTCATTATTTTCATTGTTTATTATGTTGTTTGTTAGTTGTGCAGTTAACAAGAGCAATAAGTAGTTTTTAGAAAAAATATGTATACTAAGTAGTGGGTAGGTCTCCGAGCAGTAGGATTTTGCAAGTGTTTATTTGCGTATCACAGGAATGTAATATACTGCTCGCCGATCCATTGATTTTTTATAACTTTTCATCAATATTACGGCCTCCATGCGTATCAACCAGCAAACATAACAATATTATTATGGACAGACAAAAGCAATTACGGCCAGGCGATTTTTTTGATAACCTATACTATTCCACTCCTGGGAAAAGGTCTCCTCCAACTCCCTCCATGCGTCCCGGTCGAAGGCTTCCTTACGCCCGGCACCCGGAAACCGGTCAAGATCCTGACGCCAGGCAATATAAAGTAATTTGGCTGGCAAGTTTAATAAGTAAAATCTGAAGTAAGCACTGATTTAATTATTTAGACAATTAAGTCGTTACCAATAACCCTTTACAGTACAACGTGTGGCAGTCGACGAAACATGCAGGGATTTAGATTTATCCCGGCGAATGTTAAGCTCCTACGTACAAACGGCACAATCGGTACGATGTATGGAGAACATTTGTCACGGACATTATATTGTAGTAACACATTTGTAGTAGTGTTTTGTCTTTTCATTCATGTAATGTGTTGTAATTTTGCCATATTGTTGCATTATGTTTGTAGGTAGGGGTTAGGACAGTTCGTTAAATTTAATAGTCTGTAGCAGTCGATGTCCCAATTTTCGAGGTTCGTAATCGATCTCTCTTATTTGCAAAAATAATGTTTTATTTATAATACATCTCCGGATGTAGAATATGTGACACGAGACCAAATTAGAAATAGTTGGTCAGCAATTCAAATTAGAAGTTTTATTTCAATTTGTCACTGAACATAAAACTAATTGGTAAAGATTTTACGATAATAAATATATTTATGACTAGTTAATTAATCAATAAAGTTAACACCATCAGAATTGCGCAGCCAAAGACAAACAATAGGCCTAAACATCTTGATAAATGATTAATTTCAACAACATTAAATTCAGAGCTAATTCCCGAAGTTCTCTTGAAAGTTCTGGAACAAAGCAAGTACTCTCGAATCGATCACAGCAGTACAGGTGTATTCCGGTTGACACTCGTTAAAACTTCACAAATTGCCTCGGAACGATCGCGAAATTCCCATTTTACTTAATTAAAAGTTTCCTGGGGGATAACTGATTTTAATCACTATGGAATAGGTACTGTTTGTTATTTCTGTATCAATTTGACGGAACATTCATATAGCTTTTGATGTTAAAGCTGTCACTTAGCGATCTCGTTTAACTTCGTTTCTATGTTCCAGAACTAATATTAATTGAGTCACAATATAATGTTATCTGACAGACACATGCAATTCCGTATACACAGTTTTAAGTATATAAGGTCAGGGTGACTGTAAATGGAACTCAAAACTAAGTTTCAACAATTATGATTACTCTGCAAGAATTCAGTTGAGAATTATCCTTATGCTATTTTTATTATTATGTAACAGAACCAATATCTAATCCACAATGCTTAAAGACTAGTTGTAACTCCCTGGGATCCATAAGTTGTCCATTTGTTGAGTCGAATGTTTAATTGGGGATGGAGGAGGACAAATATCTCAATAGCGGATATGTACTAAACTCGATTTCACCCATTTAGGTGATTATTGTATATGGAATAAAATATTTTATAAAGAGTAAAATAATTAAGGATAGGTGAAATTTGGTGCTGAGACATAAATACTATGGTATCCCAATACTTTTGAAGCTATGTTACATAAACTTGAATAAAGGTGTTATGCGACTCCATAAGTCTTACTGCAGCGTTTATAGAACAACTGGTATAAAATCTTACAGTGTTTTAAGATCGGTCTTAAAAAAGTAGTTTGATGTATTTATTTCACACTATTACTTTTTTTACATATATAAAACAGAATAGAAGTACTTAATTTGTTTCGGAATGACATCCATATACAATTTAAAAAACACAATACACATTTCGATATCATAATAAATTACACAAACAAAAACATGATAAAAGGTAGAATTAACAAAAGGGCTTACATTAAAATCGAGATCGTCCATTAAAAAACATATCATTTTCATTCAAAACATACCATAACCGAGAATATATGGCAAAAACGCTTGTGAAACCATTTCCCCACATACAAAACCTACGCAATATCATTTCATGAAAGGGTTAACCCTTTTCTCCCATGAAAATATGCCTCGATCTTTTTATCCATAGCTTAGTAAGTTCGTTCGATGCTTACAGGATCCATCTTTGGGGAAATCCTTTTTTGTCTCCCGTTATATCACCTCTTCTGGGCCACTGAGCTTTATGATATTGTACTGGGTTAGTGGAGACAAATTTAAAATTAATTTATTTTGGTATACAAACAAAAGTCTGCTTCTGTTCACCTATACATTATCATTCTGGAAGAGATCGCTTTTAGCGATAAGGCCGCCGCTTGTGGCATTAGTTTAGATACAATTTGTTTTATGTACTGTTTTTTAATATGTGTCAACAATAAAGAGTTAATCTATCTATCTATCTATCTATACTCATAAATAAATATTTCTGGTGCTGTGAGTTTACAAAATGCATTAGGAGACTCTAACATGGTTTGCTTCAGTATTCTTCTCTGCGGGATTTTGTTTTTTATTATACTTACTTGTTTAATTTCCGAATAAAAAGAGAGATTGTGACGCATTTACAGTTTTAAAATAATATTAAAGAATAATAAGATAAACATAGTAGTTAGTTACTATATGAATAGCTTTGTGCTTACTATGTAGATACGCCTAAATTATACATAACTTTTTATAAACTTATTCAGTGCATACATAGACGTTATATTCAGTAAGCCTGTATGAATCAGAGAAATGTATGATTGAATGAGATTTGCCTGAGGCTTAATGGGGCATTGTGCTTCGGCAAGTAGAATGCGATTACTATGTACCGGGAACTCGTTATTGATAAGGAATTATTTTTGTGGTGTGTGGTTCAAAGAAATGTTATTTTAATGTTTGAGTATCAATAATATATTTGGATAAGATATATCTAATATTTACTGAAGAGTTTCACAGATCGGGATTATAGTTCGCCCATTGCAGAAAAAACATACTAATTTTCCCGTCACTGCCGTCATATTGTCATATCATGTGTTGTGTATAGAAATGCTAAAAAAATAAGACTAAAAAATTATACAATCGTAAAAGTTGCAAATCCTTAAATCTATTTTAAACAACCTCAACTGCATAACACAAAACTGTCCAACTTCAAACAGCCGTTCACTCATCCTCCATTCGAAATCCGCGCCCGAAATTGCCTGTCTACCCTCAAACCACTTGAAAACATACACTTTCCCGCAGTCGCAACGGTAATGAAAAATGAATCAGCTATCTATCAAAAACTCCCCCGTATTCAGCAGAACGCAAAAACTTAGAGAATTGAATAATGTCGCTTGAAATTAAACCGGGCAGCTATAAAGAACAGATGACGTGCTATTTAAGCGTATAACTTCAAACGGAAGGTTTGAACGAAGATGCGATTGTTTCCACAAACGGGGTTCGGAATACGAATGCTTGTTTTATTGGAGGTTTTGCGTTTTTTGCGGTTCAGGACTTGAGGTTTGATTTGTTCTTTTTGCTTTATCTTTCTGTTTGTTTGTATCTGTGGCAGAGAAAGGATGTGGTAAATTCTTGTGCTGCTGGATTTTAAATCTCGTCGGAACATGCTAGGAGAAGTTTTTCTTTATTTATCGTTTTTATGAGTAAATTAATATAAAACTGATAATTCGCATATACATATATCTTGAATTTTCACGCAATTTGGTTGTAAAATGAAGTTTCTTAGAAATGTTTTTTTTTAATTTATTGTAGTTGTACATAATACAACAATTTTTAGTTTTCAGTTAAACAGATACCAGACATATCATACAATCGCTCCTAATTTTACCTATCCCACGCTCTAACCCCAGGACATGTCCCCGGCCACCTTATACCCACAATCAGCTAATATCGATTAATCCTCGGAAGCCGCTTGAAGCCAGTTAATCCGATCGTTTCATCAACTCCAATTAGTACAGCAGAGATATTTTGACATCGATACAGCGGTTAACTATGACAAAGGTATTGAAAATCAGGGGCGGAGTAAGTGGTATGCGGTGAATGATATTGTATGTTGAGTTTTTTTATGCTATAACGTGTTCAAATTTGAATTTGGATAGGCAAATATTTTATAAGTCGATTGATAACGAATGGTATATGTTGTGGATACGATACAATACGGAAAATACCATAAGATCCTGGCACAACGTATTTGTATAAAAGCTTGGGTTTTTAACTGTAGGACATCCTGATAAGACTAACCGTTGAATGGACTGGGCCTCGCTTGGACTAAATCATGGTTTTGGAATACACTCCTCATAAAATTACCCCTTTCCTCCATCCCTGTGGTCAATAGCCTAAGTAGTTCCTGCCTCCTGTCACGATATATCACAATTATTGCTACGTCGGCCCGTACCCCGTACGTCACTCCGGTACACGTGTACTGGAGGCGATGCATCAAAATTAGCTGCATTACTTGATTGGTATTATGTGGCTCACTGGTTTAGGCTATCGTAATGCAATTACTCATGGGGCCAGACGTTGGTAGGCTTGTGAGAAATGACTATGTAGAAATATAATTTAATATGCATCTTTTTAAGGAGGAATATTGGTAATGTCTGGGTCAATCGTATTCCTCTATTATGTCCAGAATTAAAATAACACCACGATTTTTCTCCTTAAACTAATAGCTAAGAGGAAGAGTCTTATTTTCTCTTCACAGTTCTGCACCATCTGAACCAGTGAAAGTGTGACTCATTCCAATCCAACTACATTATATAAAATTCTTACAAGTAACAGTGTAACAGGAAGGGTGTGATTGGTTAAGAAAAAAACATGTCCTGCCACATTATAGCTTATAGTTTTGACATGTTTTGGCCTGATGGGACGTAAATGGAACATGTGACCCTCATATAGCTGCAATGCCACTGACCTTATCTCTGAGCATGTCCCTGACGCGGCCAGCCTGGTGCCTGCTGCGGTGCAGCTCCAGCTGCAGCTCGAGACACCGCTCCTGCCAGTTCACGCCCAGCTCGCCCAGCGCCTCCAGCGGGTCCAGGCGGGACGAGTGGCCGAGGGGCCTGGAAGAGAGAAACTTTATTATTATCAGAAGAAAAAAATCTAAAAATGATCATCATTTCAAGTTAACAGCTTCGGTTCAACCTCTCAACCTAACATATTAAGTCGAAAATGATTTAATGTTTCGAGCGTGTGTAGGTACCTACTAAAAAGTTCGTCAATGAGATTCAAAGAGAAAAGAAAAAAAATAAGATTTAAATTAAATTCGCATATTGAAAACGTATTACGTAAGTGTAGACCGTACACACACTATTTAATAAATACGGCTTACATTAGTTTACAAAATGAGATGAACATTTAAAACAATTTTTTTTTCATCGAAGTACTTATTGTTTTATACCTAAAACCAACATTTATCAGCAATATTGGTAGACCTTGCATTTACCAGACAACTTTTGGTAAAAGTCTGGCAAATCGTTTGAAGATTTCACTAATTATCAAACCACGTCAGTAAATCTGGATTTTGCTAGTTATTCAGATACGTGTACACTTGTACAGTAATATATACTTAGATGAATAACTTATTCCATCCATCACTCTCGCTTCATAGAGCGGTCATAACCAGCGATGTAATTCCTTATTAAAGATGCAGCTACCGACACCGCGGTGGAATGAAAACATTCATATTGAAGCGCTTCGGGACCTATACACGAGTTAGATTAGATTTGATATACGAGTACATGCTCGAAGTAAAATCTGTAGGTAAATTCAACGTATGTGAGTAGATATCAGGGTGGCTATTTTTTTTTTACATGAAATAGGCTCACGCTTGACTACAACTTGCCTGATGTTAAGCAACGTTATAATCTATGATCTATATCTGTATTTTTATCTGTTATGGGTTTACATATACTTATTGCTGGTAGTTACGTGATAAAACCCTGTATCACTTACTGACTCTAAACTGCCTCCACATCGAAAAATCGAAAATCATGACGACATGATCGGTTTTAAGGTGAAAAAAAAACTAAGAAGAAAATCTCATAACATTTGTACTCTCTTCAGCTTCATAATCAATATTTTGACAACATCATAATGCAGTTTCAGTAAATAATTCCACATTGAATGTCAGTCAGTCAGTAATACATTATGCATAAGCAAACTTATTTGGCGCATTCATCACGTCCTAACTAATCCAGTCGAAATGAGATAATCTATACTGCAGCGATGTGTTTGTAGATGGACTAGTTTTAGTAATGGCTTATTTTGAATTACCAAAATGTCAGGGAAATTTTATTAAATTGAAAAAAAAAGAAAGATTTTAAAGATTTTCTAAGTGCTCCTTTTTGTAGTAGTTAGAAGTAGTACGTTTAGTTTTTCTTCCCTTGTTTTTATATTTTATTTTTGAAAATTGAAATATTGATCTTAAATTATCCAAGATATTTATGTAAATATGATATACTGCTATGAATATTCAATTTAACAACTTTTACGACGCGATACTGTGTTCAGTTCAATATATGTAGGTCTTGTCTTGTACAAATAAATGAATAATTTTCAAAACTAACAAGTCAAAGACTATCGAAATAAATATTACAGACTATATTTGGACTTTCTATAGAGAGAAAACTTTATGTTCATTCTTTTGATACTTTCCATAATTGATAACAGGAATCTGTTAACGCACAAACAAAACACATGATCATACTCATTAGGTACATAAGTACAAATAACCCTGTTTAACTGCATAACTTCATAACCATCCCCAGTATTCTATGAATAATTCATCTAATATTAATAATATCTCATTTGTTTGCCAGATTATCCTATACCATGCTGCGGAATTTGTGCCCCGTGACAAATTGTTTGAAACGGGTTCTGGAAACGACATCATTCTTAAGAGATACCTATTACTAATTGATAAACTTACGCGTGATTGATCAAATACAAATAGGATACAACAACGACAAATGCGATAAAAACTACCAAAAGATTTAAACTAGTAATACTGTAAAGTTTTAGATAAATATGCAACAGAAAATAGAATATCACGCGACATGTATTCTCGTTGATTGGTCTACCCGCCGCGTAGTGATCGATGTGTGATGAATTCTAGATTGGTACAAGCGTAAATGGCATGTGAGATGGTAGATAGATGAAAATGAATCAAAATTTTGTTATTAGCTCTGTTGCTCCAATAAAATACTAAACTCATATGCACATAATTTTATAACATTGCCGTCTCAAAATCCTTTCAGCACCGCGGCCATTGATTAGGAGTCTCTAAATATCTTTGTCAATGGGTTCCCTAAATCAAAATGGCGTCTAATGCTGGTGTTTATCTAAAACTAGTCTGTTGTAATGCAAATATTTGGAATGTTTTGGATGAATAATGCTGCGTGATCAATGTAACTAATGTTGAATCAGAATCCATTCAATTTAATTGTAAACTACTTACAAGCCAAACCTAATGCATTAAAAAGTACTACAACATAATACATTGAGGTTTTCTATTTTACTAGTGGAAGACAACGCCTACGCCTTTATAAGAATACAAGAATACTTGTATTCCTCAATTATTTTTAATTCAAGCACAGTATGACACAAGTAATACAGAATTTAAAAAAAATGAAATTAGGTACTTGTGTTGAGTCTGGTCGTTTCTATGTATTTTATGTGTGTATTTACAAAAAAAGTATATAAGTATTATATCCGTTATCTAGTTACCCACGACACAAACGTTTGCTTAGTGTGGGGCTAGATGGCGCTGTGTAAAATGTCCCGGAATATGTATTTATTTATATTTTTTGTGTTCTAAGTTTTAAATCTATAACCTATTTAGCCATACTCATTGTTAATCTGATAATGTCGAAAATAACAATTGGAGAACGAGTAGTGAATTAAATATTAAAAGAGCATAATGATTGATGAGTTTCCTTTGTAATTTATTAATAAATAACTTCCGTTTGGTTAATTAGTCCGCTCAATTATTTACTAATGCTGATTGCCAACTCGAGATAATAAGGGAAGAGATAATATATGTATCTTATTACGTATTTACAAGATTAATATAATTACATTATTATATCTACTAACATACCAAATTCAAAGGATATTTGATCAATATAGTTACAAAAATCAAGTCTCTTAAAAAATCTGCTTAGCACACAATAACAAATTTGTGGCTCAGCTATTATAGTTACACAAACATTCAACTTTATTACTATTTCATCATCATCATCCTCCTCTTCCGCCTTTGACGACCCAATTCATGGTACAGGCCTCCTTCCCTAGGTGAATTTGGTGTCAGTTTATTACTTAATTACTATTAAAATTTATAAAAATATCTACTTTATTTTAGTAACAAACAGATATAATTACAAATCAACACGCAAAATTAGAAAAAACAACCGAAATAGATATGTGCCTAATCTTTAAGTAAAGTCTAAGCTAAATTCTGTCTCAGCGTGGATAAATTTCAAACCAAAACATTCTGTCCCTCACATGGTTTGGGAAATAAATACATGACATACATAAGTGCTGCTACCGTTAACTCATCATACATTTGAAAGATAATGCAAGGCTGTAATGAACACGCACTGCACGAGTTATTGTATTTGTAGGTATTTAGCCTACTTATAGAGATTGACCGATCAAGGTTATGTGCATTATAGAGTGCCTAATAGGTATTGTAATTTTGTATACGGTATCTGATTGTTGTTGAGTAACACAGAATAAAAGTTTTGTTACTGATTTATTATGGAAATGGGTGACTATGAGTGGTGGCCCATAGCAAGTGGAAATATATTACAAACTTTCAGATTTAAAACTCAAAAACCGTTTATCATCTTTAACATTGCCCTGTCAACGCACTGGAAATGCGTACTATAATCTTATCTATGGAAATGTTTATACATACCTAGGCGGCGGCGGCGGCGGGTCCCTGGCCCGGCGCGGCAGCAGGCGCGGGCTGCCGGGCGCGCTGCTGGAGCCCGCGCCGCTGTGGTCCGTGAACCGAGCCAGCGGGTCG